>OV651820.1:11430944-11930944 GCA_927349885.1 Psylliodes chrysocephalus | reverse complement strand
CCAAACTTTCCAGCTTTAGGGCCATACTGATTACTCCAGTAAGTTCCAAGGGCCAAAACCATTTTAATTTTTCTGCAATTATCTATAATTTCTAGACTAGTCGCCCAGTACGGCTATACGCGCGCTGAGCCAGCATACCCTTGCTAAATTCGATAAATGAATTACTATATTGTTGGGACCGTGACACGAAATCTGGTAGTGGTAGTACCGTCTATCAATTGTCACGGTCATAAATGAGGGAATGGATGATGTTCTGAATTAAATATTTAAATAAATCCAACGTTGTTTCAATCATCGTATGAACGTATATAACTTTCTAAATAAAACACATTAGTGGCGACGAAAAGAGCGAACCTACGCACCATATTAAGAAGATTTAGTCAAAATCAGTCCAAAATAGGTTTCAACCATGGGAGAAGAAAACTCACCTCAGCAAATTGTGCTGTTGCCCGCGGCCTCAAAGGAAGGTTACGGGGAGCAGGTCGAGACATTCTCGTCGTGGTATGAAAGATTCGAACTATCTTGCGAATTAAACGAGATAAGTGAGCCAGACGAAACTCAACAAGTCAAAAAATAACCTTTTTTTAACATCAGTGGGAAGTAAACATTATAATATACTTCACAGGTATTGTTTGCCTAACAAGCCAAACAGGAAAACACTACAAGAACTTACAGACATTCTATTAAACAGGTACGAGCCCCAAGGTCTAGTAACAACCAACAGATTTACTTTTAGTAGAAGAGATCAGGGCCATAATGAAACCATAAAAGAATATGTAGAAGCAATACAGGGGTTAGCAATTAAATGTAACTTTGGGGATATGATAGAAGAACAATGTAAGGATAGGTATGTAGAATACAGAACGAAAATGTCAAGAGGAAACTATTTTCAGAAAGGAACCTTACATTTGAGAAAGCAAAGGAAATATTTTTCCAAGAGGAAGCAATGTCAGAGTATAGCAAGGCATTACAGGAGAACAGTCTAATCAACAAAGTTGGGCCTAGAGAGAGAGGCAGTCAATACAAAAGTCAAGGTATGTCTAGTCAGTATAATAGTCCAGGCCCATAGAATAAGTCCAGTCAAGGTGTAAGTCATTATAATAGTTCAGGTCCATACAATAAGTCCAGTCAGGGTGCAAGTCAATATAACAGTCCAGGTCCATACAATAAGTACAGTCAATGTCAAGGTGCATGTCAGTCAAACCCTAGAAGTAGAGGTCAAGGAAGTCAGTCAAGAGAAGCCCAAAATAAAAACTGCTATCGCTGTCGAAGAATACATGATCCAGCCACTTGTCCTGGTCGATTCTGGATATGCTACAAGTGCAATAAAAAAGGCCATACAGCACCTCTTTGCAGAGGGAGAGTTAAGAATGCAGAAGAGATGGCAAATATTCATCATCAAGTTAAACAGGACGAATATTCGAACTAAGTAAAAACAAGCTAGTTAGTCACAATCTTTAAATTCCGTATGACCTATCGAAACCTTTAATAGTAAGCTCAGACGCAAGTTCATATGGATTAGGTTGTGTTCTAAGTCAGGTCATAGAAGACCCTTGCAAAAGAAATATCGAGAGACCAGTAATGTTTGCATCCTCCACTTTAACTCCAACCCAACAAAGACACTCAGAGATTGAACGAGAACGGTTAGTAGTAATTTTTGTTTATAAGAAATTTTTCAAATTCATCTGGGGAAGAAAATTTAAGTTAGTGGTTGATAATGCTCCATTAAAAAGTATTTTATTTTAGCTATGGAGCGTTGGTCCTTATTTATTAGGTCCTTCTGTTTTGAGATAGAGCATAGGAAAAGTGTATTACTCTCCCCAGCAGATGCTATGTCGAGATTGCCAGGTGACGAACAATTAGTCGAACCAATCTATAATATTGTTCTGTTACCCAGTCTACCTTTAACAGTCCCTGATGTAGCTAAGGTTTCTAAGATAGATCCAGTCATTTGCAAAGCGATGCAAAATATACTTCATGGCTGGCCAAAGTATAACGAAGATCCCGCTTTGCAACCATATTTTAACATCCATTCATATCTCTCCATTGAAAAAGACTGTCTTATGTTTGGAAATAGAGTAATAATTCCTCAAAGTCTTCATAAACGCGTCTTAGAGTTATTACACATAGCCCACCCTGGAATAGTAAGATGTAAAATGCTCGCGTGAGAAAACGTGTGGTGGCCCACATTAAATTCAGATATCACATTGTTATGTCAATCATATCAACCCTGCACCATACTAAATTTTAAGCCTGTATCATCTGAGAAAATACCATGGCCAAAGTCTAAATACCCAATGCAACGATGTCATATTGATTTCTTCCAACTGGATAAAAATCATTTCTTAATACTAGTCGACCCATATAGCAAATGGGTTGAGGTTTGGTTAATGTCTTCGTGTAATAGTCTGTCTACCTTCAACATTCTTAGAATGTTTTTGGCAACTGCAGGTTTACCTCTGGAATTAGTTTTAGATAATGGTCCTTCCTTTGATTCACATGAGTATTCACACTTTTGTTCACAGAACAACATTCCAGCAAGTTTTTCACCACCTTACCACCCCGAAAGCAATGGACTAGCAGAAAGGAATGTTCAAACAGTAAAAAAGGCTTGAAAAAAGCAATTTTGCAAAGAAAACAAACAAATAGCGATTTTTCGAAATTCAGTTATTGGCGTCATTTCTACTTTCTTACAGAACAACTCCGACGACTGCAACAGGTCGAACACCAGCGTCCTTGTGGTTAAATTTTACACCACGAACACATTTATCATTATAAAATCCAAAATATCAGTTTTTAGAAAAATCTTTTTCGAATATACCTGTTAGGGAAGGAGATAGGGTGTATGTCAGATTAAATCCAGTAGTAGCAGGAACAGCAGTTAAGTCACTAGGAGCAAACAGATATTTAGTCAGTATTGAGGATGTTTTAAAAACGGTTAGCTTGAATCAGATCTCCCTTGGTTCCCTACCAATGATTGATGATTCTTTTATTTCGCAAAAATTAAACGTCTCACAAGCATCATCCATTGAACCAAACACTATAATACTAAACCTTCAGATAACGAAACTTTTGTTAATATAGAACCTAGTTCAAAGTCAAGCAGTTCTTTACAAGATTTAGAGCATAAAAATAAGGAAATTGTAAGACGCTCAGACAGGGAAAAGAAACCAAAACAAAAACTAAATTTATAAGATATTAGATTATATAATCGTTCTCTTATTATGTTAATTAGTAAAATAGTTAGGCTGTTCATGATATGTTATGTACTTTTGTTAAATATTTGTATATTTGTTAGTTGAAATGGGTCAATTTCAGAATTCACCCTGATAGGAGAAAGGTATGGTGTCACAAGAAAATGCCTCAGGGCAATTCTGAAGTTGTCACTGGTCATCTGTCACGGGGGGTGTTCTGTTAATTGTCACGCTTATAAATGAGGGAATGGAAGATGTTCTGAATTAAATATTTAAACAAATCCAACGTTGTTTCGATCATCGGATGAACGTATATAACGTCCTAAATAAAACACAATACTTTGAAGCGCGGATTGTAATCGCAGCAATCTTTTTTACAAAAGTCAATATTGAACAAGATGCTACAACTCGTGCCAGCTTTCGAGTTTCTCTTGAAATCGCAGAACGTGGAAAACCATTCACCGATGGAGAAATGATCAAAGAATGCGTAATTGCAGTAGCCGAAGAAATGTGCCCCGAAAAGGTTAATTTATTTAAAACTGTCAGTTTGTCAGCAAACACCGTTGCTCGCAGGGTACAAGACATCGTAGAAATTTAATAATCTCAACTGTCTGACAAAAATGAACATCTTGAATGGTTTTCTTTGGCCTTGGATGAGTCAACGGATGTGTCAGATACTGGCTCAGGTGTTGATTTTTTTCGAGGCGTAAATAAAATAGTCTAATATCCGAAGTAAGATCGACCTTCACCCATCTCTTTAATGGATGAAAGTTTATTTTTATTAAATAAAATATGTTTATAAATATACCGCAAATGGGTTGTCTAAGAAAATACGGTCCCGACTATTTATTTTTTTAAAGTAAAAAAAACGACACCCTGTAAACTATTCCCCAGATGCTTCTACTATGCCCAAACTTTAATTAGCTCACCCCACGATGGATTCAAGCTTAAGTTTAAAATTTGGTGTTTTTCTCTTCATCCGTTTTTGAGTTGTCTTCAAAATTCGAAATTTGCACTTTTTCTTAAATATCTCAAATTAGATCCATTTTAGGGAAATCACGTATAGAAACAAAATAATAGAGAATGACATCATAAGCAACTTTTATCATGATTCGCATACTTTCCTTATCTGTACACAGAAAAAAAAGTAAAAAATGGCCGTGACCGTATTTTCTTAGGCAACCCATTTGCGGTATATTTAAAAACATATTTTATTTAATAAAAAAAATTTTTTATCCATTAAACAGATGGGTGAAGGTCGACCTTACTTACGGATCCTGGACTAAAAGCTATGAAGTGTATGAAGAACTTCTTGATATTGATATAGTATTCATGGCACGACTAGTGTAAAAGATATTTTTAAGAGTTGAAAAAAGAATCTTCGTTGGAAAAACTTGCAATCTATTACAGCTCATGGAGGCAAAAACATGTGTGGTAAAAATAAAACTTCATTAGGTTCTGATTTTCACCAGATTTTCTACTTTTATTGTATAATTTTATATATAAAAATATAAAATATATTTTTTTAAAAACAATCTATTTTTAATAGTAGAAAAATTATTTCTTGATTTATAATGGCGATTCTTTATTGATCCTTTAGGCGTAGGGTAGGGGGAGAAACAACTAAAAACTGTTTACAATACAACTGCGATCTTTCTCAGAACAAAATGCAACATTTATTTTTCTCTAGCTCACTTATATTGAAAATGTATCAAAAGTTCATCAAAATTAAATTTTAATTTTAGATCTTTAATAAAAATAAAAATTGTAGGCTCACGTTTGCAAAGGTCAAAAAATAATGTAACCAAAGCTGCAGCCAACTAATAAAAATAAATCTATTTTGTAATCTTTAACTTGAAACGATAATAGTTTTCATCTTCCAAAATGATTATAAACTGATATGTTAATTAATTTTTATTTAAAATTTAAAAATAAACGATTCGAGAGATGGGAAAAAATTTTTGAAGATTATATTAGGGGACAAAAGATAGACAAAAGGTGAAAAAAAAATAATATATAAAATATATAGAGACTTGTATACACGGCGACATTTAAAAATTTATAATGAATATCTCATAAATTAGAATACGAAGGAGGAACGACAAAATCCAGAAGCTACACCTTATGCGCCACCTACCTCAACAAAACGAAACAAATAAATAAATAGCAACCTCCTAATTGACGTTCACTATTCAACAATATAAATTATACTATATACAGGATGGTTGAATAATATATAAAAAGGAGATAACAAATTTATCTGAATTAAATGTTTTTAAATATTTCTAGTCCAGAAGTAGAAAATAAATTGTTTTTATTTGGTTTTCTTTAGTTCATGAGACAAACCATTGTAAATTTTTGAGTTGTCACCCTGTAAATCTGGTTATATAATCAAAGAGACTACAGTTGACTGGGGAATATTAAAAAAATGGGATAGAGGAGGATCAGAGATAGAAGGACGTCAAAAACCATGGCCTACAAAACCCAAACTTTTAAGAAAAAGAGAATATAAGAAGTCCAAAGACAGAAAGGAATGAAACAAATAACACGGCTACGGGCATAAAAAGCATGTATAAAGCTTTATATTATTATTATATTGATATGAAAACCTCTTCAAGTATCTATCATTTCCAATCAAACAACAATCTCAATCTAGTGAAGGTTTTTTATAAAATCCAATTTTCAAAGGTAATACCACAAGAGGTGAGAATTATTTGAGAACATTTTGTTGTGTCTTTGTAAATTATGTGTCTAAATTTGACGAACAAAATCCTCCTTAAATTACCACGAGACCTCAGTCGAGTAGTATTTCGCAAAAAAATTATTATCTTTCGTGGTATTTGGAAAGATTATTTAAAAATATAAACAGAACTTTTATAAACATTTGCTTTGTTTCCGCAAGATGAAATCGCCTGTGTATTTAAAATGTATAGTTCACCAATTAAAACTATATTTGTACATTTTTTGTCACTTTTTGATAAACTTCACATTGACATTTCCCATAAATCGTTGATATGTTATTCCGGCAATGAATTTAATTTTTAAATCCAATCGGAATTGAGTTTGTTTTAATTTGTCTGTATTGGAATAAGGTATGATTGTCATTGGTTGACGTAGTGTTAAATAATAAATTTTCTTTTCTTAATATTCTGCTTCCCTCTATCTCTTTAACTGCTCAACTAGAGCATGGATAGAAGTTGGACTAACTATCTTTTCTCCATGAATTGGGCAGGCTTTTCGCAGTTCTCCCACTTCATTCACATGATTTGACAGTTTTGCCGTGGAGGTAACCGAAATGAACGCGATACTCCGTCGGTATCAGTTTAAATTGACTGGTATTATGTTTATCCCATGATACGACACTGGCGAACAAAAATTACCGCGAATTTCTCGAAGTCGCCGGTCCATCTACCAAAAGCCTCTCCTATATGTCTAAGTTCTCTTCCTGCTCTATCTGCTTACTGTTAATTTTCCAACTATTGTAGCCACTGCTAAAGCCTTGGTTTCTTTGAACACTTCGTCGCGGTGAGCGGACAGTCCGTCAACCGTCGCGTTTTGACGATTTTATCCAACCAGAGTATTTAAATGGGAATGGTTTTTTTGAATCCGCTTAGCTGAACAGGACGGCGTCATGCCGCTGATTTGTCGCAAAGAGTCAATTGATATCTGTTGAGTTTGATATCAGCGGAATCGTCGGCGTGTGCGGAGACTATATTGTTATTAATTTTAAAACAATGAGTGACAAATTCACACATACAGATGACATCATGACTTTATTTTTAGGTTTCTTGTAAATTATGTCCTTTATAAAACTCAACACGAATTCAAAAAGATCTGTAGAAAGTCTAAAATACTCCCTAAATTTGGTTTCATTTCCAAAAAGCCTCCGCTGCACAGTGATATTAAAGGCATCTTCTGTATCGCGACAGAAAAACAACTCATTCACTGGCTTATTGGAAACTTTGACGGTTGCAATTGCCAGTTCCTCTTGTTCTTCCTCTTCCAATAATAATAACAACGCAAACAATTTATTTGCAACCATTTTAGTACCTTTCGTTTACATTCATAATACATAAACAGCACGTACAGACATAGAGAAAGTATCATTTTCTATATTTTTTAACAAACCACCTCGGGCGAAAATTGCTGTCCTCAGTGGTCGACGGACTGTCCGCTCACCGCGACGGAGTGTTCAAAGAAACCAAGGCTTAACTCTTTGACTCTGCTCTTTTTCTGTGTCCCTGCGTTATTTGCTATTTCATTCTTTTAATTTGTAAAAAAATCTTTTTACCTTTTTTTATACTTCTTCTTTATTCATTTTATCCATACATAATTTATACAATTTTCTACAATACATATACAGTGTGTCTACTTAAGTTGGAACCATATGGAAAACATTTTTATTATTGATTTTAAGAAAAAAGTTATTCTTGATAAAAAGTCCTGCATGAGCCAAAACCTAAAATACAGTCATCACATATCAAATTTTTCAAGCCGTATACGAGGTTTGTCAAAAAATATGAATTTTGCTCAAGAGTAAAGTACGTTTATTTTTGACAAAATCGAAAATTTTCATTAAGAAAAGTTGATAAGAATTGAATATTACATTCAAATATGCAATTACACCGATCTATCTGAAAAAACATATTTTCTTATTTTTTATAAACTCTATACACTATACGTTAGCTACTATAAACATGATACGCTTTTCTTTTGTTGATGTTTGTGAAGAATTTAGCAAATTTCTTAATGAAAATTTTCGATTTTGTAAAAAAATAAACGTACTTTACTCTTGAGCAAAATTCATATTTTTTGACAAACCTCGTATACGGCTTGAAAAATTTGATATCTGATGACTGTATTTTAAGTTTTGGGTCATGCAGGACTTTTTATCAAGAATAACTTTTTTTCCTAAAATCAATAATAAAAATGTTTTCCATATGGTTCCAACTTAAGTAGACACACTGTATAACAATAACAAAAAACTAACAACTCTGACAATATTTGCTATACCCGTCTGACAATTATTATCCCCATACAACAAAAAACAATTCTCATAAACATTTTTAAAACCTCTTGGATTTCATCTAAATTAATAAATTTCAAACCGTTCACCACCCAGTATTGCCCATAATAATACTTTTTGTATTATAAGAATTTTAATATTGAGAGGCCATGGCCCCTTCCCTGGAGCTACTCTTGGCTCAATAAAAAGCAAGCACGCTTTAAATCCCACTTCTTTTGCGCGCCAGAGTCGACGGATGACATGCTTTCTCTCTCTCTTAGTCTCGCTTCATATGCATATTCTTCTTACTGTAACTCCTTAGAGTTCTGCACTATGCCCAAGCAAAATACAATCCCTGTGTAGTGTATTTAAAAGAGCTCATAACATAAGCATAAAAAGTGGTTTTATACTAATCATTTTTATTTATGTATTTATTGTAGATTGCTGTGGATGGTGCGGCAAAACAGTTGACGAAACTACTACTTTGTCATCTGGTCCGACGGTATTCTGCTCAGAGCTCTGTTTTTCCCATTCGAGAAGAGCCAATTTCAAAAAGAACAAAACTTGTGATTGGTGTCGACATGTCAAACATACCGTCTCGTACGTTGATATCCAAGTAAGAAAATATGAGTTATATGCATTAATTTTAAATATTACCAAAGAAATATTACCAAGGACGAGTGTTATTTGAAAATATTATTTTTGGAATCATTTTATATAAAAAAGAATACGCAATAAAAATTCTTTATAGTTTTTTCTATATTTGCTTCACAATCTTCTAAAACTTTACCTATTTATAAGGATTTTGATGAAAGATATGTTCAATAAGTTTCTAAATATTCATTTTGTTATTATACATTTATACGAATAGTATGATTTTTCCAATCTCTTTTTAAATAAGGTTCAAAAATATTTTCGGCTTCATTTGGTTGAAATGTTCTGTCAAGGTATTCAGTCTTAATTTTACTAGGTTGGTTGAGTTAGGTTAGGTACAGTCAAACTATATTTACAGAATCCTAGCAAGGACATTGTGATTTTTGGCAGGAAGCCCTCGACAGGCTTCTACTGCTTCAAGCGAACATCGACTCCTTTTCACAGCGCTCCATAAGTTATAACGAAAAATATAAAAGAATCGTAAGTGGCAGGCACGATTCATATCTACAATATACTCCAAATCATTAAACTTATGCAGTGAAGAAACTGAGCTAACTAAGATTCTCATACCAGGAAAAGAAATTACCAGAAACAATATCACCAGAAGGAACATGCTCATCTGTACAGACAGCAAACAAGCAATACTCACCCTGGAAAGATACGAATTTACTTAGGGTTAATACTAGAATGTCAGCAAGTCTTGGTCGAAGTATCCATCAACAATATGGTCACTAACCAAGAAAGCAGCTACCCAATGACTTTTTGGGCCTATATTTGGACTAACAATATCTGTGTCGTGAGAAACCTAATTAAAGAACATTTGCTTGTGATATTCAAGGACAGATGGGATGAAATAAGAAGCTGTATAGTTGGTAAGGAGCTCTAAAGTTACCCTGTCAACTTAACTATGACTAGACAGAATCTGCGCCTTGTCACAGGCATTCCGACTGGCCACTGTCAACTACATTAAATCTGTAGTCTGGCTGACGAGCTACAAGAAGTCTCATCTATTTAGGGATATGCACAATTGGCCTTTGTGTTTGGTGAACGGAAAACCGCTTGGCATCAGACATTAGATCTATATGTCTGGTAGTGTCGAACACTACTCCGGCTAAAACTCCTCCCTCCATCCATCATGTTTCTTTTTCCAAAGAGGTTGACGGCAAGATCGAATTAAAGCTTTCGTTGACCTCTTCGGCTTCATCTATTATGTTTAGTACCAGTCTCTTCTTTCGGCTTGCTGGAAGTCTTTTTTCTTCTCTCCCCGTTTCGAACTTTATGCGACTTACAAATTCATCAACCTTTTCAAAATTTTATGTTTTTCTTACCATGTTATTTTATTAGATTTTCTGATGTTAATCTCTGACCTCCTATCTTTCGTTTTTCCATCTCTGACATCCTGAAAACAGTGCGATCGGCGGTATATATATTGATGTAGTAGTAACATAATTAATCCACTTTTTTTCCAATATAGGTGAAGAAGTCATAGCATCTGGGGCCACTTAGAAACTATTTCATTCAATAGTTCGTGTACCTGTGTTTACAGTTGACCTATTCCTCTATACTAGGGATTAGCGTCTTTGTCCAGTGTCCTTTTATGGTGTTTGCAGTCCACTTTTCTGTAATTTTCTCATTGTACCCTCTCTTACAAGTCCACGGAAGTGATTTTTGTTATTATATAGGTCACCTCCGTGGATACACAATGTGCCAAGTGAGGCATAAGTGTTGTGGAGCAACCCACAATCCCACCTTAGAGATATATACGGGGTGACAATTTAAAAACTTACAATGGCTAGTTATACTAAAGATGATTTTATAAAAGTAAAGTTAATAAAACAATTTATTTTGTACTCCTGGACAGATAAACATGATATCTGCTTTCTATCTCATATCGTTGAAAAGCATTTTTTTCTAGTTTTCCGTTGATATGTGACAAGAAGGGAATGCCATTTTTTTTGAGATAGGTTGGTTTATGGGGGAGTTAGAAACAGTTATAAACATTGTCTATCATCTTTAGTTTATGATACTTATTGTAAGTTGTTAAATTGTCAAATTGTCACCTCTCATTCAAGTAAATTTTTATGTTATCCGTTTTTGAGTCTTACTGTACCTACATAATATTTAATCTAAATTAAACAGTTTACTTGGTCCTAATTAGAATTAATTGTTTCAGGACGGCGCTTCCCAACTTCAGTTTTGCTCAGAAAAATGCTTAAACCAATACAAAATGCATCTGTTCTGTCGAGAAACCAGAGCACACCTCGAACTCCATCCTCATCATTTACGCGTAGATGAATCATCGAGCGGGACACTTATCACGCCGGATCTGTGGTTAAAGAACTGCAAATCGCCTGAATTGCGTAGTCCCTCCCCGAATATATCTCCAAAACCGCCGGAAAAACCTTTCCAAATGTCACCTCTTAGTTTGGTTGCTTCTCCCCGTCCCACGAAGATGGCCGAGGTGTCGGATAGCAGCAAAAGGCACCTTCTGAAGAGCCAGAAGAAAATGCGGAAGAGACTACCGGCTACCGTTACTTGCATAACCAATGACATAGATAAAGTTTCGTTTTCTGTAGATGATGTTCCTCAAGATTTGAGGATCAGACACACTCCTACTGATGTTATTGATAAGTTACCATCAGCAGATAATGATAATATTCCATTATTCAAGCCAATAAAGTTACCAGTAGAATCCAGAATACCTTCTTCTAAGCCCGAAACGGAGACGCGACCAACGCCTCCTAATAATATCAATTCAATTTTACAAAAACCTTTTCATTCGTTAATACCGCCCCCCACTACCTTAGTACCTTATCCCTTCATCATTCCAATACCGATTCCCATACCGATACCTCTACCCATCAAAAGAGAAGACAAGGTGGAGAAAAAAGATTGTTCTAGTCAGACTGAAGTAGAAGAGAGTAAAACTGTTTTCGGTGATATAGACGTGAGTGGCAAGGAGGTTTTTAAGGTGCTAAAAAGACCTCTGAAAAAGAGGAAGAGGACGTGTGAACATAAATCAAAGATGATCATGAAGGCTAGAAAAGTGATACTTAGTACCAATTAAATTATTTTTTAAATATTTATATTAAGTATCGAAAATTGTTGTAGAATAAGTAAAAGAGCAAGTTTATAGTTCACAATTTTCCTTTTCAGCGCAAGAAAAACTTAGTTCCAAATATACCAAACAAATTTGAGAATTTAATAATTAAATATTTATTAATTCTTTTATATTTCAACAAAAATTCTTATGCCCGAACTGTATAGGTACTTTAGTTCAGTGATTCCCAGCCTTTTATAATTGCCGAGTAACCTGAGACCCCGCCATTTTTGTATAGAATGGCATTTTCAATAGGATAAAGTTAATATACTATACCTTGATTTTTCAGAACAAAAGCCAAACGTAATATTTAATTAAATAATTAAAGATTTAATTAAATATTATACAAATTTATCGAGTATTCGAATCATATCATTCGAATGATTTATTATATTCCATCATCATCATCAATGAATCAATGTTTGGGTAGTCAAAAGATAATGTATTGATAGTTAACTATCCAGTCAGAACGCAGTACACCAAAGTCTAAAACGTCATATGTCAATATTTATTTTTATATATCATGTAACCGTTTTGACTTACGGCACCGGCGCGCGCAATGAACTGGAGTGGGGTAGAATGCTTGTCAATAGGCTTGAGATGCGACTCTATGGGCGAAGACAGGTTATTTTTCATCTCACTCAGGAGTATTTATAACGACCATTTTCTATTTCACTTTGTTATTGTCTGATCCACCAGCCTGTGGATTGAACAATAACAATGTGAAACAGAAAATGGTTATCATAAATACTCCCGAGTGAGATGAGAAATAAAAATGGCTGCGCCCATAGAGTCGCATCTTGTTCAATTGATAAAATATGCACATTAGCTTTCTACCCCACTCCAGTTCATTGGGCGCGCGGCGAACTAATTGGAATGACTAGGTGATTCCCCGACTCCAATCAGATCGCTGTACGCTGAAATCCAAGACGCAAAAACGTTCTATGTGTATCCCAATTAAGATAAATAAGTAATTTTGGCGGCCTACTCTACTCCATATTTCAACAAGTCACCTGGGGACCTATTTTCAAACTGGAGATAAATTATTTCTCTCAAGATTTTTAAGAAAAATGTCATATAATATGTCATCGTTAAAAAGAGTATTTGAAAGCCAGTGAGATCTCTCGAAATAAACCAAGATAAACAGTCAGTTAGTTCTCACTGGCTTTTGTTTTAAATACTGTTTCCACGTTGACAAATGACACTTCTCATTTTTCATGAAAATCTTGAGAGAATTGAATACTCCCATAATTTGAAAATAGGTCCCTAGAGAGTCGTTTATTGTAGTTTTAGACATTTCAAATGATTTAAATGGAAATTGGTATAATCGAATTAATTCGAATGATGGTACTAATCGAATATTCGAATGATTTACCATTCGAATGATCACATCACTAGTCGAAAGCGCTTGGCTTTATAATTTTTTAATCTATTATAGATCCAGTGGTCGACAGACTTTGTGTTTTTCTCATTTCTACTTGATTTATTTAATATTTGATGCGATGGTTGTGTTTGAATTTGGTTAACCAGTTTTAAAAATCGTAACTGAATGTTGGTCAAAGCCAAGTTCATGCGATCATCAACATTTAATCTGTTTCTTTATTTCATTATGAAAAAGCGTTTAAAATCCACTTCTTTTGTAAGCTCGTGGAAGTACCACTTAAATTTATTTTCAAGGGACTCAAAGTCCTCAGAAATCTCTTCCTTCACATCATTATCCAGTTCATCTTTAGATTCCTCTACCAAACAGCAGTTTTTTATTCAAAATTTGCTTTCTTACGCCATTTTTGGAGCTTGGATACAAATGCTTGAAAATTGTATTGAAACTGGATAATATGTGTTTCCTATACCTGCAGATTCATTTTTATTTTATTGGATGGTCTTCGATGTCTGCTAGATTAGATTAGATTTAAAAGGAGTTTGTCCACCACGATATTCTCAGATCTATTGTAGGACTTTCGTGAACTTGGCCTTGATGAACTGTTTGGCCTGTCTCAATCTTCGATAGTTGTTCCAACATTCCTAAGACTCTTTCTTTGTTTGATAGATACCTTGCACAATGCCTTAGCAACTCCACAGAAGGGTTAGGGACCTGTCATGGCCTTTTAGGGCTAATTCGTCGGCTTTTTCGTTACCCTGGGCCTGGCTTCCAGGCTAAAGTCACTTTGTTTTGCTTAATAATTGCTAATTTATTATTTCTCTTGCACAATGTTGTATGGCTGTTAGTTCAGCCTGGAACACTAATGCATATTGTTGTTTTTGACTTTGGTCCAAAGATTCCAGCAGCAGCTACTTCCTTGGTTTTTGAACCGTCTATATACCAGATGAGTTCAGCCTGTATGAGAGGTTCATTTCCAGGATTCTCAGGCTGGTATTTAAATTTGAAAATGTCTTTTAAACTTGTATGTGGTTATGGGTATATAAGTGGGTATTTCTATAATCTTATTCTTTTTTACTTGCTGATTTAACTTCTTAGGGTCAGCTCTATGTAGTTGGCTTATAAGGCTTTAACCCTGCACTAGCCTGTGAATAACGTATCGTGAAGTTTAATAGTACCTCCAATGCTGCAGTTGGCGTAGTACGCATGGTCCTAGTGACACTCAGATAGGCTAGCCGCTAAATGCCGATGAGTTGCAATTATATGATCAGTTTTGGTTACCCACGCCCACATACTTTGATTTTCTCTTACTATACGGAGAATGGTCGCAATGCAGCTTTCTGAGTGCCTTTTTAAAGGAGATAGAAAACTCCGCCATTTTGATGCCTTATTACGTGTTGCCTACATCTTGGCGCAATATTTTGAATATTTTGCTTGCTGCTGTCAGTGTCAGTGAATATTATTTTTCGAGTCACAGTTTATTGCTAAAGAATCAGTTAGCTTACTCGGACCAGTTGAATGTTCCAAAATAACATTCACTCCAGAGATACAAATTCAGGATGCGCAGAAGACTGCTGTTTTATTATATGCGGTTGTCATATATTGTATTATCCGAGTTACGTAGTGTATAAACTGGAACATTGAGATCAAAAGTGCCGACGCAGAGTGAGCGAACTGATTCTTTAGCTATAAACTGTGGTAAAGGCATCAAAATGGCCGCGCCCTATGTTGGGCATGTGGGACCTCTCTCTTGCATCGTAAAGTAATCAAAGTATGTGCCCACGCCACTGCGCCATATGTTATCATGGGTCTTATCACCCTTGTGTATATGTTTATTTTGGGGTATATACCTCAGTTTTTTCACTTATTCTTCTACAGCTTACGAGAGCTATTGTAGCTTTGTAAGCGAGTTTTTTGAGATGTTTTGTGGCAAATGGAATAACCATGTTATTTAGTACTATGGTTCTGTAAGTATAGGTTTTTATATGAATGGTACAACTATTGTGTTTTGTGCGTTAATGGAAACATGCTCATTTTGTTTAGACCTAACAATAATTGCTAGGTAGTTAGCGTTTCTGAGGTACTGGCAGTCTTCTTTGGACAATGTTTTGAGTAAGGTGATCCGATAGAACTTGGAGATAGTATTTCTCCCTGTGAACAGCCCCGTGTATGGTTGCCTTTTCTAGAGTTGACAAAATGATCCTATTCTCTAGGCTGGCATTAATCTTTTGGCATATTGTGACGTTTCTATGTTCTAAGAACCTTCGTTATTGACCTGATTGAGGTATTATTGAAAACTTTCGTTATTTAAGAAAGCAGCTATTACGATTTCTTTGAGTATCTTTTGAAGAGAAACTGGAGTAGTCTTACTGGCAAGATCATATCTATAAATCATGATGTGAATGGCCGTTGCAAAGAAGGAAGCAAGTTCTTTTTCTTTTGTTTGAAAGCCCGACTGGTGCTCCATCGGTACAAGTCTTACAGACTTTTTCCCTCTAGTACTCAAGTTTTAAAGATATCTTAAGCTTTTTTTAGTGGTTACAAGTGTACTACAAAACAGGAACTCTTTATCATCTATTGAAAGCAGCCTTTACTTTACTAGCTGATATGCATATTGGTTGGGATGGAGCGGATTTATTTTTAGTATCTCGTCCATGATATATTGTCTGCTAAACAAACAACTCTTCTTTTCCAAGCATCAACAATAAAATGATGAGCTACATGTTCATGTTTTCCTTTCACTTCCAAAAACAACTTGATTTTATTTTTCAACTCAACATTTCCTTTCGGCAACCAGCATACAACAATATAAAAAAAGAAGACTCTCTAGATTAAAATTCAGTTTATAATACAAAAGTATTAAGGGCACCAGATATAATATACAATTTGTATCATACAATTAAGTACCTCTTGCAGAGGAGCTGAAATAGTCTTACTGGCAAGATCATGTCTATAAATCATGACGCGAATGCCCGTTGGAAAGAAGGAAGCAAATTCTTTCACTTTTGTTTGAAAGCCCGACTGGTGCTCCATTTGTACAAGTCATACAGTTGTTTTTCCTCTAGTCCTCAAGTTTCAAAGATATCTTTAGCTTTTTTAGTGGTTATAAGTGAACTCTTGTTTGATGTCATCTAAAGGAGTATAATATTTCGAAATTGGGAAGTTATATCTGTTGATCTAGAAGATAGTGGAATTTAATAAATAAAAGTTAAAAATCTCAATGTGAAATTATACTAAAAATAATTAAAATTATAAAAAAACGTGCCCTTTCCTAGAAAACACTTTGAGGTCCTCTTGAGGGTCGGGAACCACTGCTCTGGAGACTTTTAAACTAATTAGCAGCGCTCATTTCTGCCATTTTGCCCCATAATTGCAGTTACAATACAACTGGACTTGCGCGAATACATTTTGAACCAGTCGCATTTTTTTTTTCTTGAAAAGTTCGAAAAAATGTCAAATCTATTTGAAAGGATGTTCATATACGTCCAATATGAATTTCCGCAATTTTACTAATAATCTGTAAACAGACTCTGAGAGAAACAGCTATAATGTTTTTAGGTAACCCAATAGAACAGTTTTATTTCTCTATTTAGCATTGACATAAAGTATGAAACAAAACTATTGCGAAATAGTCAAACAATTTTTTAACGACTTATTATGTTATTTTAATTCGAATTTTAAGGTTGTTTTTTTATCTATTTAAATTTTATTAATTTACGAGGATTGGTATTTTATTTAAATTTTAGTATTATACTTAACTTTAATTATAATAAATTTAAATAATTTTTGTAATTAATTAAAATGCATATTTATCGTATGCCTGTGCAAAAGAATAAAATTTCCTGCCTCTGGAAAAATTTCTTCATGTTCCTGCTCCTATTTACCAACTTTGGTGCATTGTCAGATGCCAGTAATACTAAGACATCTTTGTTAAACATTCCTAACATTCGTTTACTGATTATTTTTGACAGATTTTCTAAAGTAATTAAAACAACTGAAACGTCCATTGGGGTACTTAAAAACAACGACCTTAACCTTAATATTCACCAGCAGGATGTCTCAGGGGCGTATATATGGGGGATAAAGGGGGTAAGTACCCCCAAGAAATTTTAAACCTAATTTTTTATAAACTAAGACGTACTATTTTATCAAAAATAAAGTCTTATTACCACTACGACCCCAGACTTAAACTCTGGATGCGCCACTGGGGTGTCTTAAACATGGGTGATTATTATGGAAATTCATGTAATTTCTATTGGTTTTTGGGTCAACATTTTAAAATAATTTTCGATACTTTAAATAAACCATTATTTTGATTAAAAATAAGTAAATCTATTTTTATTCTAAAAAAATGTATATTAATATAAATAAAATTATCAATTCATATTAACCCTTAATCGGTAAAGTGGAATGTTTATTTCACATGATACACAACATACATGTGAAATGTCACTTCATCGATTTTGGGTTAAACATTCATGTTTTAAATATTGTTGTTTTATAATTTAAATCTTAAATATATTAACTAAATATTACAAAAAATTGCACAATAAAATATTGTTAATATCTTTTACATATATGTAGAGTGGGTTACTCAAAACAGTCCACTCTGTTATTTGGCAGTATTAATTGGATTTTAATAAAATTCTGAAACAGGATGATTTTAGTATGGAGGAGGACATTTTTTTTTGTAATTGCAGCATCAGCACTTTAACCCTCCCCTCGAGCAGTGGGTTGAAGAACCCCTACAATTCTAAATAGGGAAAATACCTAGGATGACACAACATTGAAATGGTAATTTGATGGAGAATTCAACAATAAGACTATTCATTGCGTTACTTTTGATTTTAGTGCCCTCTAGCTTGATACAAAACTGTTACGTATCGTCAAGTGTGATACTTCATTTTATTATAATTCAATGCACTAAAGTTAAACATGAAAAGGGGCTCGTGCTTGCGAAAGGTCCGGTCGTTCTGAATTCTTTATATGTTATTAGGACCTAAACCAATATTAAAAAACCAGATTTGTAATTTCAAAAGTGTTGTGCGAGCGGCGGTGTATCCACAAAATCGTGAAATTTTCGGAATTTATCAGTTTTTGCTCAATATCTCAGTGAAGGAAGGGTCTGACCGGAACAGTCATTTTACTTACTTTTAAAGAAGACTAAATTTGCTACAATTTGAGAGTAGGGAGAGCTCTATACGGTCATTGGTTCCCAAGATAAAGTTCGAAAATAGGCCATTTTTCCAAAGAGTTAATTATTTTTCGAAATGATTACTTATTTTGTGAAATATCTTCTAAAATACGCATCGCGCGTCAAATATATGAAATGAAGTTGTAGTAAATTTAATTCGCTTTCATCTGAGACCAGACTTGTACCTGTAGGCTCTCAAAAACGGCAGATAACCATAAAATATAAGTGATAAGCGGGTTTTGGGGGAAAATGCAAATAAACTTTTATCACGTCTTTTTATGGTTTTATTTATCAAACAGTTACAATAACTCTTCTCTGTAACCCCTTTCAGAAGAAGGGAGTAGAAGTGACTGTTGCCGAAGAAGATGCCGATCGAGAGATCGTCATGACGGCGTTTTCAAAAAGAACAGTAGCGGTAGAAGACGTCATCCGCTCGTTTTCTCAATAGTTTAGGCGCTGAAGAGACAAACGTCTACCTTCAGAAGAACAAGAAAGGCGAAGCTGGTTGTTGTCACTACTCTACGTCCTCCTACAACCATTAGGACCAGGGACGGTACAATTCACTCACACGTCAACAGGGTGCGATACCACCTCAGCACCGTTTGGCCAAGGAAAGACCAAAATCACCACATTCCTAAGCAAGAGTGAACCACAACGCTGGGCTGCAAGAAAGAATGGAGCCAAGAATTCATCGCGCTTGCAATCAAAAGACGTGCTATTCAGTGGGACGGTTCCAAAACCATAGAAGGAACTGGAATAGGAGTGTATGGGCCGAGAACCAAGCACTCCGAAAGCTTGAGAAAATACCCAAGCATCTTCCAGGCCGAAATTCACGCCATCGAGAAGTGTATCCAGTTCAACATCAAGAGAAACTGTCATAGACAAGAGCTTATCATCATGTCCGATAGTCAAGCAGTCATCAAAGCACTAAGCTCCTACGTAATCAGCTCAAAAATGGTATGGAGATGCCTAGAACAATTGAATGAGCTAGGCGAGAAAAATAGAGTTACTCTCACTTGGGTCCCGGGACATAACGGAGTACAGGGTAATAAGATTGCAGATAGTCTTGCAAGGAAAGGGGCTCAAACACCCTTTGTAGGACCTGAGCCGTTCTGCGGTATCAGCAGTAACATAATATTAGGAGAGATTAAAAAAGAATTGGGCAGTAGAAGAACCAATAATTGGAACTAACTCTTGGGGCTGAGACAGTCCAAGATACTTCTGGGAGAATAAAACCAGGAAAGATTGGAAGCCTGCATCTGCCTGAGCAAGAACAGGCTAGGTATTGTAACAGGGATCCTTACCGGGCATTGCCGACTAAAAGGACACCTAAGTAAACTGAGAGTAGTAGAGGATAGTGAGTGCAGATTCTGTGAGGAGGATGACGACGAAACCTCCATTCACATTTTAACTGAATGTGTAGCACTCCAGAATCCAAGGGCACTATATCTAGGAGGATATAAAATAGAAGAGGAAGATTTACCTAACTTGAAGCCACTTTAAATCCTACACTTCCTTGAGAAAATAGGTTTGGAAGGGTCGTTATAGGCATTAAGACATTTCCTTGGTGCATTGGCGACAGAAGGGGCACAATTGATCTTTTAGGTCGCAGTGTATTAACACACCATTCCCAACATAACATAAGAGACAACCACTTGCTGAGCAAGTGGAAGTCTTTCTTTGGCCAGACTCCACCCCACAAACCGTGAGAGAAGCAGGCATCAAGTGTTTTGTGGCTCTATATGGGGGTGACATCGCGAGGGATACTTTAGATTTTCTGAGATATAAGACGTTTGTCAGCGACGGAGATGCCGCAAGCCACCATGCATTAAGGTGCTACCTTCAAGTGCAGAAGTGGCGGGAAGTCAACTTGAAACCCATTGATTGGGGGGTTAAAGCTGTCTTCTCAGGGACTTACCTCCATCTCCACCACCATAGATCCCGCACCTCCTGTCCTTCTGCGAAAAATATCATGTAAATGCAAGAAAGGGTGCTCTGGAAGCTGCTCGTGCAGAAAAGCTGGACTCCACTGCTCAGTCCTCAGTCATGCGGTGGCAAATTGTGCATTAACATCCCGAATGTGGAGCTGCAATGCTCGGACGATGAAGATGATCTGACTACAGACTGTGCACCTCTCCTAGCGTCCATCAAATAAATTGTAACTGATAAATAAAACCATAAGAAGACGTGTGAATAGTTTATTTGCATATCTCCAAAATCCACTTATGACATGTTTTATTGTTATCTGCCGTTTTTTAGAGAACAGCTGGGGCTACAGGTACCAGTCTGGTTCCAAATGAAAGCAAATTAAATTAACTACAACTTCATTTCAAATATAATTTGACGTGGAATGCATATTGTAGAAAAACATTTCCAAAATAAGTGACCATTTCGAAAAACAAAATTCACTTTTGAAAAAATGGCCTATTTTCGAAGAACTTTATCTTGGGAACCAATGGCTGTATAGAGCTCAGCCTAGTTTCAAATTATAGCAAATTTAATCTTCTTTAGAAGTATGTAGAATGATTATACCGGCCAGACCCGTCCTTCACCGAGATATTGAGCAAAAAGTGAAAAAGTCTGATAATTTCATGGTTTTTTGAATACACCGCCGTTCGCACAGCACTTTATAAATTACAAATCTGGTTTTTTAATATTGGTTAGGTCCTAACAATATATAAAAAATTCAGAACGACCGGACCTTTTGCAAGCACGGCCTATACTTTCAACAATATAAAGTTGCAATTTTTTAAACAATGACTAATTTTGAGACTGTTGCAAGTTCAATTAAAAAATATTTAGATTAAAGTGGTGATGCATTGAATGAGTAATAAAATTAGCTTTCAAATAAAGTGTCACACTTACAATACATAACCTTTTTTTATCAAGCTAGAGTGCTCTAAAATCAAAAGTAACGCAATAAATAGTCTTTTTGCCAAATTCTCCACGAAATTACCTTTTCAATGATGCGTCTTTGGTACATTCCCTATTAAACTGTAGGGGTTCTTCACTCCATTGCTCGAGGGTTGAAGTGTCAATGTAATGAAGAAATTAAAAAAAAATGTGTCCCCCTCCAAACTAAAATCGACCTGTTATAGAATTTTCTGAAAATCCAATGAATACTGCCAAATAATAGGGTGGAATGTTTTGAGAAGTCTACTTTATATAATACAATGTACCTTTTACCTACCCGTCTTCTATATTCGGTGTCTCCTAATTGCGGTAGTTGTGATACTTGCGATATCAACTTGCGGTACTACCTGGGTTCTAATAATTATTGCTACAAGCTGAATGGTACTATATTTCAAAGCGAATAAGGCTTTGTGGTCCTTACAGTCCAAAATTGTTAGTAATATATTCATACATGTATACACTTCTTGTAGCAGTGAGTAAGTGCCTCAGTAGCGTATTTAGGAACAGCATTCAAATAGTTTGTTCATTTAAAATTATTACTTTTAATTTTTTTTATTTATAAAAATATATAAAAAAATTTACATTTTTATTATTTTTTTTATAATTTTTAATTTTATTTTCATATTTATTATATTATTATCATTAGGCCACTACTGACATTATTTTACTCATCCAGTACTCCAACAAATATTTTAAAATCCAGGTCCTACTGCAAGTACCACAAAAGAGTTCTTTAACACAAATGTCAGGACTGCAATTACCGCTGCACCCTATATTCAGTCTGAAATGGTATTATTTTTTATTTGTGATTTTTTATGGTGTATAATTATTTAAAATGACTATCGGTATTATTTCAAGCATAGTCTTAATGTGATGTACGAAACAAATAATATATGATAAATAAAATTATAGGTAGTTGTTTATTATGTTTTGCCTGTTTTTTTTCATTTAAGTTTTATAGGAGGCTGATTTTTAAAATTCTATAAGTAAAAGGTTACTTAGGTAAGCTATCTATTTAATTGGTAAATCTGAAATAGATCAATGGGAATCACAATAGAACGAATATATTTCATATCCGTCTTAGGTGGTGAGAACATTGCAAAAAATGAAATCCACCAATCACAGGTCATATTTTAGACACCCAACTACTATTTTTAAAATCTGAAATAGTGACAATTCTGTCAAACTAATTGTTAGTATATTTTTTTTAGTTATTGAGATTAAATATATATTAAAATGAGTTATTTTTGTGTAAAATCGATAAGTAATTTTTATTTGGTCCACATTTTGAAAAACATCTTGAATTTGAATCGAACTGTAAGTAGATATACAAAGCCGTTACGGGCTTACATAGGGAATTCAATGTGAGAGTGAGAGGTACAGATTCAATGTGAGAGTGAGAGGTACAGATTCAATGTGTAAGTGTGAGACTGAGACAGGGTGAGGGGGAGCAAGAGAGTGGGTGGAATTAAATTTCTTTAGTTGCTATTCACGTATTTCATAATATTGATACTAGAATAACAAAATCGCAAGTTAGCACTTTCGAATCAACAACTAACAACTACTAGTCTAATTTTGTTTACAAAAATCGAATTGTAAACATTTACGGTGTTATCAACGTAGTTGTCAACTAATGTTATTAATGCAGCGTATTATAGGACTTGATGGTTTGCGAGGTTCAATACATTCGGGCGCATTTTGAGGATTCTGATTTAGACCATAGAACTGGGGAATATTTTAAAACTCGAGACAAAGAGAATTATCTCAAGATTTTTATGAGAAATGTCATATGTCAACGTAAAAACAGTATTTTAAAAGCCAGTGAGAATTAAAATGCTTAAGGACCGATTCCACCGTTCTGTTAAACGGAGATTAAAATGACATTTTTAATATAAAAATGTCATTTTAAACTTCGTTTGACACAACGGTGGAATCGGTCCTAAGAGAGTTTGAATTCTCTCGAAATAAACCGAGAGAAGTCACTGAGATCTTAATGGCTTTAAACATATTGTTTCCACGTTGACGTATGACATTTCTTATGAAAATCTTGAGAAAAATGAGTTCTCCCAAGTTTGAAAAGAAAATTCTTTCAATCCTATGATTCTGACTATATATTTTCTTACGTAGTTCATTTAGAGTCAAGTGACATCTATTCTCCAACTGGCGAAGGGATCTCTTCAATATCTACATATGAATCGTTAATATCTTCATACAACGTGTGAATATTTCTACTCTGTGTGAATATAATGAAAGAAAACTAATTTTTATAAAAATGTCGAACCTTCGAAAGGAATACAGAAAATCTACTGTTTTGATTCAGCAACTCAATCAATAATAAGTTGTTTACAGCGTATTTCACCAGATGGCGTAACCCACACGTCTGGTCTGGTGTTGAATCACTCTTCGAATTGCGGTTTTATAATTTAGAGACACCTTTAATTAATGGTTTCCATTATTTACCCTGACACACAATTCTACAGCCTGCGGTTGAGCAGTATTTTGAATGGTATAATCTCGTTGAGTGAATGATTCATTATGAAAGGTACTTTAGAATTTGATATTTACAAATTGATTAAACTGAAAATGGAGATATTAATATTAAGATAGGATTTTATTCGCTTATTAGGTAAGAGGAAATTAATATTTTGATGAAGACATGCTTCTATTCGTGCGAGGAAGAAAATTAGATTTTAGATTGATTTTCAGGGGAATTTGCCTCTTCTTAAGGTTTTCATAATAGTTAGATTGTGTTTAATTAATTTTTTTATAACGAGGCTGATGTACGTGGTAGGTATTTTTAATTTTTCCGGATTTTTTTGGGGAAAAGATAAGTTAATACAAACTTCTTGGTAGTTCCATTTTTTTGGTCTAAATGTACAAAAATATAGTCGTCACCTTTAATTTTTCAACATTTTTTTCAGATTATACTACGTCTGCTTTTTCCCAGAGAGCACACGGCGTCCATTGGACGTCCATATTTTGTCCAAATAATGTCCTGGATGTCCATGAACTTCATACGGATGTCCATTGGACATTAATTTTCCGTTACTTCAGTGGATATACCCATTCCGAAGTCCAATGGATGTCCAAAAAATGTCTATAATTTATTATAATTCTTCTAGTATAATTTAATTATTTACAAGTTTACTAGGTTTTAATTAAAATAAATCAATTTTTAATTTTCTTCATCTCTTCCCAACTGTTGACAAGCTACAAAAGTAAAAGGCCATTCAGGCAAGACTTGAAGAAAAAAAAAAGAAGAAAGGAGTTAAGACAAGAACGGTCCACAGATATCACGAGTTTGTTATATGGTAAGAAAGTAAGCACACATACTTTGATTATCAAAGTATGTGAGTAAGCATAATTATTTACTAAAGGGGAAAAGTCACATACTTTGATTTTCTTTTACTATACGGAGAATGGTCGCACTGCGCAGCTTTATGAGTGCCTTTTAAAAGGAGATAGAAAACTCCGCCATTTTGAACCCTTATTACGTGTTGCCTACATCTTGGCGCAATATTTTTAATAGATGCGTTTTAATTATCCGCTTCTGCTTCGGAATTGTCGGTTTTCTTGTTTTAATCTGACAGGTTAAAACGACTGAACTGACAATTCCGGAAGCCGAAGCGGATGATTAAAACGCACCTGATATTTTGCTTGCTGCTGTCAGTGTCAGTGAATATTATTTTTGGAGTCACAGTTTATTGCTAAAGAATCAGTTAGCTCACTAGGACCAGTTGAAAGTTCCTAAATAGCATCCACTCCAGGGATACAAATTCAGGATACGCAGAAGACTGCTGTTTTATTATAGGCGGTTGTCATATATTGTATTATCTGAGTTGCGCAGTGTATAAACTGGAACATTGAGATCAAAAGTGCCGACGCAGAATGAGCGATCTGATTCTTTAGCTATAAACTGTGTCATAGGAATCAAAATGGCCGCGCCCTATGTTGGGCGTGTCGGACCTCTCTCTTGCCCCGTATAGTAATCAAAGTATGTGGCCAGGAATGAGAAAAAGGCATTATGGCAGGAAAAGATTCACCAGCTTCAATAATAGCAACAGAAACTGCAAACACCATAGTGGACATCTGGAAGAAGTCATCAGTTCCAACAATTACATTTAAAAAAGTTACTGAGAAAATAAAAAAAAATAATACTGACTCTACTAAAACCATATAAGAGCAGACAGCAATCTTAAAGCTACACAAAGAAGCTCAAAGATTTAAAACTAAGCTGGGAGGAAACTCTCTTTGATATTGCTAGTTGTAAATGTAAAGACCTCAACGATTGTCACTGTTCTAAAGAGAATAAAATTCCAACACAAGAAAGGGAATTTGTAATAGATCAGTGAACTACCAGAAACCTAGTCACAGGATCAATTGAAGTAGCAGTCTCCAGGAAAATAAGCAAAAAGAAACCAGAGAAAGATGGAACGATCCCAAGAACCTCAAGAACAATTTAAAAAAACGCCCAAAATTAAAGTCTAAAGATACTGCATCTGGGCCAGGAGACTCTGAAAATGAGACTAAGAATGATCCTGGAAAGTTGCCTAACTATTATCCCTAGTCCACAACTGTAGACGTTTCAAACTTGCAAATGGGGGTAAATCTCACAGCTTTTGCTAGGGAGTGCGATCGTTACGGTGTTTCAGTCAGAAGCGGTGCATCATTTTCTTCCGCTTTGTTACAAGATTTGGGCATCATTAATAAACAGGAACACTTCTAAAATAATAGATCGAAATAAAGTTTGTCGGGAAAGTGAAAAGCACAGTAAAGAATTGGAAAATAAGAACATGGAGGTAGTAAAAGCATTATATTTTGATGGACGCAAGGATAAATCCCTGACACAAACTAAGAAGGGCGATAAGTATTACTATAGTACAATTACGTAGCAGAATATATCCTTGGTAAAAGTGCCAGGTTACTCAAGGTCCGAAAGCTTCCTCTGGCGCCATTAGAAAATCAATACAAGCTTGTGAGACCCTCTCTATAGTCAGATTCTCGAAAATTGGGAGTAACACCATTCCTGATTTAGATAGAAATATTTTGAGTACTGATCAGCAATATTTGTATGATATGTTGCATGCAGTATCATCTGGAGAATGCTGCGAAGACCTTGCGAGGATTAAACCAGGATCAGTCGTATATTTAAGATGAGTGACAACGGCGAGTAGAATCCTTCGGTTATATGTCGGTCGCATCGGAGCATCCCACGGAAAATGTAAGCCATTGTGTACTGACGGTCCACGACATTTGTGGAGATTGATTGCATATTCAAGATATATGTCGACTGATTAAGGGAGATAGTAGATGTAATACAGAGGAATGGCTGCTTTGGCCACTCAGAGAACCTGCTTCTAGCGATGCTTGCAGATAACAGAGAGCACATCTGCAAGTTAGCATGCCGCAGAATAATTGCTTCTAGAAAAGAAATCAAAAATTCAACATCTGTCAGACATTTTCGCGTACCTCCTTTAAACATACATGTAGATGATTATACAGAAATCATTTATTGGTATAAAACAGAAACACCAATATTAGAGCACATCTCTGATGAGGACCTGGAAGGTTTTGTATCTGGTCAAGAAACTGACCCACCCTTTTTAGATTTGCCCAAGTTCCCCTGTTACACTCAGGCCACTGAAAGATGTGTACATTTAGTTACAGAGGCATCATCTAAAGTTTGTGGAGAGGAAAAACGAGATAGTTTCATAAAATCTCGAATCGAGTCTAGAAAGCTTGTGATATCATTTAATTCTAAGTCAGAATTTAAACTTATTAACTGACTTCAAAAAAGGAGGAGGTTCTTAATTCGTCACAATATTTTATTTTTTATGTATGTTCAGCGATAATTCTTTAACACGGTGTCCGATTTATATGATTCTTTCTTTGTTAGAAAGGGGGTACTTCAGGGGTGGTTCCATATAAATTTGGTCAAAATCTAGTAATTGGGTCCATGAGAAAATCCTCAAACTCTTAATTTTTTATGTATGTTTAGCGATAATGCTTTACCACCTTGTCCGATTTATATGATTCTTTTTATGTTAGTATAAATGCCATATAAATTTGGTTAAGATGTGGTGATGGCATCTGCACGTTTTTGAAGTCGGTTTTTTAAATTTTTAATTTCTAATACTTGTTTCGTTAATTTGTTTAGATTCCAGCTTAAAGTGTATTATCTACATGAAATAGGATTTCATATTTTTTTGGTCTTTGGGGCACCTCCAAAAATGTTCCGAGAGCCTCCAATTTTTGAACATACACTTTTTAAACATTCAAGAAAAGTTTACACATAGGGCCGTATCGGATTTTTTCCAAAAAAATATTCTTTTTTGAGGGGGTTGGGGCACCTGAAGGGGGTTGATTTAAAAAAAATTGTTTGGCAAAAAAACTTACTTTTACAAATGGCAACTTTTGCCACCCGGGCCATTATCAAATTCGAAACAAAGTTTTTTTCGATCCTACCTATTGTACACGTTGGCCCCAATTCATTGGCCCAACTAGTTGGCTAAACGTGAACAGAGGCCTTCACATTCAACGACCGTCGTTTGCCGAAACGTTGAAAGCATAGAGTGAAGTAAATTCGCAAAATACATACATGATCCGTCGCTTTGCCTGTTCCGAGCACGTGCCTTGCACAAAGCAGTAAAGTGAGAATCAGCTTGGAAAGTCATATTGAAACTATTCTGGGGCCCTATACTCCAAGTTAAACGATGTGAACATTCCACTGTGGGATGTGAAGTGTCCTATCACCAATTTGTTTTCTCGGTCATCGTATTCGGTATTCTTGAATCATTCACATCTCATAGGTTCACGGAGCACCGTTGCCAAATTTAAGTAGTGCGTTAGAACTATTTTAGAAGGCATTTTACTTCAATTTTTACTTTCCTATCTGTATACAGATAAGGAAAGTATAGGAATCATGATTTTTTTCGACCTCGAGTTTTTGACGGATTTTTACGTTTTGAGGTCCCCTGAATCCGTTTTGACTATTTTCGCGATGATGTCTGTGTGTGTGTGTGTGTGTGTGTGTGTGTGTGTGTGTGTGTGTGTGTGTGTGTGTGTGTGTGTGTGTGTGTGTGTGTGTGTGTGTGTCTGTGTCTGTGTCTGTGTGTGTGTGTGTGTGTGTGTCTGTATAACGCATAACTCATGAACCGATACACATAAAAACATCAAATTTTAAACTTAAGCTTTGTTTCAGCGTCCAATGAGCTAATTAGATTTTGGGCAGAGTCGGAACATCTGGGGGGGTACTTTATAGGTGGTCATTTTTATATTTTATGGAATATATCTGTTATTTACGTTTGGAGAAGAAAATTCTTTAAATAAAAGTTGTTTGTAATATAATTCTCTATAATTTTTATTCTATACATAATTTCTCTAAAATGGACCGTATTCGAGATATTTGAGAAAATGTGTAAATTTCGAAATTTGAAGAAAACTCAAAAACGGATAAAGGAAAAAACATTAAATTTTAAACTTAAGGTTTATTTCGGCTTGACGTGAAATTATTAGATTTTGGACAAAGTCGGAACATCTGGGGGGGTACTTTATGGGAGGCCGTTTTTATATTTTATGGAATATATCTGTTATTTATGTTTGGAGAAGAAAATTGTTTAAATAAAAGTTACTTCTTATATTATTCTCTATAATTTTTTTTTTATTTTCCTAAAATGGTCCGTATTCCAGAAATTTGACAAACTGTAAAAAAATAAAGTTTTTATGAAAATTGTTTAAATAAAAGTTGCTTGCGATATAATTTTCTATAATTCTTGCCCTATATTTATTTTCTCTAAAATAGACCGTATTCGAGATATCTGAGAAAAAGTGTAAATCTCGAATTAAATGTAAAAAAAAATTTGAATTTTTAAAAAAATTGTTCAAATAAAAGTTGTGTGTTACAATATTTTCTATAACCTTTATTATGGCCTGCAGTAAACTGATTAGATTTTTGACAGTACGAAAATACTGAAAAATTAAAATTTTACACATTTCTTAAATTTTTTAATTACGGTCCATTTTAGAGAAATCATGTATATAACAAAAATGATGGAAAATGATATCGTAAACAATTTTTATTTGATTTTTACTTTCCTATCTGTATACAGATATAAGGAAAGTATAGGAATCATGATTTTTTTCGGCCTCGAGTTTTCGACGGATTTTTACGTTTTGAGGTCCCCTGAATCCGTTTTGACTATTTTTGCGATGATGTCTGTGTGTGTGTGTGTGTGTGTGTGTGTGTGTGTGTGTGTGTGTGTGTGTGTGTGTGTGTGTGTGTGTGTGTGTGTGTGTGTGTCTGTATAACGCATAACTCATGAACCGATACACGGAAAAACACCAAATTTCAAACTTAAGCTTTGTTCCAGCGTCTAATGAGCTGATTAGATTTTGGGCAGAGTCGGAATATCTGGGGGGGTACTTTATAGGTGGTCATTTTTATATTTCATGGAATATATCTATTATTTACGTTTGGAGAAGAACATTCTTCAAATAAAAGTTACTTTTAATATAATTATCTATAATTTTTGTTCTATGCAAAATTTTCCTAAAATGGTCCGTATTCGATAAATTTGACAAAATATAAAAAAAATAATTTTTTATAAAAATTGTTTAAATAAAAGTTGTTTGTAATATAATTCTCTATAATTTTTATTCTATACATAATTTCTCTAAAATGGACCGTATTCGAGATATTTGAGAAAATGTGTAAATTTCGAATTTTGAAGAAAACTCAAAAACGTATAAAGAAAATAACATTAAATTTTAAACTTAAGGTTTATTTCGGCCTGACGTGAAATGATTAGATTTTAGACATAGTCGGAACATCTGGGGGGGTACTTTATGGGAGGCCACTTTTATATTTTATGGAATATATCTGTTATTAATGTTTGGAGAAAAAAATTGTTCAAATAAAAGTTACATCTAATATTATTATCTATAATTTTTGTTTTATGTAAAAATTTCCTGAAATAATCCGTATTCGAGAAATTTGACAAAATGTGCAAAATTATGAATTTTATGAAAGTTTTTGAAATAAAAGTTGTTTGCGATATCGATCTCTATAATTTTTGTTTATACATGATTTTTCTAAAATGGACCGTAATGAAAAAATTGTAGGAAATTTTAATTTTTCAGTATTTTCGTTTTCCATGAATATCTATAGAAGAATGTTTCGAGGTAGATGTATGTGGACAATGTATATATTTAGTTTATCCTCTAAACATTTATAGAGATGCTGCAATAGGTTGTACAAAATAACCGGAAAAAGCCTATAATAACTAGATAGGAAAGTCATGTGTTGGACACATCAGATTTTTTATTAGTTTTTGACAATTGTAATAACAGATTCTATTTTCTATTAAATCCCGTGCCAAAGGTTTACTTAGACGAACATTTTTTTATGAATATTCGGTAACTAAAGTCAAAAAGATCCTCTTTTCTTAAAAAAAAATATATTTGGTCGATTGGCATCTTCTTCCACTTCAGCTAGATCATTCAAAATATGAGTATAAGTAAGAGCTTCGTCCAAATCATGGAGGTATAATACTAATGGAGATGCCATGAGGCAATTGTTTTGCATATACGTTTTATTAAAAATTACCCCACTGGGCGTGGCTTAAATGGTTGACTAAGCAGGGTCGTATTCAAATATAATTAAAGTCCGTATGCAGAATTACAACTTTTAAATGACTTACTTACCTAAGATTTGTTTCAACATGATCGATTCGAAATTAATTTGATGACATTGCGCAATTATGACTTCTACACTATTTACTATTATTTATTAACCGTTTTCCGACCAAGCCAATGCCAAGACCATAAAAGATATTAATATTATTATATTGTTCTGTCTTCGCCGATATATGACCTGTGTGATCGAAAATCAACGTTCGAATAACACTGTGCATCAGATTTGTTAATCTCTTTGTGCTTTAAAACTAAAACCCGGACTACGATTTTTCGTTCAAGGACTCTCTTGTCTTGATCAAAGCTGCCAATGTCAAAATCTGACAATGAGGAGAATTATGACATCAAATTACCAAACCAAAAACCAAACCACTACGTGAATTGTGAGTAAATATATTTCAGTAAAAATACAGCCGAGTTTGTAGAAAGGACAATTAATTACTTTTAAATGTAAAACATGTAGGTCTTTCTGCTGCAGATGACATACATTAAAAATATGACCCGCTACAGTCAAAAGTTTAAAAAGACCAAAAATTCAGCAAGGTATTACTTTATGGTTAAAAGTAGATGGAAGAAAACCATGATCAAAACTACTCTGTCAAAACCAATCGGAACTAAAAAGACTCAGATAATAGTTGTTGGTTTTATTTATGTTTGAAATAATTAATTATATAGGGTAGGTACATATATTACTAAAATTGCAAGCAAGTACTTACTAAAGATTTCTATAATTGGTACTTATGTATAATAAACAACAATCTCACAGATGCACAGCATACAACTATACAAATGGAATTATAGAGATAATTTATTTTAAAAATAGGCATTCAGTTGCGATTTGTGATTACAAAAAGAAAACTTTAACCACTTTTTCTGATCAGTAATGTTAGTGTTATAGTGAAAAAGTTTCTAGAAACTGGTGTTTTTAATCCTAATAAAGCATTGTGAATTTCCAAGAAAAGTGCATGATGAAAATTGTTTTGACCAAAATTTTGAATGTCATGCCATTTAAAAAGAAACCCTGTGGCTGTGGATAACATTTGACACAAAATATTATCCTAAAAATAACTGTTTGGTTGCATTGAAGGAATAATTTCGGCAGGTTTTTAAATTAAGAAACATCAATTTAATGTTTGTTCATTTAATATTAATAATAATTGTAATGTGGTACATGAGAGGGCATATTATTTTATATCATGAGGATGAGGAGGTACATAGCAGTGCGTGATGGCCACAAATCTAATTAAATAATAAAAATACATCAGCAGTATTTATTATTATACAGTATATTCATTATCAAAACGGTTTAATAATAGGAAATTAGGATCTAATAAAAACTGCTTTTAAATACTTGAAATTTTATTCTAAATTATGTGTTACTTAAAAAGTTAGTAATTTAAGTGTAATTATAAGTTGGTTTTTAAGTTTAATTATAAGTTGGTTTTTAAGTTTAATTATAGTTGGTTTTTAAGTTTAATTATAAAGTTAGTTATTTAAGTTTTATTATAGGTATCTAAGTTTTAATATAGTTATTTGTCTTTATTATAAAGTTAGTCAAGCCAATGTTCTTTATTAAGTTAGTTATTTAAGTTTTATTGTAAATAAAGTGTATACTAACTAAACATTCATTTATTGTCGGAACAGCATTCTTCTTCAATCTGACCCTAAACTCACTCTTATCAAAAAATTCTTCCTTGAAGTGAATAGAACAAATTTAGACCAAATTTTGAGATATTGTGGGTCTTTTGGAAACCTATAATAACAAAAAGTTAAGCATTCTAAAAAAAATTCTAAGTACACTCCTTATACTTACTTATGAAAATTTAAATTAGATATTTTCTTACGCTCTTTCACTGAAGAGTTTTTACAATTAATTTTGGCACACTTAGTCATGATTTTTATACAAATTAATCAAAAAAAAAAAACACTTATTAAGATAGAAATAACGTCGAAATATTTAAATTTGAACAAAGTTCTGACAGCTCTTTGACAACTATGACATGACCACTAAGAGAGGGGAAGGGGTGTCTTTTTTTTGGCATGTCATCTCCATAGTATTCAACCTCATTGGTCCAAATCCATTTTAATTAAAAAAAGTGACGTTTTGATAGCGCACGACAATGACAGATCTCCCAATGCTCTCCCGAAATGATGCTCTCCTACTGGTTTTGACTAAGAGAAGAATGTTCTCTCGATTTTAATGCGAAGTGATCATTCACTTCAATTCAAGAATACCACTCACACACTTTTTAAGATCATTCTCTTAACTGGAGAATAGGCCCTATCTGGTGAGGAAGTCTATTCTCAAACGACGACACATTTTGTTGCAAGCAAGAATTTTGCACTATCTATTAAAACTTATAATTTCTATTGACAAGGGGGGTAGCCATGTGTGAGTTGAGGTAATTTTAAGGTGAAGGGTGAGAAAAAGTCCTTTATATCTCACAAGGAAAGTCAATGTTTAATTGTTTAACAAAACATTGAGTGCGACCGGTTTCGAAGCGTCATCACTTCATCTTCAGGCTCGCCATACTCTCCATCCACTAGGGAATACTACAAAAACAAGTTTCATCAATTTTGGGTTGAAATAAATTCTAAAATGAACCGATTTACACGTAATAAAAAGTTAAAAATATTTGAAAAAAAAAAAAAAAAACTTATTTTTACTATAATTGACTAATATTTGTTTTTTCAAATATTTTTAACTTTTTATTACGTGTAAATCGGTTCATTTTACAATTTATTTCAACCCAAAATTGATGAAACTTGTTTTTGTAGTATTCCCTAGTGGATGGAGAGTATGGCGAGTCTGAAGATGAAGTGATGAAACTTCGAAACCGGTCGCACTCAATGTTTTGTTAAACAATTAAACATTGACTTTCTAATTCTAAACTTTGAAATCGACCACTTATGAGAATAATTATTCTGAGACAAAATAATTCAACAAATTTCAATGGACATTTGAGAATAAACTCCTAGGATACGGGAATATTGGATGTGGACGAGAAAAAAATCAGGGTGTAGACAATTTTAAGACCATTTTATTGGCTGATGCATTTATTGTACATTTATAATATTCAGGTTTACTGTTTATAATATTATAGGTATCAGGATAGATAGTAGTTGTTACCCCATACTCTTAGAGACGTCACTATGGACTCTCTACATCATTCTAGCGCACCTTCTTTTAAACTATCATCATCATTATCATAATTTTTACACCTTAGTAATTATACACTATAGTAAAATATATTCATGTACATGTAGTAGCTCTCTCAACTCAGTTATTCGAATTAGAGTTTCCCAGTAACAGTGACATCTAAAAAGATGCCGCTCTTACCTAACATAACCTCAAACATCCAAAATAACTGAGCGGTTGACGACATTCCGAAAGGCGAACCCAGAGGCACTATTGACGAGCCATTTTTTTTTTTTTGAAAACTATTAACAGGCTTTAATGTTCAGTCAACAAATCTATTTATAAAAATATTTAGGCCGTCAGAAACAAATCATTTGTGAAACTTCTTTACTGCCGTCTTGGTTCGCGTTTTCCGAAATGGCCGCTTCATGGGTCACAGGTGAAAAAAGTGGGGGGATAGAGGGGAGGGGTCGGGATTTCAGGTTGCGACAATGGAACTATCTAAAGTTGCTGTTTTCGGTCAATTATATCCAAATAAAATTAAATGTGTTCATTCAAAAATACTCGGGATATTTGTCGTAAAGGTTTTCAATTTAAATTTCGTATTTTTATTTGTTAGAAAATAATGTAAAGCCACTTAGAATTAATTAAAAACGTTTATTTACATTTTTCTGCTTGTGCAATTAAAATGGAATGTCAAAGTATCATGAAAATTCAAAACTGCAAAATTTAACTAATTTTTTTATTTACGTGAACTTCAATTTGCTAATTGCAGCAGATCATTTATTTACCTATAGGGTATATTTAATTTTTCTTTGAAACTCAAAATATTTTAATCAATGACAAATATTATCCTACACAAAAAGGTTGATTAGGACTGTATCTCCCGGGCAGCAAACTGACGACATTTTGACGACATTTTTTGGTAATTCTTGGTCATCGACGTCACGTTACCAAAAAATTACGTGATTATGACGTCTCTCATTTAACGTCACACATTCAACGTCAGTGTGACGTCAATTTATTGTCACTATTAAATTAAGGTTTATATTAAACGTGATTGCAATACATTTTATTTATGTAAAATGATATGGCCTAAACAAGTATTTTTTAAAACTCTTAGGTCTATTAACGTTTAAATCTGGAGCTTAAACTGCATATTAAATTCATAGGCTGTTTCTTAAAATGTTTCCAGGTTCGTGAAATAGTATGAAATGTCGGAACTCATAGAAATACCATTAAAAATTAATTGAGCCCGTAGTCTTCATAATTATGCCAAAGCCAAAATAATAACGTAGAAGTTGGCCACATTTGTAGCAGTTGGATGTATACAAATTAATGTTTTTTTTCCAATAACATTCTCTTTATTATTTATTTCATGTATTTAAACTGTTTTTCTTTTTAATTATAATTATTTCATTTTCTAATTTTGTTTTATTAAGTGACTCACAATTCCTTAGAAAAGTTACAAAGAAGTAACAATATCAAATATAACGTCATGGTGACGTTCAAATAAAGACAAAGGTGACATTAAAACAACGTTATATAAACGTCCTAAGGACATCATAAAGACTACTAGGCAACGTCATATTTAGACATGAAAAGGACGTCATTTGGGCTGTGACATATTCACGTCATTTTACCGTCATTATCATGTTAGTTTTCAGAGGATAAATGACGTCGGGTATGACGAAAATAAGATGTTATAATGACGTCAGTCTGCTGATTGGGGTAGGGTGTTTTCTGAGATGAATTTTCATTTTCAAATACCATATATTGTGAACTTAGAAAATTGTTTAGTTGCTTAATGCCATCTCGAAAAATGTAGCAAAAAAATGGTTTATCCACGACTGTTCTATAAAACATTCATTATACTTGTACTTCCTTAAGAATAATAATACCTATTATTCACTAGTGAATAATGATCCATTAGTCACGGTATGACGTCACGACAGCACGTATGTCTAAACTGATATGAAAATATTCTTTATAGGTAATCGAAAAATCGAAAAAAATCGAAAAATCGAAAAATCGAAAAATCGAGAAATCGAAAAATCGAAAAATCGAAAAATCGAAAAATCGAAAAATCAAAAAATCGAAAAATCGAAAAATCGAAAAAAATCGAAAAATCGAAATAAAATCGAAAAATCGAAAAAAAATCGAAAAAAATCGAAAATAAATCGAAAAATCGAAAAAAATCGAAAAAATCGAAAAAAAAAAAAAAAAAAATCGAAAAAAAATCGAAAAATTGATAAAAACGAAAAATCAAAAAGTCGAAAAAAGAATAGTTAGTTACCTATGTTTAATAAAAACTTTCCATTCTACACTTAACTTTTATTTAATAAAGAAACCATAATGGTCGTGGACAAAGTATAGTATTAGACTCGCAATTTATGGCCATTATTCACTCGGGTGAAACGTCACCCTGCGTGAATAATGGCTACCATAAATTGCTCGTTTAATAATATACTATTATTTTATATTTGGTAGTTAGTTTTATGGTAAGTTCCGAATAATTTTAGGTTATCTCCATAAATATTTCAATTTTATGAAAAGTTTACCTACAGCAAAAACGTATTTAAAAAGCATATTGCTTTTTCGAGATCTATTACTAGATAATATTAAAGTAGGTAGGTATTTATTTCAATTCCTTAGAAAAGTTACAAAGAAGTAACAATATCAAATATAACGTCATGGTGACGTTCAAATAAAGACGTAGGTGACATTAAAACAACGTTATAAAAACGTCCTAAGGACATCATAAAGACTACTAGGCAACGTCATATTTAGACATGAAAAGGACGTCATTTGGGCTGTGACATATTCACGTCATTTTACCGTCATTATCATGTTAGTTTTCAGAGGATAAATGACGTCGGGTATGACGAAAATAAGATTTTATAATGACGTCAGTCTGCTGCTTGGGGTAGGGTGTTTTCTGAGATGAATTTTCTTTTTCAAATACCATATATTGTGAACTTAGAAAATTGTTTAGTTGCTTAATGCCATCTCGAAAAATGTAGCAAAAAAATGTTTATTTAGTTAGTTTTAAGGTAAGTTTCTTAGGTTATTTCAATTTTATGAAAAGTTTACCTACAGCAAAAACGTATTTAAAAAGCATATTACTTTTTCGAGATCTATTACTAGATAATATTAAAGTAGGTAGGTATTTATTTCTGGAAAACCTTGTCCGTTATTTGTAAACAAACACAATAAAACTCTAGAGCATAAAAGTTGTCAAACAGATTATTATCTAATATTTTGCAACTAAAAAGCAAATATATTTATTTTTGAAACTGAAAATTACAAAAATGATGCAGGAAATAATTTCTTTATTTAAATTAAATTATGAAATTTTAAAGTTAAAAATTTTTAAAAAGTTTAAAATGTCGTGGATTTGGATTAATTTATTTTTGGAGATATCTGACCGACGTTGTGCGCTAGTGCATGGTGACATTTACATATAATGAAATCTACAAAAATTTAAAGATATCAGTGCATTGTGTTTTGTTATATAAACATTCATATGAACAATTAGTATTTTTTTAGAACTAAACACGTAAAAAATAAATATATTTATATTTATAGAATATATTTTTTTCACATTTCAATATATTATGTGCAGGTGTTTCTCGGGATTGACTCCTTAAACGATAATTGCGCCATTTTGAAACTCGCCCAATTTTTTTTTATATAGGGTAATTAAAAATTATAACACATATTTTTCTCTAACTACTAGATAAGCGTAAAGTTGTTGGGAAGTTTCAAAACGGATCTATCACTAAGTTTAAAAATACGACCGAAATAATGCGACCGTTAGGGTAAATATATTTTTTGATTGTGTCTCTTTACTTTAAACTGGTCGCATCTCGGTTATACTCTTGAAATTATTGCGTCAGTTACGTCTGATATTTCACCATTATTACTTTAAGTTCCTTTTAGAAATATAAATTAAAGATTGATTAGAAAATTGACTAGACCGTTCCTTTTCATGAGAAATTTAAGGAGTCCACCTAAGTTTTTACAAGGAAATCACACTCATTAATAAAAACAAAACTATCCTTTGGCAGGATCCATATTTATGTATAATAATATATCACATTAAAAATATTCCACTGAGCCATACGTTAGTTACATCACTTGTGCCTTAAAGAAATAAAAAAATGGTGCAAGTAGTGCGATTTAGTGCAATTTGTGCGATTTTACACTAAAATAGGTCAGGAAATTTAAGCCTTTGAAGAAGTTAATTGTCTATTCTGTCTCTATTCTAACCCCTAACTAACTCTATCTTAACTTCTTTTCGGCTATGATTAGTCGTACATCCTCTAGCCGATAGATCAGAAAATTTCTGAGCCAACAAAAACTTTTTGGCTTAACCATAAATTTATTATTTTTAGAAACTTAATAAAAAAAATCTTATGTTTAATATAGTTTTGGAAATATCTTATTTTAAATTCGTTGACTAAGAAATTTCCTTTCCACGACCAAAGTTTGCGATTATTGGGAAGATACAGGGCGGGGAACCCCTTTTGACCCTTGGAATAAGAAAATCTATATTGTGTACTTCTTTTGGAAAATAATTTTTCGTAGATAGGGTCTGATTTTTCTCTCCCTTATATTTATAGTTGAAAGATATTACATGGTGTTGACAATCATCATATTTATATCAAGAACAAAATGTTATTGAGGTAGGTTGAAAGCGTATTTTTAAAAAATTTCATCACAGATTCTGCTATGTTATTCAAAATTTATTTATATCGTTCAGTTTAAAATAAAAATTATGTCATGAGTCACTTGTAATATCTCAGTACATCACAGGCATACGAATCAAAAAGATCATCTCTTTCAAAAACACAATAAACGGGAACTCAACTGTAATGATTCTAATAATGGTTAGAACAAAATTTATTTTTAAATTTGTCTATTTCTGTAGGGAAGCACATTTTACACAAGTGTTTTACTTTTACACTAGGGATTCTCCAGTTATTTGACGACCCATTTTTTATGAAACACCATGTATATTTCTTTCTAGTTGATAGAAATAGACGAATAAAATCAAAAATATATCAAAAAATCGGAATGTTTAAATGTTTACATATTGCAATCCCACTTCTGATGTTTGAAAATAAATCAAAAACGACTACAATCAACAGACATCGCGCCAGGTCGAATCTTAAATTTTCCACCCTCGATTATTAAAACCGGAATTCGATAAACAAAGATTCATCTGAGTGATTAATATTCGAAGTCCAGAGGTTATTGACTTTACGGTCCCGTTTCTTGTTTTCGATTTGAATTGCACCAGAAATAAGGTCAGACTAACGTGAAAATCCATACCTTATCTGAATCAATATGCCCATTTCATTGGCAACCAAACAACCAGAGGTGGTAACCCAGTGGCGGCTAGACGGGAAGTTCTTTTCTTGACAGGGCCAACTTTAATTGGATGTTTATTTTTAAATTGATGTAATTTTATGGAATAAATAGAGGAGATCCAAACACTGATTCAAATACTTCTCAACAACTTTATTATTTAATTAGGTATATTATAGAATAAACTGACTAGTAATCTGAGTCTATGAGCTGATTTTATAAATTGTACTCAACACTCTTTAGATTCACCATAGTTCTTATTTCTTCCAAGGAATAAACAACACGTTTTTATACCTTGAATGCAGTAAAGCAGATCCAAATAACCAACCGTATCGGTGGGGTTTCTTGATTCTTCTTCCATCTGGTCATCAAGCACTTTAAGCGGATAGGCAGATCTACGTAAAAATCTTGGACATTAGCTGATAGAATGAAGAATGCGATGCACATGGGTTTGCTCTCTGGAACACCAGTACAGACTTGTACAGTATAGTCGAGATGGGACAAGCCATTACATATATAGGATTATTTTTGTCGACGGTTTTGATTTTGTTTAGTAGTGGTAATTTATACCACATAAAGTTTGATTTATAAAATATACAATATAAGAAAAAAAGCAAGACATAGTTTTTAATTATTTCAGTCTATCAAAAGACTGTTAATTCAAGAATGTTGGTAATTTCTTTCAACTATAACTTTTTCTTTTATTTTAAGTCTACAAATAGGCCGGTACTTCGTTTATTTATGACTAAATGTGGAACTAAAATCTCAAACCGCAATTTGACAAATGAAACGTAAAAAATCAAAAATTCTTTTATTTATTTAGCAATTTTATTGTTTGTTAAGATTGTTAAACTGGTGTCAAAATTGTTTTTAAGCTTTGTTCCACTTTAAAAAACTAACTAATTAATTGGTAAACTTAACAGAGCTCAGACTTTCAGTATATTTCTAAATAAAACCTAACCTTGTATATGTTACTCTGACTTACAGCTGGTCTAAATAGAAAAGTCTTTTTTTCGTTGGCTTACGCTTCTATTTACTTTTACTAGGGTATCTTTCATGTTGATCATGGTGAGTAGAACTTTTAAAAAACCATTGTTTAAAACGTTTATGTCACTAAAGTTAAGGGTGGTCAATAAATTGGTTTCGGTGGCTCAGGATGACTGTGTGGTCATCACCCGAAGCCAAACATTGACGCCTTGCAAGCAAGCCTTATTTTGGAATCCTATAATGCTTTATTCTAAACCATGGTCCAGCCTCCAATAAGTTCTAGTCAGAATGTTTACAACTGGCTCGGGTTTAACAATTTCCGCTCAATATAATGTGCCCAATCAATGTACATCAAAAGCATTAATATAATAAATATCTGAGACAATGCAACACTTATAAATACATATATAACTATACTATAGTCTATAATTTTTTTTGTTTGTTTTTTATTTATTTAATTTACTATATACGTGCAAATATAAAGAACTCGAAAAACCGGAGCCACCTCGCTTATTTGAATGAGCTACAATCGATTGCAAGTCAGAGTTTAACAAGTTTTAACAGTCTAATTTAGAATATCAACAACAGTAACAGCAATATAATGTAACAAACACAACATAATAATAAGAATACTAATAATAATAATAACCTTTTAACATTCTTTCCTCTAACAATCTGGATTGGAATTTATTTGTCGAAAATCAAGATCCACACTACTTACAGAGCACCAGATGTGTTCGATTGAAATTATAAGTATATAAGGCCTTCGTCCTAAAGCTTCTCTCTAGACCGGGAGAGGTTATGTTCAGCTCGAAATAGCCTATGGGGAATGATTTACACGGCCAGCCGCAGTACTGATTCACCGACACCTAGTCAGCCCCGATTCGAGTCCAATTGACCAAAAGAATTTATTTTTTAAAATAGAAGAATTGATGTAGAAGAATAAGAGATGTCTGCGTCGGTAGCTGCTGCCAGCGAAGTCTTTTTGCTCTCTGAAGTATACGCTAATCAGTGGGCGGAGGACGGGGGGGACGGACATGGGCGCGTATTGACCTGACTAAGACGCGCTCATGGCTAGCCCGAGAAGGTTGTTTAGGAGGGGGGGGTTAACGTCCGCGAGCCCACCGAAGTAGCGCGTCAGCTAGTACGTCCAGGTGCGCTTTTGTCTGAAACAAAAAATAATCCAGTTAATGTTCTGTATTTAAATAATATACATATCACCAATAATAGTGTGTTAGTAATTATATCATACGCCTATTGCATTATACCGCTCAAAGTCGCCATTTTATCATCACATCGTCACAACGTGTGCAACCAATATGGTATCCGTCAAATAAGTTTAATTCCGCATAATTATTAATAATGCCATACATTTCATAAATACCAATTCCTATATACAGGATGATAAGTTTGCTTTCCTAACTCCAGTAGAACGGTATATAAACACAATATTATTGATTAGAGAGAAATAGAATAATAAGCGAACCACAGTATACCTATATGCAATATCCTATCCTTGGCATCGAAAGGCTATGGTTAAACCAATTGCTCTCTTTATACTACTCACGTCTAAATATAATAATCTCATCTGTATTCGACTGGAAGGGTCTATTAATGTAAGTAAAATAGGTGTTCCTTCGATATAAACCTATCTATATTATTGACAGAGTGTATATTTTATACACTTAGAGAAAATGACAATTAAAGATAAGTTCAGAACTGTGATATAGATCATAATATAAGTAACAAAGTGCAATATTCCCGTAGTTTCACATTGACAACCAATTAAAACAATCAGAAAAATATATCTTAATGGTCCCGGTAAATTAATTATTAGGGTTAAACAATAAATTCATTTGTTTGTGATAATATATTACTTAGATAATTATTTATCCTTTTTACCTTATTTGTAAGTACATCGATATTTATTAACATAATTAAACATTTGTTTGGTTATGTCATTCTTCTTTAGTTTAATGGCCTCCGCCTATTCTGGTGCCTGTAAAATATTTTCAACACATTACTGCAATAACCATTGATATAAATACTATTTCATTTTTATTTACTAATATTTAACTTACTGAATATTAAAAGATCATATTATTTGAATTAATTAATATATTAATCTAATTAAAATACATTGTATTAATGTGTTATTTAAATCTCGCAGGACCATTAGGGATGAATGTTTGATCCAGATTTTCTAGATGCGCAATAATATATCTTTTATTTGCGTCACAAGATATATGTAAGGAAGCATGTTGTCGAGTTGAGCGGATTGTTTCGATCTGGTGTGTAGGCGTACAATAGTAGTTTGTGCAACAGGAGTGTATATAAACAATCCACTCCAGTTGTACAGTATATTTTTTCTACGACCCACAAACGAAAATCTATAAATATTAAAAATTATTTTAGATTATTAAAATAAAATAACGAATGTATGACTTTTACTCGTTTATAAAATATATAAAAAAAATAAGATATAATTTAATTTGTCCCCGTCCTAGATTTGAACTCGTGCCTTTCGCATGACCTCACCACCACCGAGAAGCCAATACGTTCAATGGGCCACTGTCAGGAATCCCGCTCCCGAAATTCCCGGCGACAAGACTCCGCGAAGTTAGGTTAGGTATATTGTATGATAGCCATACCAATTCACTAGGTGGAATGTGACGTCTTATCAGAGGGATTGAATTCCAATGGCCAGTCTCAGCAGAAAAAAGTTGCGGGGTTGGGATCCTCGGTCCATTTTCTGCAACCTTAGTTTGACCCAGACAGTATACTCAGCTTCACCCAATTTTTGGACGATGTTCTAGGAGCACTTTGAGAAATGCTAGCATTAGCTGACGATAACTGAATTGCCAAAATTCTACGTGTTGACAAGGGAAGCAAATTTCACGAGCTCGAATACCTCTAACCACTTGAGCATAACTCCAATGTTCTGGCAAGGTTCTAGGGCCATTTGGGTCAGTGCTGGATCCACTGGCATTATCTCACAGTAAATGGATCGCCGAAATTGAACACCTTGGCAGATCGCTTGAGAAATTGTCCCGGAGCCAGTTCCAAAAAATCACCATTTTGATCTCTAAATGACTTTAAAAATAAAATAAAGAAGAAAAAGAAGAAGAAGAAGAAGAAGAAGAAGAAGAAGAAGAAGAAGAAGAAGAAGAAGAAGAAGAAGAAGAAGAAGAAGAAGAAGAAGAAGAAGAAGAAGAAGAAGAAGAAGAAGAAGAAGAAGAAGAAGAAGAAGAAGAAGAAGAAGAAGAAGAAGAAGAAGAAGAAGAAGAAGAAGAAGAAGAAGAAGAAGAAGAAGAAGAAGAAGAAGAAGAAGAAGAAGAAGAAGAAGAAGAAGAAGAAGAAGAAGAAGAAGAAGAAGAAGAAGAAGAAGAAGAAGAAGAAGAAGAAGAAGAAGAAGAAGAAGAAGAAGAAGAAGAAGAAGAAGAAGAAGAAGAAGAAGAAGAAGAAGAAGAAGAAGAAGAAGAAGAAGAAGAAGAAGAAGAAGAAGAAGAAGAAGAATTATTTTTTCCGGGGAATCAAAAGACACTATCAAATATAGGGTGTTCCCTTTAAAAAAACATAATTTTGATATAAATTCCTATTTTCTTAAACCATTCCAATTTCGGAACCAAAACAAAGCTATAGTTACATTAGTCAACCAAACAATTGCGTTTTAAATATTCACATTGTGAAATGAAACTAAAATACATATTTCAAATTAAATTATTTTGAGTTCACAAGATTAAATAAGAACAACGACCTAATCTCAGTGAATTCTACACGTAAACTCTTAAATATTATGTGTAAGTTTGCAATTTAATAAAATGTTGGCTTGTCTATATTTTCTCAATCTTTATTTCGTCCTATTTAAACAGTTCATATATTATTTGCGATTTTGAAGTTAAATACATTTTAATACATAGACAATTTGAGGATTCTGAAAGATTACTAATGTAGTCTATTCCTGGAGTAATGTTTCCGTCGATTCCCGTTGTAATCCCCTTAAAACACGAACCTGGGGATAATATTTGTTTAACCATCGCAATTTCATTAAATTCGCTTTAGGTGAAATCCAATAAAAAAAAACTAATCGACACGAGTAAAAATATCCGTTCAGGGTTATTTTCATCCAATTATTTATATTCGTTCACACCTGAGATCCAATCAATAAGACATCGACACCGTCTGAGCGATTGTTCGACAATAATGCTATAAGTGGTTGGGATTTTATCGGTTAAATTTGACGTTACATGAAGAGCAGCTTGTTGCTCGATTGTAGGTAGGAATTTGTTATAGAACAGAAATCAGATAAGTCTTATCAACGATGAACAACTACTGGAGTATTTTAATTATCAAAATCTAATTGTAAACATTCACGGGTGTTATCCAAGTAGTTGTCAAATTATTATGAGACAGTATGGAAGAAGTTACAAGGATTTTTCATAGACTATTCGGTGTTAACTTAATATAAGGCTCTAAAATGCACAAAAGGCTTTTAAAATTACATTAAGGAAAGTATATTTGTATTCTTAATACCAGTTATTATCATTTTATTGTATTTTTCTCGTTCTCAACTATCATAATAATTTTATAAATATAAAAATTATTTCATTAAAAAATAAGTACCAATTTTGGAATCACCCTATATAATATGTAAGTTGTAATGTTTAAATACAAGAAAAGTAAATGATATATACAATCATAAAAATCAATTCGTCGAGCTAAGATAGGAAAATTTTCTGAAAACTAAAAAACAAACCTCTAAAACTTGAAATACTTCTATAATAGCATAAAAATTAATTAGTCGTTCGAATAAAAAGTCCATTAAAAATAATCGAATAACAGGTTGATCAACGCTAACAACACAGTAACTGTCACAAGTTGTAGAACGATTAGATTGAAAATAAATGCCAAAAAGTCTGCCGAATTCTAAAAATAACGGCCCATTCTGTTATCAACAACATCCATCCGTCAAAACAATAGGCCCGCAAGCCTATGGATTGGCCTTTTGACTTTTCTTTAAATTTATCACTTTCCCATTAGCTTTTCTTATGCTTTCTCTACTTAAATTCTCGAATACGGGGGTAATACTATAAGTAATTTATTAAATACCTACATTTCTATTTGTAAAATCATTTTGAATTTGTCAATTTTAGTTATCAAGACGTAAGTGGTAAAGGGTTCAAATACTTTTGCATGGACAGGCTTAAAGGACAAATGGCTCAAATATTTTTATAGGTACAGGCGTAAGTGGCAAAGGAACCAAATATTTTTTTATAGGCAGGCTTAAAAGGTGAAAGGACCAAATATTTTTACATAGGCAGGCTTAAGGAGTATAAAGACCAAACATTTTTATATAAACAGACTTAAGGATCAAATAAATATTCTACTTGTAGGTACAACCGTAAGTGGTAAAGGGACCAAATGCTTTGATATTGGATGGCTTAAGACAGCCATGTCAAACATGTGGCATTTTCCTGCGGTCCGAATCAATTTTTATTGAAAATTTAATAAATATGCTTGTTCTATACTAGTGCTTTTTTTCGTTAAGATTTTTAGTACCTAGTTTGTTTTCTTTAAGATTAAGTTTTACGACCCCACCTAGTTTACGGTCTTCATGCTTTTGGCCCACCAGTGACTTTGAGTTTGATATGTCTGGCTTAAGAGATAAAGGGACCACATATTTATAAATGGACATGCTCAAGGTATAAATGGGCCAAATATTATTACATTGGCAGGCGTAAAGGATAAACAGATCAAATATTTTTACATGGGCAGGCTTAATTGGTAAAACGCCCTTGACTTATCTGACAAACAATCTTATTTGCAACGAAGATACCACTACGTTACGTACAATGTTTTAAACTAAGAAATCTATTTTGCAATGGTAAAATTTAAGACCTCCATTGTTTTTAATTTTGGTGACCTTAAATTATATACTTCTATCTCAAATCTGGACGACTATTGCACTTTAAAAACAAATTAACAATTTATAAAATATTTGAGAAATTTTTACTCTCTGCCGAAAATCTAATCCAAACCAATACCTTTATAATATCGATAACGCTACCGTGGACAAATAAAAAATTGCTGAAAATATCAGAGATCTGGGCATATACTTCGAAAGTCAGTTAATATTTAATTTTTCCAATAACCAAATCATAAATTCTGCCTACCGAGCACATGGCTTCATTGGTATCTGCAAACTGTAGGAATTTTAGGTATATATCTGCATTTCCACATTTGTGTTTTAGTTTAGTTAGATTTAAACTGGAATAAAGCTCTAAACTGGAATAAAGCTCTATAATAAAGAGTACGATACACAGGTAAGGTAATAAAAACGCGGACCCTATATTTTACAATGAATTGGATAAGGTATAATAAGACCACGCGTGAAACAAACAAACAACGACACGTATGACTTACATCTCACTCGCTCTTACGCTCTAATAGTTTTGGCGTAGACGATTCGCGTTTAAATTTCGGTACCTATTTATATACTTTATAATATTGATCTTAAAAAGTACAAACAAGATTTTTAAAATTCCTATATTTTAAATCAAACAGCCTATATTCAACAAGGGGGTAGTGATTATATTACCTTCTATCTATCTGAATTAGGGCTTTGTTCAAAGCTCACTTGTACTAAAACTCTAGGCTTATTGTACCCCTCACAGTTTCAATCCCATCAGATTTATTTTCTTGATGAATTCAATAAAATGTCTAATGGGCGCTTTCACGATTTCTTCAGGTTTCGGATATTGTACCCCGAAGTACCATTCCCGTTCCCATTTAAGGTTCTGACAGTGGCATAGTATGTGAATAGGAGTTTCGTCCTCCTCTTCATATATTCTACATAGGGAGTCATCAGATATCCCTAGAAGATTTAAGTGTCTTCTAAGGCCGCAGTGTCCCGTAAGGAGTCCTATTACCTGCTAAGGTTTAACAGTTGATTTTGTCTGCTCCTGGATGGCCTCTCTATGAATCTTTTGGACGTTTCAACCAGAGCCTATGATGTTCTCTATTTATTTGTTCCTTTAACACCCATTTAACATGTTGGTATGAGATACCACATGTGGGTTCTGGTCCAATAAGATTTTTTTCCGCTCACTTTCTTGCTAGGAGGTCTGCTTTCTCGTTTCCAAACACTCTGTCACGTCCTGGCACCTATTCAAGGGTGACCTTGTTATGTTCTGGCCTGGAGGGACTGTTGTCAATCAAGTATTGATTTAGATTGTACCTTTTCAGTGCTTTAAGGACTGCCTGACTGTCATGATAAAGACCCTCGTATCTCTAAGAGAGTAATTTAGCATGACTTTGGCGCAGGCATTTATTGCTGTTACTTTAGTCTGGAAGACTGTTCTCAGTGACCCCAGGTTCAGACTCATTGTCCTCTCTGAGTTTATATGGTAAATCCCAGCTCCTGTGCTGTTTTTCATTTTCGAACTATCTGTATACCAGATTGATTCGTTTTGTTTTTTCCTATTTTCCAGACTTTTGGTCCTTTCTGGTATTTGAATATCGAAATGTTTCCTGAAGTCGTGGCATTCTTAGTACCGGATTTTGTTTTAATTTCTCTAATATCATTGTGTGGTGTCCTTTTCTCGAAAGTTCCTATCCAAATCCATTATTAAACAACTTGTATGCCGCCGCAATAGCCACTACAAGGTGTAGTGGAGGAAGGCCTAGCAGTAGCTCCATTGTTGCTGTGGGCGTAGTTCTGAATGTCTCTGTTATTATTAGACAGGCTAGTCTTTGAACCTTGTCTAATTTTCTGTTAGCTGTTATGTTTTAGACTTGTGCCACCATATGACTGATGAGTAAGTTATAACAGGTACTACAACCATAGTGTAAACCCAGTAAGTGCATCATACTTGGTTTAAGCCCCTATATGTTCTCTACCAACTGTCTACAGGTCCATAGTATTCTTACAGCTTCTTCTGTTGTTTTTTCTAAATTGCTGCAGAAGCTAAGCTTGTCATCAAGAATGATTTCAAGATATTTAACCTCTTTTGCCATTTTTAGATATTGTCCCCACATATAAAGCTCCTTCATTCCTTAAGGGTTCCTTTTTCTTCTGAATGCAACGACAGAGATTTTTGTCGGGTTTGTGGACAATCCCTTTTTTTAGGTACCATCTTTCGACGATATTTAGTGCCCGCTGCATCCTTTCGGATACAACATACCCAAATTTACCATTTACTACGATGCTTATGTCGCCTGCAAATGATTGCGTGTATGTTTTCTCTCTCTAACTCCCATAAAAGGTCATCAGCTACCAAGGTCCACATAAGAGGGGATAACACTCCTCCCTTGTTAACCGAAACCTCTCTTGTTGCTTATCTCTCTGTAGAGTTTTCCTGAGTCTGAGAATGTATCAGGAATGGAAGGCTTCCAATGCCGTCAGAATTTCTTCCAGGCATTTTTTTTGGCTTTCCTAATGGCATAGCCACATTCTCTCTGGTACACCTTATAGGCTTCCCAGTTCCCCGACCTTTTGGACAGCTTAAAGAGTTTACGAACTTCTGCTCTTTTTTTGGTAAGGTCTCGATTCCACCATATAGCGTCTCGATCCTCTTTCCTAATTTTTTATTACCTTCCTTAAGGGATTTGTTTTATTTACACAAATTATAAGATGGTAAAGTAGATCGCTCCATTTTACTTTTTTACCCAATCCGTTACTTAATATCTATATGTACATATTTATAAATAAATTAGTGTTGTACCTTTTAATTTAGAGATTTTTTTTAACAAAACTGTAGATATTTTATTTTTAGTTGTTCTGTAAATATATTTTTACTGTAAGCTATAAATTAACGTTATTTATTATTATTAATATCTCGTTATTCCTCACAGTTTTTTTTACAATTTTTTGAGTATACAACTCTTAGAATAGCCCTCGTAAATATGTATAATATGTACTCCATGAGTTTCTAAACTGTTTAACAAATTACCATTCGTGAGGGATTTGGAAAAAGTTGTAGAGAGGCAGTCTAATGTTTTATTCAAAGCCAACTTACATCATCTGTAATATACGATGTTGGGATAAAAAGGACCAAGACGGTTAAGCTTCTTTATTCTTGTTCGATAGTTAAATCCATCTTGTAACGATTTCCGACGAGGTTTTTATAATTTTTCGTTGTGTGGGAGGACAAATAGGGATTTTCGTCGTGTTTGATATTGTTTTGCATAACGATAAAGTTATGAAAGGATTTTGGCATTAAATTTTGATGACTTTATGGATTGTGTGAACATCGATTTTTGTCAGTGCCGATGTAGGTCATTTTGCTAATGGGAAAATTGAAAACATTTATTTGTTTTTTTTGCTATACTACTAATCCGAATTTTTAAAGGTAAGAAATAGGTATTTTGAGGGTAATTTTGTTTATTTTTTATGGAATGTAACGGTTTTAATCAAGTGTTAGACTCTAGTATAGGTTTTGTTCATCCATAAATTATTTCTTTACCTATATTTGTTTAAAATAAAACTTAACCGACTAGTCAAAAGTTGTCATGCATTCAGCTTTCACCTTGTATCACTGTAAACGTTCACACAACACATTTATATTATCCAGTTCTCAGAGTCTAAAATTATAGAGATTGTATACTTATTATAATATTTTTACAAGAATTAAAATATGTTTATCACAAATAGGATGATACCTTCCTTGTGCAAATTGTAATATTTATACTTAAATGTACCTTTAATATCCTTCCTTGCTGTGGTACTTTTCACAAGCACTAGACACCAACCATGCACTTTATAAACAGCACATTTCGTTAACTGAGACATGATTTGGTGTCGTAAATATTTTTGGTAATTTTCAAAAACAATAAACGATAATTTATAACCTCTATATAAAAAATCTGATGGGTTTTAGGGAGGTTGAAATTAAAAAAAATCAGAAATCAAAAATTAAAAGTGAAATCAACATGAAATCTTTAATAAAAATCAAGCTCTATAAGGAGATGAGGCCTATTGATTGTGAAACAAATTTGAATTAAAGTTTTTTTTGTTAAGAGTTGTTACGAGTCATTACTGACTAACTTACAATTTTAGTCTAAACATCTTATAACTAATTACTTATCTAGGAAGTCCCCATTGGGCTGTCTTAATTGTTTCTATAGGAAAGCATCACAAGTTGACGTGACGATTTATTACACTGTTTTACACTAGCACTAACATTAACGTTCACTGCACTAGCTCAAATGGCTTCTTCCTTTTGAGCTTTCTGTTGAGTGTAGAGTTGTCCAGTAATTGCAGCGCTTCTTCGCTGACGTGGGAGTGGAGTCGACCCTCATGTTTCGCAGCAAACCTCTTTATTTCTTCTTCGATTGTTGGCATCTTCAGGTCTCTATGAAGATAATCGTTTCGTTAGGACCAAGGTGCATCAACAATGAATCTTAGAACTTTATTTTGGAAAACTTGTATCATGTTGACATTACTCTTGCTGGCACATCCCCATAGCTGTATGCCATAAATACAGATTGGTTTTAGGATTTGTTTATAAATCAGCAGTTTGTTGTGCACTGACAATTTGGATTTTCTTCCTAGGAGCCAATACATTTTTTTAAATTTAAGTTCAAGTTCTTTACGCTTTTTTTTTATGTGCTCTTTTCATTTAAGTCTTACATCTAGGTTCATCCCTAGGTATTTGGCCTAATCGTGATGCGGAATAACGTCATTGTTTATTTTTATTTGTTTTTGTTCATTTGGTCGAAGAGTAAAATCAACATGCACTGATTTACTTTGATTTATTTTCATTTTCCACTTTTTTGTCGATCGATTGATTCTGTTGCAGGTTTCCTGTATTAGTTCCGCCAACTGCCGCAAATGTTGCTATTTTAACAGATTGTTGTTGAGGGATATCGCTGGTGTATAATAAATAAAGAACCGGTCCTAGCACTATGCCTTGTGGGACACCTGATCTTGTCATCTGCCATTTCTTTCTTAGTTTTGTTTTTTCTGCTACCAGTTCTCTTATCTCGACAGGATAGTTTTTCCAGCTGTTAATCTTCTTACTTTTGGTGTGTTCTTCCATGCAGCTTGCTGGATTTCAACAATAAACCTTTCCAGTTCTTCATCTAGCTGATCTTTCGTTTTTAGTGTTATGGTCAGTTGAATAGTATTTTAAAGTTGAAGGTGGTAGCCATGTGTGAGTTATAAGTTCAGGAAAGGTAAATCAAACGAGGGTGGTCCTTAGGATCTCACAAGAGTATTTTTATTACGACCGGTTTCGAGGATCAGATCCTCATCATCAGGTAAGGTCTAAAATAGAGAGGAAAAACGAATGAGCTCATAACTAATAAAGTGGGTTTAAACATTTTAATATGAAAGTTGTCAAATATCAAGAACTCACCCATAATTACTCATCTATTTAAGACTAAGTTAAGAGAATTATCCCAGGGTCGGTGTAAAAACAAGTATGCGAGTATTTTTTAAAATACATAAAAAACAATAGTTGCAACAAAAAGTTGATGTCAAAACACATAAACAAAAGTAGGTCTAAAACTATTAATTAAAATTATTAAAATATTTCACGAACGGACGAACAATTAAGACAAACAAATTTAAAAACTTTTTAAACCCTACAAGCACTAAAATGGGTTATTCGACAAGTGTTTATAATTCTACAGGAATTAAATTTTATTTAGATTAAATATACTGATTAACGCCCTCTAGGTATAAATAGACGAATTAACCATTCTAATATTTAAGATAACAGTTTAGAGGTTGTCAAATTTAAATATTTTGACCATCGGCTAATAGATGGCGTTGGCGAAAAAAATAAATGTTTCTTAATAATAATATAGGTTTATAAAATGAATTGTTTGAATTTGTACGTAATAATAAACAAAATGAAATAAATAAATTATTAATGTTAAAAGTAGAGTCTAGCATTAGCGTTGGAAAATAATTTTAGATGTACTAATATTCAAATTAAGAAGTTGGTAACAATCAACGGAAAAAGAAAATGGTGTTAAAATGAAAAGAAGAAAAAACTATTGATTTGGTTAGTTGTTTTTTGAAGTAATGTGCTGAAAAATGAAAATGGAAATGGAGACAGAATAGTATTTGTTATGTCCTCTTGAAAACCTTCACAATTAGTTTTCCGATTTGCTAGGGTCAGTTTGGCTTCTTTTTGAATAACATTATCACTTAGAGTAAGGATTACTGCAGAATGGTCTGAATCCATATCAAAGTTTTCTTCTTGCGTATAGATTGGTAAAATTTTCCGCAGAATAAAGGAATCCAGAAGGTCTGGAATCTTATTTGGGTCGGTGGGCCAATAGGCCGGTTTTTCAGAAGATTGGTATGTACAACCAAGTTCTGATGCAGCTCGGTGCAATTCTTTTTCTTTGACTGTGGTTAATCTTGAACCCCAGTTGGTGATTTTGGAGTTGTAATCTCCACCGATTATAAATTTGTTACCTAGTTTTTTGAGTACATTGAGATAATTTTCTTTTTTCTGGTTGTATCTTGGTGGACAGTAGATTGCAGCTATTGTAATTTTTTTGGGGAGGGGTTAAAGGAGGTTGAAATATTTAAAAAACGAACAATATCAACTTGAAATTTTTGGAAAAAATCAAGCTCAATAAGGGGATAAAGCCTATTGATTTTGAAAAACTTCTGATTGAAAATGGGAGTTAAGGACGGGTTTGTTAAACTGCGAAGAGTATAATTTAGAATAATACGCATTATATATCTTCATTCTAGTTTGTATCTGTAACAAAACTATTTGACTAGAATGTACAAATATATATATCAATAATTTATATGTTAACTAAAAATATTAAATATGTTTCTCAATTTTTCAAACATCGCAATTTACTTAAACACAAAATACGAATAAAATGATGACAAAACAAAGTAATTTGATACTTGAAAGGAAAACTTACAACGTTGTCATATCGTTTGTCCCATTATTATTATTATTAAAATTATTGAGTATAGACTTTTTGAATGACGTTTTTTGATAAACTGAATAAAAACTATTAAACATTCTAAACAAATAAAACGCGGCTAAGGTTTGATATGTCTAAGGGGTTGCTACATATGATGTAGCCTATCTACAATACGTAAAATCATAATTAATGGATTAAATTAGATATTTTATGTCGAACACAATAAATTAGCAACTTTGTGACTACTATTTCAAATAGGATGAACGACTAAGTCGCCATTCCTTTAGATTTATAAGTCCTTGGCAGCTATTTTTTGACAGTTCGTTAGAATGCCTAATATTTAAATTGATTTGACATAAGCACACGGACATGACAAAAATAATTGTTCAATTGTTATCAAGAATATATCTATCTTATAGAAGTTATAAGCAAAATTAAAAATAACATCATATTTGATTAAATTTTCTATATTTATTATTATTAAAAAATAAGGTATGAAACTTTTATGAGTTGCTTATCGTTGTCGCCCAAAGAACTCCACTTTTCGTTCTGGTAACATGACCTACTATTTTCTAACTTCCAATTTAACACCCCATAGTTAAACTCCTAGATAAAAAAATTTACCTTTTTAGTTAACTACTTTGTTTAAAATTTTAATTGTGGATGTCAAATACTCTTATGAGTAAAACGCCTGTTACACACGGACAAACAGATACAGAAGTGACTCTCTAGGTGTTTTTTTGCCAAACTGGGAACGGAATACTAAAAAAATTAGGAGAATTCCTCATTCTTGTGCAAACACCTCTTCGACCTACTTATAGAACTGCATTTTGGCCACGCTTTTAAATTCATTTAGTCCCGGCAATGAGCGCCGAATAAAAATGAGGAAGTCGGTCGGGGATACATGCATTTCCGGTTTTATCAAGATTAAAATAATAGAAATGGGAGAAACGCCGCCAGAATTCGAGAACAATCTTGATATTAAACACGTACTTTGCTACGTTTTAATTGTTTCAAAAAGAATTTCCGTTTTAAATCGGATCGAAAGTCTTTTATACGGAATCTGGATATTAAGATAAGCGTTTAATGCAGTTTTAGAAGTGGAAGATAGTATTTCAAATTGACCTTATCTCAGTTAATTGCTTGCAAAAGTAACTATTTTTATAATTAATTATGAATGGTAAACAACTATGGTATACAAGCAATCTGTACTATGATAATTTTGTGTACTATTTCTGTATTATATGTACTATTGTGTACTATTGTTTACTATTGTGTACTATTGTGTACTATTGTGTACTATTGTGTACTATTGTGTACTATTGTGTACTATTGTGTACTATTGTGTACTATTGTGTACTATTGTGTACTATTGTGTACTATTGTGTACTATTGTGTACTATTGTGTACTATTGTGTACTATTGTGTACTAGTGTGTACTAGTGTGTACTATTGTGTACTAGTGTGTACTAGTGTGTACTATTGTGTACTATTGTGCATTATTCGTGTACTGTTGTGTATTATTCGTGTACTATTGTGTACTATTCGTGTAATATTGTGTAATATTTGTGTACTAACTACTGTGTACTACTGTATGTTACTGTATACCACTGTATACTACTGTATACTACTGTATACTACTGTATACTACTGTATACTACTGTATACTACTGTATACTACTGTATACTACTGTATACTACTGTATACTACTGTATACTACTGTATACTACTGTATACTACTGTATACTACTGTATACTACTGTATACTACTGTATACTACTGTATACTACTATATACTACTGTATACTACTGTATACTACTGTATACGACTGTATTCTACTGTATACTACTGTACACTGCTGTATACCACTGTATACTACTGTATACTACTGTATACTACTGTATACTACTGTATACTACTGTATACTACTGTATACTACTGTATACTACTGTATACTACTGTATACTACTGTATACTACTGTATACTACTGTATACTACTGTATACTACTGTATACTACTGTATACTACTGTATACTACTGTATACTACTGTATACTACTGTATACTACTGTATACTACTGTATACTACTGTATACTACTGTATACTACTGTATACTACTGTATACTACTGTATACCACTGTATGCTACTGTATACTTTTGTATACTTCTGTATAATATAGTATACTACTGTATACCATAGTATACTAATTTATACTACTGTGTACTACTGTGTACTACTGTGTACTACTGTTTACTAGTGTATAACTACTGTATACTATTGTGTAATATTGTGTACTACTGTGTACTATTGTACACTATTGTATACTATTGTATACTACTGTATACTACTGTATACTACTGTATACTACTGTATACTACTGTATACTAAAATATACTAATGTATAGTACAATATACTACTGTATACTACAATATACTACTGTATACTAATGTGTACTACTGCAAACTACTGTATACTACTGTGTACCACCTGGTACTAATACTACTACTACTACTATGTACTACTAGGGTTTCCGGATTTCAAATGCAGCAATAATGACCAGAAGAACAATGAAACAACGACTTTTTTTGGTCATGAACTTTATTTTAATGTCAGGACATTTTTTCCTAATTTTCATCTACTTTGTGTACTATTTGTCATTTTTGAACATACTATTTTTGGCAAAATGTGTACTAGTTTACCCCTCGATTAATTATTTACGTATATGAAATATTGAACATTTTTTTTAGTTTTAATTAAAAATTAGTCGAGCATTTTACAATAATTACATCTGATCACAGGTGACTACGTTTGATAAAAATCAAAAACTAAGGCCTTACTCAGTTATAATCCTTATTAATTCACGCTATGTTAAGTTACGTTACGGTGGTTACAAATTATACTTAAGATTAACGTGTACCGCACTTAACGGTGCATATTTCCAAGTCTATGGATATTTTATTCTGGAACTCTGGCTGGTACATCCCCCAGTTGTACGTCATAACATTTTCCCCCTGGTTAGAGTACCTGATTACATACAGATACTTATTATTTCAAATGGAACAAGGGTCAAGTGATACCTCTTTTAAAAGAACGTTCGTGAAAAGATACTTTTCTGTCTTGCCTTAATCTAACTTATGTTTGAGATTGAGAGTTACTGTGATTAAAAATGGTTTACTATGTGGAAAAAGGAAATTAATTACTAAAACTGTATTATCGCATTAATGATTACCAGCTGCTGCTGGAATTTTCAACCAGGAATTTTCTAACAAGAATGTTTAGGTCAAATACATGATGTAACTTGTCAGAAAATGTGATGAATCTGGCTCGGTGCGGATTACAAAACACAATCATCCCCGGTCGATAACCAATGAAGGTATATGCAAACAGGTGTTTTTAGACTTTTAGAAGCCGACCGTACTCAATTTAATAGTGTTAAAAAAAGTATGAAGGATCTGGGATCCATAAATATTAAAACTTGCAAAGTATTATCACCAGAAATCTCCCTAGAGCTTGAATTATTACCGGAAAAGTGTCTAGTCATTAATTTGAGATCGTGGGAAAGTCAGTAAGGTTATCATATAGATTTAGTACGGAAAGTTAAAGAAACTGGATCTGTTTGTAATAAAAAAAAAGATTTCCAGTGTTCTTAAAGATTCACAAATTAAAGTACTTGGTAATTTTTTATTGAGACACGTGGTTTTGAATCCTACCGCAGATCAGGTGAATATTTAATTACTTTGCATGGTTCGTTACAGGATTTTATGAATGGCATCCAGATTATAAATCGCCATGCGTTACTGTTTCGATGATGGTGGGTGAAGTTTTCCTCATCTGTAAGTCAAATGACACCATCAATAATCTTTAAGTCGCCCCGAAACGCCACGGCAAATAATTATAATAGTCGTCTTTTCCCCTGACAAGCTCAGTCGGTTTTAGCGATTGAAATTCACCCGTCAGGAAGGGAATTAGTTGCTGTAGATCTTAACTATTTAACGTGTTAAAATTAAATAAGTTTTCATTTATAAAATTCAAATACATCAACTTAGTAAATTCGACTATGACCGCAGATTGAATTTCGTTAAATAACACTGGCACACAAAAAAAAGTTGTTTGTACATCAGACACGACCTACCTACCGGCATGTATTTTGACCCGCTGAATCCGAATTTCAAGTCAGTTTGGACCGTCCACCCTTCAATATCCACCCTTACAATATCTCTAAAAACTGATGTATGAACTAAATGAGGCGAAAGATTTCCTCAGATTTTGAACTGTTTTTGTTGGTATCAAACTTTTGTGTTCTCAAATGACCTCCGCAGTATTGAGCGGATCGAAATACATAAGAATTATGCTCACCGTCTGGACCCGAGAGTTAATCTACAAAATGCTTATGAATGACTTTCCTGGGCACATTGTTAAAACAATTTTGTCATATCTTACGGACAGAAAATTCAACATAAAAGTAAATTCAACAATAACAGGACCTTTCCTAGCAATGGCGGGAGTACCTCAGGGCTCAGTACTATCGCCGCATTTGTACACCATCATGACTCATGATTTACCAATGGGTCGTAATGGGGTACAAACGGCGCAGTACGCCGACGACATCTGTATTTTTACCAGCGACAGATCTGCACAAACAGCGAGCAGCAGGCTGGACGATCATATTAATGGGACATTAATGAATTATCTAGCAGAGAACAAAATGAAAATAAACTCAAGTAAAACGGAATCCATAGTACTAACAAAAAGGCGTGTCCAGGGCATAGACACGCCCCTTCAAATACAGAATCAAACAATTGAGACTAAAACTCCACTAAAATATCTCGGTTTTCTGCTAGACAAAACATTATTGTTCAGGGCCCACATAAAAGACAGGGTAGCGAAAAATTCCGGTATTCTGAGGTCTCTGTACCCCTTAATGGATAGACGGAGCAAGCTAACCCTGCCGAACAAAATTCTACTCTTTAAAACTATATTTAGGCCTATACTGACATATGGTTGTCCAGTATACTGTTCAATGCCAAATTCATATTTTCTCCCACTACAAAGGGCACAAAACAGATGTCTCAGGCTAGCACTGGGTTACGACCGCTATGCTAGAATACAAGACATACACGAGACGACAAATGTGCCTATGATTAAAGATTTCATTATACAAACTGCTGAAAACTTCTACGCGCGATGCCTCCCTGAGGAACTGAGGGAGAGTATCACTCAAATTCACCAGGGAGACGGCGTGCGTAGAAAACACGGCTGTGTTCACAAAAATCTAAGCATATACAGACGACAATAACAGTAACAGTAACAAGGATTTTATTTACATAGTTAAAATATCTACAGATTCAGAATATGAAATAGTATAATCAACACTACCGGGATCTTCTCCTTTCGTGCTGGTCTAGAGTCCGACCGGACTTGTCCACCTATATCTACCCCTATTCTGATAAAAAATGATCAAATATTGCAGCCCTCACTCCTTACCATGCGATATTATTGAGGGATTAGGATTATTTTGGAATCGGTAATGGGAATTTGTAAAAGGATATGTCGCGTTTGAGTTATGGTTTTTGTCCCCTGAAAAAGCTAGAAAAAACAGGGTTGTCCTTGTGTGGACGACAATAACAGGACCCACGACAATCTCAACAATACTAAACAATAATTCACACAGACTGGATATTTACGAAATCTAGTCCGACGGAGGACTGAGCGATAAATCGACTGGTAGAATCTCGGCCGAGTGCGAATTTTCGCAATCGACCGAGGCGCTCCCGGGCAGTTTATAGCCCAGTGAATTATGACAACAAGACACAGACTAATACAGGACCACTTACCACAAACGACAACCCTGTTTTTTCGAGCTTTTTCAAGGGAACATACGAAATTAAAACACGACACACTTACAAACTACCTACAATTCCCGATCACAATCCCACATAATCCCTTAATAATACCCCAAGGGTAAGAAGTAAGGGCGGCATAATCATAATACATAAAGTATACGGCATGTAACAAAATTTTTAAACATTGAATAAAGAATTTAAAAGTAAGTAAAGTAAGAATTATGCTTGGTTTCGATTCATAAATTTTTTTTATTACTAATTATCTTATTTTTACAATTTTTACAATTTACTCGATTTTGAAGGGTGGACGGCCCAAACTGACTTGAAATTCGGATTCAGAGGGTCAAAATACATGCATAGCCAGACACTTTTGTAAAAGTTTGCAGTCATTCGTTGAACGAACTTTCACCAATAATTTTAGATCATCTGCATACATCAAGACCTATATATCATTGATGTTTAGAACAATATCATTCAAAAATATATTGAATAAAAGAGGGCCCAAAATTGATCTCTGTGGTACTCCCGATAACTGCTGGAATTTTTCTGACTTATAACCATGGCACTGGACATACTGATGTAGCTCCGTGCTTAAACCTATAGAGGAAAGTTTTTTTGAGTAAGATGGTATGGTTAATTCTGTCAAAAGCTTTAGAAAAGTCAGTGTATATTACATCTACTTTGACTCTTTCTATCTAGGGCCTCTGATATAAACTGTGTAGAACAAATATGATTTGTTACCGTGGATCTGCCTTTCATGAATCCGTGTTGATCTGAGGATATAGATCGGGAGATATGATTTGATACATGATCGTGAATGAAGAATTCTAATATCTTAGCAAAGTTACATATCATACTAATAGGTCTATAATTTTGAACATGATTTTTATTGCCTTTTTTATGAACTGGAGTTACACGAGAATCTTTCACTCACTAGGGATAGTGCAATATTTTAGAATTTTATTAAAAATTGTATGTAGAGGAAATGCAAAAATGTATGCACAATCTTTAATAATAAAGGAAGGTAGCAGGTCAAGCCCCATTGTCATATTTGGCTTCATTTTTTAATAGCCTTGACAATTTCGTCTTGTAATATTGATTTTATATATAGCATCGGATAATTTGAAGTCAATTCATTTGCGTAGTTGGTAGATGCTGACTGAGAAGCACTATTAAAGAAATGATCTGAAAAAGCCTGAAAGATTGTTTGTGGGTCTTCGATAAAGCAGTTTTTATACTCAACTGATGTTGGTATGGAAAATGAAGAATTTTTAGAATTCATATAGCTCCAGAATTGTTTAGAATCGCTTTTTATATTTTTCTCAATATTTCGCAAATAGAAAGTGCGAGCCGATGACATTTCTCGTTTAATATAAGAGCGAAGGTTTTTAAATGTATTTAGTGCGTTTACCAACTGAATGAATTCATAGATTTTGTAGGCTTTTTCTTTTTGTCGAATCATGTGTATTATGTTACCATTAAACCATTAAACCAGCGCGAGTGAAACAGATTTGTGAGTGTGAGAGAGAGCATTTAAATTACTGGAAATTTTCCATGAGAAAGAACATTATACTTAGGTGCTTAAAATGCTTGTAAATAAGATGCAGGTGTGCAAATAAGTTTTCCTGAAATAAAAAAAAAACCGTTAAATTGCATTTGTTGTTGGCATAGGTCAGGGCTGCTTTCCGATTTGTAAAAGATTTTAAATTCGGTGATACAATATACTGAATGAATAATAAAATATATTGTTTTTTATGTTTATTATATATTTTGGTAAATAACTTTGTTTCAATTTCTAAAGTAATTTCACCATGTTTAATGTTTTCTGGAAAATAAATTGATAGATTTTCCTTTTGGTTTATACGGTTGACTTATTTAATTTGATGTATGACAAGGTAGGGGTTGCCATTTAACTTTTTTAATGAGGGTTAGGGGCGCTAAAAGGGTAAAACTTGGAAATAGGTGATTAATATTTTGAAAAGTTATTTTAGCTGGCTAATTTTAAAATAAAAGCACTGGTCATGCGCTAACTCATATCAAGAATAGATTTCTTTGAGAAATTAATAAAAAATAATTTTCCATATACCTAGTGCAGACCACACTGTATATTTAAGTAAAACCACAATGTACAGTTTCCCCGTGACTAACAGGAAACAAAACGTGCATAAAAAGAAAATCTCGAAAAGTTTTAAGTGAGTTTTCTATCAAAACAGCGGGCGTATAAATAAAATAACCTATCGCTTAATATTATTTATAGATATGACGGGATATTTGTCTTTATTTCGAGTCGATAAATTTTTATTGATACTCTAGATGGCGCTTGCATCCGCATATACACTCGAAGTTCATAGTTGAACTTGCGAAAAGTTGTTGGAAAAACTTTTAGAGTGTCTGAAAGGTTGGGTCTTATTTCAAACATTGATTTTCGTCTAGATATATTTAGCCTTTGTAACTTTTTTAAATATAGAAAGCGTAACTGATAAACATTTATAAAAAAATATGCCAATATGTTTAATATACATGGTGATTCATTGTAAAGTGTATGCAAACGTTATTTGAAGAATTGAATTTGCTTTCTTACCATGCAGAGTTGAATCGCATTGAACTAATCTGGTCACAATTAAAAGATTTTATAAGCTGTGACCTTATTTATATTATAGAAACTTATTTTGCAAAGAACCTATGGAATATCTTCACTTTAACTGCACTCCTCTTTTATTCATACTATAGGTAGCCCCGCGCCATAAGGGCAAAGTCGTGTGGTGCATCACGGCGCCGAGGCGCCGAAGGCGCCGAAAAGCCTTAAAACTAAAAAGTAAAAAAAAGATAAAACAAGAAACAACATTGTCGAAACAAAATTTATAATGATAAAAAACAGTAAGGAATTGCTAACTATTACTTTGTTTTTTATTTGTTCATTATTTTATTTTTACTTTTTGAGGGTACCGAATTTCTTAAAAATAATATATTTTCCAAATAAGAGTACGCAATAATAGCATTTATTTGATCGAACAAATCTGATTTTATTTATGTTTGAGCTTGAAATTTGGCTTTTTTCCTGTCTGAACTTGTACTAAAATTTTAAATGATGTTCAAACAAAAGAAGAACAAGAAGAAAAACTTGTATATTATCATATTTACAAATATGGTCACAGAGGTATAAATGAAATGATATCATCACTTAGTACTAGATATTATTGGCCAAAAATGGCTAATGATATTGAAAATTGCAAAAATAACTGCGAGACATGTTTCAAGAATAAATATGATCGAAATCCACCAGTACTAAAATTTAATTTGTAACCTACTGCATCAAAACCCTTTGAACACATATATTTAGATATATTTTACATTTCTAATAAATCTTATTTGACTATAATTGATTCTTTTTCGCGATATGGTTAAGCTTATCCCCTAGATAGTATAACAGGAATATCAGTCGTACAAAAACTCTTAGAATTTATTTCACATCACGGACTACCACAAAAAATTACTATATAGTGGAACAGAATTTAAAAATTTCCATTTAGAAAATTTTTGTAAACTACACCATATCCAATTACATATCACTACCGCAAAAAATAGTAATTCAAATTTCCCAGTGGAACGGTTTCATTCAAGTCTATTAGATCATTATAGATGTTTACAAGAAGAAAACAAACATTTCACACCAGATAGACTAATTAAAAATTCTGTATTTTGTTATAATAATAGTATACATTCAGTGACAAAGTTCACGTCATTTGAAATAATTAAAGGACACATAGATAATCCAAATCCCTTTGATTTAGACGATCACTTAATAATTTCTAATTATGTACAAGATCATAAACAAATTAGTAAAAAGATGTATAACAAAATTAAACAACGTCATGAAGAAGTAGAAGAAATTTTTTTTTTCTTTGGTGTACGGCTTCAACATCTAAGGTCATTAGCCTAATGTTCTATGTAGGTTATGGATGGTACTAGTAGTCTAGTACTCCATAGTGAAGGAGTATTAGTACTCTAATACTCCTACACCCCTACGACAGGCCTTGTTACTGTTTCCTTGCGCCACTTTAGGAACAGCACTGTTAATTAGAACCCAACAGTGAATGGTCGAGTGGTAAATCCTACCAAGGCATCATAATTAATTTTAAATAACTAAATTAAATAAAAAAAATCCCGGCCAACGGTGGGATTCGAACCTGCGACCCTTGCATCCACGGGCAGAGACTCTACCACTGAGCCACCCACCCCCTTAGAAGAAAATTTAATAAACAAATTAAATGAAAAAAGATCTGAACCAGATAACTATTCAAATCAAAAGTCATGTTTTGTCAAAACAAAATCAAGAAATAAAAAATTACCAAAATTTAAAAATGCAAATCTCATTGAAGATAAAGGTATTTTAATAAAAACAGATAAGGGTACTTATCATAAAAGTATTGTTAGAAAACCGAAAAATAATTTAGAAAAATTGTTACAGGATAACAACGAAAATGAAATCCATTTTGATAACGATGCTGTTTCAAGTACAAGTTCTACAAGTCATTTATGTATACCAAATACAGGGTGTCCCAAAATTCCGTGTACATAGATCTACTTGGTGAGATCAAAATAAGTAATTGAGCCAAAATTACCTATATCATAAAGTCCATCGTTTGTTTGTGAGGAAGCTTCAAGGTTGGAGGAAAATTTTAAATTTTTTTAATAACACAAAAACGCTTCGTTCGATTTTTATAAAATTTGGTGTGTAGCTATTTTAATTGAAGAGCCATTGTTAAAAGCAAAAATTACACCATCTAAAATTATGGAAGGGTAAAAACCACCCTAATCCTACCATAAATGATATCGTATTTTTTTTTCAAGGCCGCCCCTGTTCCCTAAGTTTTTTTTTGTGGAGAGCTATATTTATTTGTAGCATTTTTTCTCTCCTGCAAAAAACATGCATCTCTCATGGTATTTGAGTAAAAAAAATGTATGGACTGAGAGTTAGTCACTTAAAATTTTCAAGAAAACTAAGTTGGCGGTTCTCAACGTTACAATAAACAATTTGATAATTTTGACAGATATGTATGTTGTAGAACTGTAAAAATTGTCGATACAACTCATTTTATGTATGTATTGTATTTTTTCTGTTTCGATTTAAAGTTTTTGTGAAGGAGTTATTTCAAACATTTTGTGGTTGGAATGGAGTACACATTCAATGAACAAACTGATATGTTGCTAGTGCTTGGTTTCTGTAATGGCAACTGCCGTGAGAGTGTTCGGGTATACCATGAAAGATTTCCAAATCGACAGATTCCGAATCACCAGACTCATAGAAAAATAAAAAGAGAAGGTTTGAATAAATGGCGGGATTTGTTTCCTTGTTGGTAGTTGAACCGTAAGCGCTTAGCGCGCTGCTATCACTAAATTCAAACCCGTTTTACACCCATAAAAAAATATGTTTTCAAAAATAATGACAAAGAAATCAATAATTTTACTGATTTACCCCTTTAAATTTCACTTTAATATAATATGTGATCAAATACAGGGATAATCGTTAATAAATTTAAAGTTAAAGCTAAATTTAAATATTATTAGATGGTGTAAATCTGGCTTTGAAAATAAATTAGGTTATGTTGCTATAAATATGTCAGCCTGATATTATTTTCATTTTCAAATGCAGGAGATATTTTTTTCAAATGCAGGTGAGTAAATTGTATTAAGTGTAAGTTAGATTTAACTAATTTAACTATAGGTAGGTTCTTAAGAAAATCATTAACTTCTGATTCATTTGAATTTTAATTGCAGAAGTATTTTTCTCACAAAACTAACAAGAAATTTTATGTTTTTCCTGCTATTATTACTCTAGAGAAAAATGGATCCACATTTTAAACATTTGTGGTCAAAAAAATGAAAGGAGTTATGAGCGAAATGTGTAAAGCCAATTTACAAACAAATATTGTAGAACCGGAGATAGAATCTCATCCTAGTTTTACTCATAAAGACCATGATGAAAAAAGGCGAATGATTTGTGCTTAAAAAGTTATTGTTCAATTTTTGGGTGATATTCATTATTATATTTATCAAATAATACCCAAATATGTTCAAAAACTTATATGCTTTAGGTCAACATGTTAATTTTTGCATAGTTCACCCATTAAGATCATAAATCAGATGTGTTCTATTTTTATACCTTTTATTGCAAGAAAAATGTAAAAATTTAAAAAAGTTATGACTCTTGTTAATTTTTAATTTTAAGATACACACTGCACCTTTATTTTTGTTTTGTTTTAGATATTCCTCCTATGGAGATTTTTGGAATGTACATAAATGTGTTTCTTAATTAGGGTGAGTTTCAAAGCCCACCTGTATTGAAGCTGGAGGCTTATTGTACCCGAAATAGGCATTACAACTATTCTAGATTGAAATAGATGGGAAAAGGCCTTAAAGGGACAATAAGTATAAGAATATTAGAATTAGAATGATTTGTCCTTGGATTAATAAGGGATATGTAAAACATTAAAAGTGTTTATAAATTAACTACTTTGACTTTTTATAAAAACTATATCCGGTTTTTTAATAATAAAAACATTGTCATGTGCTATGCTGGTTATCATATTATATTTTTATTTTTCAGTAATTTAGTGTGTGATATAGTGCTTGTTATGTTCAAAATATGCAGTTAGAAGATAATGAAACACATGTAATTACATGGTAATTCTAAATAAATTAAACTTGTTAAAAATGTGTTTTATTTTTCAACTAATTTTATTTTTCAGTTAAAACAAGTGACATTTTCCATTTTTCAACATTTACTTACAACAAAAATTCACTAAACTTATTGTTTATTTAGTAGTTGTAAGTAAATGTTGTCAAATAGGAAAATGTTACTTCAAATTGCTTCAAATATCTAAATTATCAAGCCCGCCAATTTTTAAATCGCTTTAATTAGTAGTGTTCTACTTTATCGACTGAAACTGACAGGTGTAGTTCAACCGTAAGCGCTTAGCGCGCTACTGTCGAGGTCAAGCAAACTTATTGCCAACTATTTACATGGAATCCGACCCCCGTGACCAGACTTTTACTTTTATCGAGAGACGACTTCGAGAAATTGGTCAACTGAAACCGAACAGAAATAATGCTGGAAGACCTCGTCATGTTAGAACTCCTGCTGCAGAGAAGGGAATACTTGAAATAGTTGAAAATAATCCCGGAATTAGTACCCGACGACTGGCACGCCAAACTAGGATTTCAAAAAGCACATCCAACAAAATAATTAGAGAACAACTTATGTATCCCTTTCACATTCAAAGTGTCCAGGAACTCCTACCTCCTGATTATGAGTCTCGTTTGCATTTTGTACAAGTTATTCAAGAGCACAGAGCGGCCGATCCAGTTTTTCACAGAAAAATTTTGTTTACAGACGAGTCATGCTTTACACGACGTGGTATAACAAATTCACATAACGAACATGTTTACGCAGATGAAAATCCACATGCCATTAAAGAGAAACACTTTCAAGGAGAGTTTAAAATTAATCTGTGGGTGGGTATTATTGACACCTACTTGATTGGTCCATTTAGATTACCAGATCGTCTTAACGGTGACATTTACTTGCATTTTCTACGTAAAGATTTGCCTCAACTGTTAGAAGATTTACCGCTCAATTTACGCCGTGCCAGGTTTTTATGCACGATGGTGCACCACCTCATTTTTCCCGCATTGTAAGAGATTATTTAAATGAACAATACCATGGAAGATGGATTGGCAGAGGTCGGGATGCTCCTATTCAGTGGCTACCTCGATCACCGGACTGTAATCCTTGTGATTATTTTATCTGGGGCCACTTGAAAACCAAAGTTTATGAAGTTCCTATCGACAACATTGAACAATTATGGGGTAGGATTCAAACTGCTGTGAACTCTATGCAAAATAATCTAGGCATTTTGAGAAGGGTAGACTTCAATTTCTTGCGCCGTTGATCATTATAATAAATCAATCACAATCTTAGGTAAAAATCAAGAAAAATTTAAAGTTGATATGGAAAAAATTCAAGCAGCTATTTATGATAGAATCGATACACTTGAAAGTTATATTAGTTTCGCAAATTGATTTAGATTGTCAAATGGCAATTTCTTTTATAGATAATTTAGAAAATGCCATAACCTTTGCAAAATTAAATACTTTACAGAATTCTATGGTTTCCAGCTCAGATATAAAAAAAACACGACAAAATATTTACATGAAGTATATAATGTTGATCAAATTCAGAAATTTACAAATTTATTAACGTATTATCAGTTCTTAGGAACGCAAGTATCAATTTCAGAATCTAAGTTAATTTTTGCAATACATTTTCCTATTTTTGAAAGTAATACCCTTGAATTTTATCATTTATTCCTAATTATCCAAAACCAAAAAAATGTATACACCTTTATTTTCCTATTTGGCACGAAAACATCAAGATACACAGTTTGAACGAGAAGAATGTCCATCTCTTGAAGAAATCTATTATTGTCAATAGAATTTCATCCCCAGAGATAATTGTACTCTCCGACTTCTTGAAGGAAAAACTTTGACAAATTGTCATATTTTAAATGTTAATTTAGAAGAATCGGTATTCGAACAAATCGCAGTCGATAATAATCGCAGTTGATAATAATCGCAGTTAATAATCCCGTCAAAACCTGAACAAATTCTTTCAAAATGTAACAGTAACCAGTATACAGACATAAGGTCACCTGTATCAATCAAGATGCCAAAATCTTGTGAAATTTGGGCAAATGAAAGAAGATATATCAACCACATTCAACTGAGCAGAGGAAAGCCATTTATTTACCGAAGATCGACATGAAGAAAATTCAAACTTCAAAATCTTATCAAACTTCTAATATAACTAAATTAGATTTTAATGATTTATATGAAATTAATCAAATTTCTAAACAATTAAAACCAATTAAAAATATTCAAAATAATTTTAATTATTCAAGCAGTTTTGGAACAATTTTAATACTAATTAAATACAGAAGACAACTTTTAAGAAGATTTAGAAGAAAGAAGAAAGAAAACGAAGAAATTGAATTGGGAAATCCCACAGAAGATGTTTTGAAATATAACTTCATATTTTTCAAAAGTTAAGGAGGGAGGAGTTATATATTGTGAACATAATAGACTCCTTTGTTATAATGAGATTATCTTTGCATAATAATCATTTTTAGTTTATAAATAGGAGTAAAACCTTATTATTTTTGTTATTTGAGGTAGCTTTAGTGTAGGCTTTAGTCCAGAGATGTCTTGAATATCCATTTAAGTGTATTTTTACTTAATAAAATTTTAAAAATAGAAGTTCCGTTTTCGAATTTATAACTCTAGTGAGTTTCTTTTACTATATATTTCCAACATTTTTCATATTTACTATATTTTACTATTCTTAGGAGAATTCCCCATATAGTTTTGTTCGTAGAGCAATCAGTAAATAAACAGGAATGCATTAATTAACAATGGGAATAGCCGTAAGTGAGAATAATATTGACAAACAGGGAAATAATTCCTTTGTATTTCACAATGCTATCCTTTATTGCGAACTTTAGATTACTTCGTATTCAGGCATACATAACATTTCTATTATTGCATTAGTAATCGAATATTTATTAACACTTTGATTATACGTTGATTCTTCGAGCACAGGTACAAATAACAGAAAATTAACTGAATGGAACATTCTGAAATATAAAAAAACAGTAAATTTATTCGCCAAAGTTCGTTACCAGCCTCACAAAATTTTAAATTAGATTAAATAAATTAAAGTTGACAGAATTCACAATAGATTAAATATATTATGAAGCTTTCGAGAGAGATTTTCAATGAAACAGCTTGATTGGTGGCAAATGAAATTTGGTCTAATCAACATGTCTGAAAGCAGAAAGCAGACATAATCATCTGGTTGTTTATATCACAGTTAGGTATCAGGCGTAATTATCGTCATAGAATGCGTTAATTAACATGTGTTGATATCAGGGATTAGCTTTTAAGCTTGTTTATGATGAAATCAACAGGATTAAATATACTACGAATCGATGAGGAAGTAATAATTCATACAGTATGGTGCAAATGGAAGGAATAAATTTATAATCCTTGCATACAATTTCCAATAATTGTTTTAGGAAAATCTTAATTGTTGTCATGACAACATTATTCTTCTTTAATACGAAGTAGGCTGGAATTTGCAACAATTATATGGGATCCTGGGATATTAAACTTGAAGAAACTTCTTGAGACTGTCCAAAATAAATTTATTGCCTATCTTCACTATAAAAAATTCGGTCGTTCACCTGACCAAACCTCTTACGAAATAATAAGAAAGGATTTTAAATTAGTCAAATTGGAAAAACGAAGAATTAACCATAAGTTATTGTTTTTGTATAAACTGCTAAATAATAAAATAAATTGTGAATTTTTACTATCTGAAATTAAATTTTATATCCCAGGTCATGTCGTTCGGCCTAAAAACAAACTTTTCTTTATACCAAAACACATGCTGCTATTGGATAATATCTGCTGCATATATAATAACCACAATACATCTTTAAATCTGGATATATTTAATACATCACTTAAAACTTTCAAATCCCACCTGTTAAAATCAGAATTTGCATAGAGATTTAAATATTATATATATAAAAAAAAGATTCATTGTGAAACATGCTTACCTAATTTATATTGATTATTTTAAAATTTTCCAGATTTTGATTAATTCAATGGGTATTTTTTATTTTAACAATCTTATTTATATACTATTTTTAATTCTAATGGAGCATTGGTAGATGCAAGTAGTTATAAGTTTCGTAAATTATTTTTGTTTTTGTACTTATACTCGTATATATTTTTTATTTCTTCCTTCTTTTATATTAACTTTATTGGGAGCATTGGTAAATGCATTTAGTTGTAGTTTCATTTTTCTTAGGAGAACATGTAATGAGGTTATAAAACCTGTTTGTTTTCCGTTAAATAAATAAATAAAATAAATAAAAGACAACAGTTTCTGTATAATTAATTTCAGCCAAACGAAATATGAGTCAAAAATGCTTGTCGTATTTATTAATCTTTAACAACGCAGTCACAAAAAATATTGGTGACTGATGTAAAAATGTCGAGAACAACTTATGCAATGGCAGGACAGAAAAGATAAAACATAATTTATCAAGAAACGCAGTACAAGCACAGGTTTGTTGATGGGTCAAGAATAAACGGAGAACCTACTGGATACAGAGGTCCACAAAAATACGGTGAGCATGGACATCTGGCCGAAAGAGGGGTCATTAGGGAGCGCTTTGCCCCCTGGTTCTATTGCTTACCTACGTATAATAAACTTACTGAAATCAGTACGCCTATATAGAATTCAACTAGGATACAGTTGCCATCAGAGCCCACGTTTGTTTACATTCGTATTAGTAATGACAGCTGTCTAACAAAATATAATTTTTATAAATGACAAGTTTTCTTCTCGCCAGGTACGAGTATTAATCTAAACATTGGTTTAGTGCCGTGAATGTCGGAGCCCACTGGGCTTCCAGAAACACAAACACCCGAAGCATTTGAGACACTATACACAAAACGCCTTAAAAATAAATGCCGGTTTAATCAGAATCCATATCAGAAAATACTAAAACTGAACTCTCCTAAAACGGCGAAGGCGAAAATTAAAAGGATAGGAGCTACATATGTGAGTACCGATATTCTAGCATTATTTCATACTGACGATAACGAAGACCAAGAACAGGAAGCCCCCCAGGTAAAATTTTTCGGAGATTCACCTTCAAGTGACTTCTAAACACTTCAAAATTCTAAAAAAGAATAAAATCCCACCAAAATAGAAGGTGAAAAAGTAACCAGAAAGCCGTCCACGACTGACTCGGAAGGTTCTTTAGAATTTTACGATAGTCATGACAGCCAAGACAGCCAAGCAGAAACGAATCAACATGACAAGGCATTACAGAATCTAATTAATGTCCTAGAAAGTTCTAGAGAATCTACTGAAAGTATGGAGAGTACAGAACAAAACTCCAGGCTGGAACCTGGAGAAATTCCCAAAACTGACATATTTGTGCCCATTCAAGTACAACAGCCAACAATAGTCTTTAACACTCTTTCACTACCTAAAAATATTACTCAAAGGCTAACGAACTTTGGAAACACCGCACAAGGCGGAATCGTCTCCTTTATACCTTCAGAAAAACTTACTGGCAGTCTGGACAACACCTGAAAGAGGGGTGAATTGAGTAGATTATTTCAAGGGTCAGTGTCCACACTCCCAGGTGCACATAAACCATTATCAACAGGTGCAATTAGCCGCACGGCAACTAAAGTTGATCCTAGAATCTCAACTAGACTCAATAGTAACCCTCGAATCAGAACAGAAGTTTAAAATAATGAGATTCCCAGTAGGATAGCGAGTAACATACTGGGATTTGATCTTAACTATGTTACTTCAGAGGAAGTACCAAATTCAAAGAAAAACAACTACGCCAATCTATTCCATTAACCCAACAGCTTGTTCGAGTTTAGAAATTCTAAGGAACGAGCAATACATAAAAAAAACCAGGATGGAAGAAGATCAACCTTCTACAGATAAGGATGAGCGTAATAGTGCAAATAATACAAGCGATACACCCTTCATAACTCCGAAAAAATTTAGCAAGAACTTCCAAAAACTTATCAGGGAAAAACTGAAAAGACACTTACCCTTTAAGAAACCAATTTCAAGCCATTAATGGCTTGTTAACAGACGACTCCGACTCGGATATAGAAGATCACTTAGGCAAAATAGTCAAAAAAAGAAGAAAGGGCTCAAATTCAAACCCCTTGATCTAGAAGCGAACAATGTAGAGAGCATCACTAATACAGTAAATACAATAAAATCAGTAACTTTCGTTTAAATACGTTGTAAAATGCTTCTGTGGATGTTTGTGCGACTGCAAAAGCGCTTTTTCTCAGATTATCTCAGATTTCTTCGATTCTCTGGGAAATTGGTGTGAGCAGGGGCATGAATGACTACAGAATGCACTCATTACGAACAAATAAGACAGAAAACAGGAAAAAAAATAGATGTACATCCTCTATAGCAGTGATAAGTCCATTTTTCATTTATAAATATTTAATCATGTTTAAAATAATACATTGTACGTCTACATCAATAATAATATTTATATGAAGAGTTCTTCTTCATCATTCCTTCCCGGAGTATTCTGGGAAGTATGGTTCAAAATTGTACGATTCACCACTATACTGACGATACGCAGCTTTATCGATCTTTTCACAAAGAATTGCTGGGTAACTCAAGTCTTCATCTTAATGAACACTTGAAGTCATTATTTAATATATCTACTGCTCACAACTTAAAAATAAATCCGTCTAAATCTACAACAAAGTTATTTGGTGCAAAAATTATAAAATTAACTGTAGATCAATTACAGATTACAATTGGTGGCAATTTTCTTCAGTTTGTAAATTAAGCCAAAAATTTAGGATTCGTAGGAAGACAAATCGACGTCCATTGCAAAACAGGTTCGTTACAGTCTATTTAAAAAAAAAAACAAATTACATATTTTTATATGACGTGGTAGAAGTAGACGAAACAAATGAGCTTTCTGCCATTTTTTGTTTGAACGTAATTTCAATTTTTTCGTGAGCGATATTTCTGTTAAATTGTCGATTTAAATCGCTTCAATTTATCCTTTCAAATAAAACCAATATAATCCAACAATGCTCCAGTTAAAAAGAATTTTACTCGATAAACGCTAAATGACAAACGATATTCGTTCTCGTTTTGTTATACCTACGGCAGTTTTTCAATTTCTGATTTACAAGTTTATTATTTCTATTTTGTAACTGGATAAATCTATAGGAAAAAAATCTATGATTTATATACCATGTATGATTGCGCAATAGGGAGAAATGAAGTTGGATCCCTACTTAAAAGGTACCTTTGCAGTTTTCCCACTTAACAAATATAAAAGAGAAATATGACTGTGACTTTGTCCTTTATGTAGCAAAAAATTATCATGAAAGCAAAGAAAAATCATAGGGAAATTTCCGAAACTAAAGAAAAACTATTGTTGGATATGAATCAAAGATTCTGTAATTAATTTATGTGATATTTTTCAAAAAAACTAAATACGCTAGAAAAAATCCTTATTCGCCTCTACTGATAACAGAAACGGCATCAAAACCATTTCAAATTGTACATGTCGACTTATTCTTTTTCGATAAAAAAATATATTTGACTAAATTCGTACAGGCTTACGAAGCAATAGGTAAAACTGCGATTCACATAAGTAACGGTCTAATTAAATATTTTGCACCTTTTGGTGTTCCAGAAAAATTAGTTATATACAATGGAACATAATTAAATAATGAAGTTATACAGGAAATATTAAAATTACTCAGAATTAAAATACATTTCACAATAGTTGGTCACCACGAAAGTAATGCTATTGTGGAACGATTTCATTTATCAATAATAGAACACCTAAGAATACTTAAATCAATGTACCCAAATGATATATGTTATGATCTATGCTATATTGGGATATAATGGTAATATTCATAGTGCTACAAATTTTATGCCATTTAAATTAACCTTTGGTCATTCAAATTCAAGAAAACCAAATAAAATATTTTTGCCTGCTACATTTTATTCGGATTATGCCGAAAATCATACATTAAAATTGGAACATGTTTATAAAAAAGTTAAAGAAAAACTAGAATCAAAAAAGAAAAAGTTAGTTTCTAAACTCAATACTATGAGATTCAAACGAAGATTTCCAAGTAGGGTTAACTGTTTACAAACAAAATTCTCAATATAGAAATAAAAAAGAGAATAAATTTTTAGGTCCTTATACATTAACAAAATTACAGAGCAGAAATTACTAATCAACAAAATAATAAACCAGAAATAATTCACATTAAAGAACTTAAAAAACCTTTCGTTACAGGTTCTCGCAACCATCAACTTCACAAACTGCAAACTGACTCAACCAACATTCCATAATATTACCGACAATCCTGGTCTTTTAACTCTTAAATTAGGAAAGACTCAAAACTGATCATTTGTAAGAATTTTCGACATTTCCAAAGTAAATAATAGACGAATTTAAGTCACTACAAGACAAATTTTCCTACCTACAAACGAAACAAGAAATAAACTTATAAACCAGACCAAATCAGATTCTGAGGATATCTTTGTTACATTTCAAATGGTAACCATATTATTAAATAAAATTATTACCCAAATTAATCAATTAAACTATTTAAAATTAATTCTGATGCCTTGGTAGGATTCCCCACTCGACCATTCACTGTTGGGTTCTAATTAACAGTGCTGTTCCTAAAGTGGCGCAAGGAAACAGTAACAAGGCCTGTCTGTAGGGGTGTAGGAGTATTAGAGTACTAATACTCCTGCACTATGGAGTATTAGACTACTAATACAATCCATAACCTACATAGAACACTAGGCTAATGACCTTAGATGTTGAAGCCGTCGCATTCTTAATGGTTTAGATACAATAATTAAATCAATATCAGGAAATTTAGGTCAAAACGACGCCGAAAAATATGACAAAGCCATAGAAAATCTTTGGAAAAATCAAAATAAGATGAAATCTTTAATTAATGAACAAATTACCTTAGTTGAAAATATTTAATAAAAGTAGTCAAGTCTTAGCTCACAATCAACTAAAATTAAAATCTTAAATAAATAAAATAGAACACATTTTAGAGACCGCTTAAATCCAAAATAAACAAACTTTTGAAAGTGTCTATATTCAAGAAGTCAAATCAGATATCAATTTTATATCAAAATATTTATGATTTACTAGAAAAAATTGAAACTGCTATCACATTTTCCAAAATAAATGTTTTACATAAATCGATAGTAGATCCTAAAGATTTGATCATAACAATTTATTAAACAACAAATTACCATTTGAACCAATTTTAAACAATATACTTAAATTCGAAAAAATAATGCAACTTAGAACTTAGAGTAAAAAAAATAAAATTATCATAGAAATCCCAATTGTGGAAAGAGAAAATTACGATTTATAACAACTTTTTCCTTTACCTACTCATGAAAGCAATCTTTTCCCAATAATTATTCCAAATTCGAAATTCCTCATCCTAAACGAGCAAAATTGTATGTCATTTGACTCAGAATGTCAAGAAATTAGTAACCAATCTGTCATGAATCAGTACCAACTCCAGTAGAAGAAGACGTCCCCTGTGAAGTTTCATTGTTGAGGTTTTTCAAGAACCTCACCAACTGCCTAACCATCCCTCTCGACATTGTGGACATAAAAATTCAAAAAATTCGTCAAAATAAATGGATGATCATCTCACCTCAGAACACAGTGGCCCAAAGAATCTGCGGACAAGACAATGACAATGTCCCATTAGAAGGAACATTTTTGTTAGAATTAATCAATAAGTGTAGTGTTAGAATAGGTAAAATAGTTCTACGTAGTAACGAACTGCCAAAAAGTGAATTTAAAATAATAGAACTTCCTAAAGTTAATATTAAAAACGATAAAAATCCTATTTACATTAAACCTATTAAATTGAACAGTATTGATTTCTAACAATTAACCACTCTAAACGACTCTCTAAATTTTCAAAAACAAAAAGTAAAACATATTTTTAAAAATCCAGTCCATTTCAACAATATTAGTGTTTGGACTATATTGATTTATATTTTTATTACATTTTGTTTGTTATTTTGCATTTATTCATATAGAAAATATAGGAAGAATTCATCGAAGAAGAGTTCCAAGGAAGACAATCCAGAGTCCAGCCCCCGGATCAGCGTTGCCAGATGAAAAAAGAAATATATGGTATCCGACACTTAAAAAAATGGTATTTTACTAACAAAAAATGGTATCTTGAATAATCTTGATAATACCAAATAATAAAGTTTTACACAAATAAAAATCAAAAGTATAATTTTTTTATTTTAAACTATGATTTAATTAACAAAGTATTATAAGAGCCGAGATAAGAGAACAGACGGTAGGGTCATTATAATCTTGCTGAACTGTAATAATAAAATTGTATGTACAAATCTTTTAGTAATTTATAACTGTAATCTGTAATCTATAGGAACATATATTAATTATACAACGAGGGCGTATAGGTCGGAATAAATTCGATAATTTTCTGTCTCATAGGAAGTATTTTAATAAAATCCTCTCACTTGTCAATTTTTTTTATTTTCAACTGCACATCTTTCGCTACAACGTCATCGATATTTTTTTAAATAAACCACATATTTTTCTTTTCATTTTTGAATTCCCCGATAAAAGATACATTTTTGTAATCGTCTATTATTGGGCGTATTTTAGTAGAGATGTAAGACCATTCTTGTTACTTGTTAGTAGAGTAGAGATATAATGAATGAAATGAAAATCAAAAAGTTAAAAATATGGTAGTAAAATGGTATCAGTACCTAAAAAATGGTAAAAAAATGGAAAATGGTATCCTCAAAAACTTGCAGGTATCGTAGTAGAAAAAATGGTATAAATACCATAAAAATGGTATACCTGGCAACACTGCCCCGGATTCTCCTCTAGCGGCAACAAAACTAGTTCGTTGCCGGCATTTTCTAGCTTTAACATTTTAACTTGTGTACAATAAAGTCATAAAATAAAGTTCGGCTTTTTGTAAGGTTTTTGTAATTTAAAAAAAAAATTTAATAGCGAACCTAAAAGTGGCATTTAAAGTAATTAAATACTCGTCATTGTCCTCGAAACGAAGTAAGTATAATGATGTTTTAGTGTCTTTTTTTTTAAGTTTTATACCTACGCAAGGCGAATAAATTTCAAAATTAAACGAGATATACAGGGTGAGTCGGGAGGAGCGCACCAAACTCTAGGAGTACACGTGAAAATAATGTAAAAAACTTATATGTTCTTATCCGATTTTCATTTGTTTTCAAGTTATGGCGTAATTAAAAATGTTCATCTAGCTTTCCACTTCTGAATTTTAACATTATCAAAGTATGCCATATGTTTAAGGCTCAAAGGCATTTGATAATTCTGACGTTTTGATGAACTGTCAGTGTACAGTGAACAGTAACTGAACGTTTAATTTCGAATTTATGTGATTGTTAGTGTTGCAAAATGCCAGATACTTATTCAAATTTAGAATATGCTATGATTTAGAGAATTTTTATGTGTAAACTTGTTTATTTGTTAATATGCTAAAATAGGATAAGAACATATGAGTTTTTTTACATTATTTTCACGTGTATAATATACTCCTAGAGTTTGGTGCGCTCCTCCCGACTCGCCCTGTATAATCCTTATTTTATTGCAACAATCGTGACGACACAGTTTAGATACCTTATTTCCGCACGTTTTCAATTCTAAATCTAGTTATTTATGTTAGAAGAGTACCTATAAGTAATGTTGTAACATGACATACGTGTCATTGTCAGGTTACACACCGAACGTGGAATTTGTATATAGCTTGGTTAGATCAAATAGAACTCTAATGTCTAATTCCAGAAAACGAATTTTCCTGTTTTCATCAAGCAAATAGTGCTTGGCCGTGTGTGTGTGAAGTGTACGCGGCATAATTGGATTTTAGGCGCTATTCCATTGTACAAAGGACAAACAGGCACATTCATCATTTTCGGGAGCATTTTAAACAGTTTTAAATTAAACTGTAGGTGTAAAAAATGGAGATAAAACGTGCTGTCAAAACTATGGAAGGATTTTAAATTGTATGAGAATGTTTGGAATATTGTCGATAACTAAAAAACTATAAATGAATGAAAAGTATGGACTTACTAGATGGTGGATGTCTCCTACATTTTGGTATAAGCAAGGGCAGCTTCTATAAAAAATTAGATTGGATATCCGAATGAGCTACTGCAACTCTTAAAAATACATAAACCATATCTTCTAGTGTATCATAGCAATAGAAAAGATTTTCTACTTTTTTACACTATTTATTTTATTTTTAGAGTTTTTTTGACAAAAAACAGCAAAAGTAAAAAAAAACAATCCCTGAAAGATTGTTCATGTTCTTTTATTTATCGAAGAAACTTTTTTAATGGGTTCAAAATGTCAAGGATAACAGTAATACTCTAAACTCATGTGCTTCTTTAAGAAGAAGTAAGTCTACCTTCTTTTAGGCAATACTTTATAGGGGAGAGCGGGGCACAGTGGACACGGGGGCACAGTGAACACACTTTATTTAAACTTACGTCGGAGTAATTCGACAGCCGTCGAGTATAACGTGACAAATGCTTTCCTCGATGTACTGTTGTAATTTTGATTCAGTCAGTTAAATAGTTTTGAGTGATAGCCAGTTTAAAAATTGTGAAGTGTGCAAGTAAAGTATTTTATGGTAAGAATTCTTGTTTTATTTCCTGCATCTCATTACTATTTAAAATGTTTATATTTATGTCACGTACAGGATATATCTGTGTACGTAAGCAAAACAAATGACGGTTTTTCTACGTATGAGTTAAAAACATTTAAAAGGCACACGGGGTACAGTGGTCGCCATAAACAAAGGGTGCAGTGGTCACTGCTTTATTTACATATATATTAATAGTATACACTCCATTACTGATACAGATGTTTTTCTTTTAGAAAATGGTCCGTAACCGAAAACGAAAAAGTAATATTGGCCTTGTTAAACCACAAACAATGTTTGCTGGCGTAGTTGCAGAGGGGGGTTACAGTTTGAAAAGGGCAAGTCTTACTTTTGCTATCCCAAGAAGCATATTGAAGCACAATATGTAGCTAAATGCAGAAATTTAAATATAGACTGGGACCACGTGACTTTAGAAGATCTTCCAAAACTTTCTCCACATTACACGGTCCGTCAAATGTTCACAGAAAGTGAACAAGAAAATTTATGTGAATATTTAAAAACAAACCCATTGGCCTTTTCAACTGGTATAAATCCTTTTAATAAACATAAATTTGACGAAGCTGATTTTTTGGCGGCATCAGTCACTTATCTAAATCCCAAATTACAATCAGATAATTTAAATGCAAAACCTAGTTGCTCTTCTGTAAAAAATATTGCGGAAATTTCTAAGGAATCTCAGGTTGCTCCTTGTGAAGTATTAGAAAAATCAAATGATCAGCCAAGTGGCTCAGGGATGACTGCTAATGAAAGATGTGTAACTCCTTCAGTACCTTTTGTAACTCCTGAAACTGTAAAACCGTTCCCAAACGTAATAGCGTTTCAGACTAAAAGAAAAGGAAGGAAAAAGGCAGTATCTGAGGTTCTTACTACTACCCCTATTAGAGACAGAATTTCGGAGGAAGAAGAAACTAGAAAAATAAAAAAAGAAATGCGTGTAAAAAGAGAAGCGAAACAAAACGTAGAGAAAAATTTGACAGACTGTAGAGAGCATGAAACAAAAAAAAAAAATAAATTAAGAATCGGTTCCTTTGCATTAGTTGAAACAAAATATTTAAAAAAACAAGGATTTCATTTTAGTAAAATTTGCGACTAAAAAACTATGAAATATTATGTTGCGCAAATACAAAAAAAAAGAGTAATATTGAATTGACAGTCTCTTATTTGAGACACAAACTTGGAAGGTTTGTCTTTCCAGACGTTGAAGATGTGGCAATAGTCAACTTAGATGACGTGGAACTTGCTTTAACAAAACCAATACTTAGTGGAGGTACCGTTTGTGAAGAAGTCACTCGTACAAGTTTTTAGTCGATCTTAGTTCTTTTAATGTAGCATAACACCTATGTTTTTATATTACAACAAACCAGCTGTTTTTTTGTTTCATTTGATCTACATTTTGTTATGGTGTATATAATAGGTGTGACCACTGTACCCCACGACTATGTTCACTTTACCACCCCTGATTGTGGGGTACAGTGGCCAGTTTTTGCATGTAAGAAAAACATTTTTTCTGAATACCTAGAGTTATTTAAATAAATACTTGCTGCAATAAATAACAATCTTATGTTCCAATAGACCCTGTGTAAAATTTTGAATTGTTTGTTTGATAATTATGCATCTGTTTCAAAAAAAAAAAAAAAAAAAAAAATGGCCACTGTGCCCCGCTCTCCCCTACATCTAATTAAATTTTGATGATGTGTTATTTGATTTGAATATTGCAGAAAGAATGAACATGAAGGTCATATCGCATGAAGACGAAGTTTGAGCACATCACCGTAGTAATTTATTGTCTTTTCAAAGACTGTAAGTAAAACTTTCTTAACAATTGCAGATGTCAAAAAAGTTAGTTTCAATAAATATACCATTTCGATACATAGTTTGTTTTGTTTCTCCCTATCTTTAATCGCCAATCTTTTTAGGTATAATCCTCTTTTGTTTATGTATAAATATCTGTCAGAATTTAAACACTGACGTCACTAACGCATCGCCAATCATGGTGCATACCAAGAATTCAACCTTTAAAAAATCATCCACTTTTTAAAAATACAACAGAAATTCGTAACTAGTTGTAAAGTCAAAATATTGTTCAACTCGAAAACGTTGACTTGTACGTGGTGTGAATCACATAAACTTAACAAACATAGTATCATGTTTCATCTCTCTATTGCAGCAAAGCTCTCATTCGAAAATAAGAGTCAAATTCTTGCAGATCTTGCTGATCTAGCTAATCAACTTAAAACACCGACCATGCCTGACATTACTGCCAATTCTAGCCAATGGTGTTTAACTCAAGCCAAGCTACTGACGTCATAATATTAAAAAGTGTAAATAGGCTTTTGCGTCTCACATTGCATACATATCACTTCGAGCACCACATTTCATATTTTCGTACCAAACCAAAGCATGCATTTGCAATCGTAATTTTGGACAAGTCTTCTCATTTAAAAAGAAGTTTTGAGCTGGACCTATATCTTCATTTATTGTAAATAAATGAATACATTTGTGGCTATTTTATGTTCAATGAAAACCTCGTTTTAGCCCTTTATTTAATGATTATGATTTACCACCTATCAAAGGTATAAAAGTTAAGATTAGTTAGTACTTTCTCAATATGTGCTATTGGTTCCCCATTCAATATAAAATGGTAAGAAAACGAAAAGAAGTTAATAATATCCAATCTAATATTTTACACAGCGCGTTACTTCAACCAAAAATGAAAAACTGATGAAGATAGACGAACAGGAAAAGCTAATTGAAGACTTACATTATAACATTATTTTTAAAATGTGTGTGTACGTGTCTTTTAATCATGTAGTGTAGGTAGTGTTCTTGCATTGCATCAAAGTGTTGCTTTACCGTTTTATAGAACATACACGACTGTCGATCTTCGTCTTCTGCAGACGGACAGTCTATGAATCCATCGCAAAGGACGTGGTCGTCGATACAGTGATATCTCCCTTGTCTGTCGGGCGTCGGACAGGCGAACCTCTCCATGCCATCGTCCGCTGGCGGGCATTCTGTAACAAACACAAAAATTAATTGGTTATATTCTTTTTCCATCAACAGTTAAAATAGATTATAAGTAACATTAGGCAATTTCAAGTCAAATCCCGTTTTTACCACTTCTGGAGTACCCCAGGGGTCTCACTTAAGACCTCTACTCTTTAATCTATATATCAACGATATATAAAAATATTTCACTCAATATCATGTCCCAATGAGAGAGTTTTACTCCAACATGATTTGAATAGATAGCCAAATGATTGTCGGCAAAATAACTTATTTTTAAATACATCTTCATGTAGTTATATACAATTTTCTCGCGGAAATGATGAATTAATCAATATCTATACTATCTCTAATTGCATCTTTCACCGTGAAGATAATCTTAAAGATCTAGGTATTATTCTGGAAGCAAAATTAATTTTTGATAAGCATATATATATATATATATATATATATATATATATATATATATATATATATATATATATATATATATATATATATATATATATATATATATATATATATATATATATATATATATATATAATGTAGCTAATAAGGCACGCAGACAATTAAGTTTTATCTTCAGATCTTGTTTTGAACTAAAAAAATCCACATATTGTCAGAACCTTGTACATGGCTTATGTACAAGATCTTAAATAACAGAATTGATTGTATTGAAATAATAAATCTGACAATTTTTGAACACTCATGCCTACGCCACTGCTCGCCTAAAAAGAGGATCGACTGACGGAGATTGGTGAAAGGCATTTTCTTTTGTTCAAAATGAAAACGTTGGATATTAGAAGGATTGAAGTGAGTCGAAAATACTATACAACAAAGACCCTCATAATGCCCCTTTTGTTAGTAGTTGCTGGTTGTCTTTGTGTGAAATATAAATATATCTGAAAACTTTACAGAAGTTTGCAGGAGTAAACATTGTACAGTACAACCTAACCTACAAGAATGGCTACTAAATAACGGAACGGAAAATTGTTCGTTTGAAATGTATCACAAAGTTTGAAATGTATCAGGGGCTGTTTAAGAATGAAATTATATGTTTTTAAAACATAAGAAGCTAGTTGTAAGAACGTTCATTAAAAATTTATACCAGAGATTACCTAATCTCTTATTTATACTTGATAAACCTTGACAGCCTGTGTTCTGTCTGAATGACGTAAAAGACAGAGAAACCATAGATAAGGGAGAATCTACCAAAGATATCGGATAATAGATACGCCTTGTATACATTACACTTGTCCGTAACTTTTTTTTGACGGTACGCTCTTCCTATGTTGTCAGGTCTCTTTCATCAAATATCAAACATTAAATTTTTATTTAAAAAGTTACTATTACCTTTAATACAATCTAATAAAAAAAGGAAATAAAGAATTGAAAGCATCAATATGAGTTTTTTTTAATTGCAATCACTTAAGACTTTTAAGTATCTATTTTTACATGTGTATCATATGGGAATATTAAACATTTTGATATAAATCATTTAACTTTGGCAACCTAAGACATTTTGCTGATGTTGTCAAAGTGACAGATCAAGTTTTATTGTGTTTTTTGTGGTTTTTTGTAGTTTTCAAGAATAATTTAAACCCTAAACTTTTTATTAAGGACTTTTACGATGGGGAGGAAATGTATAGTGTGCCGAAATACGCAGAATAAGAATGTTATTCGGTCATTTCATAAATAAGATTATGTTAGCATAGACGTAGGCATATACAGGGAATAAGGCTTAATTTATTTAACAGTGTAAAGGCATTTAGCACTAGCATTGTTTATTTAAATAATAATGTTCTATATTTTCTGATCAGGTTTCCTAGAGAAATTATTCAACGTGGAATTTGGATGCAAAATCTATGCTTGGTGGAGGAAAACATTATGAAAATGAAAGAAGCCTTAGTATATGTTCTGACCATTTTTGTATGGCAGATATTTATGAAAATTTAAGTGGTAGACACATCTTAAAACATAATGCTATACCTATCAAGTAAGTACAGTATTTATTATGGGTATTTTTATTATATGTAAGCTCTAAAATTATACAGTAATCATCACATTTTACAGAATTTTGGGAGAGGTAGTGGAAGAGGCGAAAAATGAAGAAAATAAAATACTTTTTTTTAGTGCAGTTCGTAATAGATGCTTCAATAACAATCTCACATGGAGATTGTTTCAAAATTGTTATAAAAAATTATTAATTCATAATGAAGTAAAGTCAAATAAAACTGCCAATGCAATTGCTTTAGATGGCACCAGCATCTTCGATTGTAGCAACACTAGTAGCCAAATTGCGTTAAATTTAAAATGTTACGAATCAGACACTAAAGAAAATTTGGAATTTACAAATGAGCTTCGTGACCATGATTACCTATCTATATATTTTCTGAGCGAATACATTCAGGATGTAGTTGCTTATATTTCTGGTTTTATAGTAAAATCCTTAAAGAAAAAGATTCACTGCAAACAGTGTTCTGCAATTGAACTAGTGAGTTCGAAAACCGTACAAGTCTCAAATTTGACATTTCAAAATAAGCCATTTCGTTTAAAATTTGTCTCTTCATCGATGCGCTAGTTCAGTGATGATGTAATAATTATGGTTCCACTGACAATTAAAGTGACAGTAGATTTTCGGAGTCCGTTTTGTTCGTTTTTTTTACCTAATTTATATCGTTTTTTTCACTTTTATAAATATATTCCTAAAGTAAGTAGATAGCATGTATCAAATATACAATCGTTTAGTTACCAATTATATAACTATTTTTATGACCTGTAAACAATATTTTGAAATAAAATAAAAATAGTAAAAACGTATATGTCAAATTTATTGATGTTTTTGTTAAAAGTTTGGTTAGAATTAAATGACAGTCGAACCAAAATGACATCACACTGAACTAGCGCATTGAGCTTAAAAACCGTACTAGATACCTAGCTGTTAATGTAGTACAGCTGATTATACCCGTGAAATTAGGTGAAAAACCGTACATATCTGCGACTCGTACGGTTTTTCATCTCAATTACAAAATAATGGTCAGTTGCTATGGTCAGTTGGAAAAACACAAATACTGAAAATGATGATTACATAACTGAGATAACAGTTTTGATATTGTATTTCTCCTCCTTTTTGAAGAAATATAAAATAAATCTTTTCTCTTCGACAGACTTTCTGTCTCAACTGTCTTTATACACAAATAGCTATTTTGTCTTTTATTCCAAAATATGCTTTACAAAATATCAGTTATCTTATAACACTAAATAAATCTATTAAGCAGATTCTTCACCAAGAGTGTTTTTAGGAGTAACTATTGATAGTAAAATGACATTCGAAATGTCACAAAAGAAGCTTCCTTTAGTGTTTTTTATATTCGGACAAATTAGAAATAAAGTATCTCTTGATAATCTTAAGCTAATGTGTTTTAGCCTTGTCCAGATATTATAAAATCATTGCTGATTACTGTCCTAAATGAGTTATTATATCATTACACAAATAATTCTAAAAATAGGTGTCGTGACATGCAACCCAAATGGTATGTAATAGAAAGATCATATTTGTATATTTATGTATCTGAAATAAAATTGTTCTGTTTTTAATAGCTTTTTATTTCATAAAAAAAGGTAGTCCGGCAATATAATTATTCTTTTTTCGACCTGTAATAAAGGTTTTCAAACAGTACCCATCTAAAAATAATAATAAATGGCTTTATATTTTTACTTGCTCTTTGCTCTTCATGTATTTAAAAAATATATATATATATATATAATAAAATACTAACAAAAATGTTCTTCCACTTTGAGCTACCTTACTATTTTAATCTATAAGAAAAAATATAAAATGACTTTTGAATGCCCTGTATAAATTAAATATGTTTTCTTTAAATTTACCTTTGATTCCGAAGACCCATAGGTTATTGATTTGGTCAATAAATAATTTTTACTAAAAATATATGTAAACCCTCCCGAAACACTACGTCAGTGTGCGACGTACGATTCCCCTTTCCCCGTCTGGTAAAACATGCGGACAGAAGGTGTATTGAGTATTCAGTGTGTAGGGCGAGTCTATCTTAGATAATATGATGTCTATGGAATCTACAAGACCTATCTTAGAATATATATAGTCAGGAAGGAGGAATCCTAAACGACGCGTTGGAATCGCAATGGTATCTAATTTTGACCATGAATTAGACGAATATGGCGACAAGTGTTTCCGGTCTACCAGTGACATACTTTTATAAAAGGGCGTAGAACAGAAAATAATAAATTCTCATTTGCATATTATCTAAATTTACCGATTTCTCTTATTTTAACGAATTGCTATTTTCTTGTGAGAAGTTTGCATTTTTTTTTTATTAATCTTATTTCCTTACTTGAGATATTATTAATTCTATTTGTGTTCGTTTTTGTAAATAACTTTGTAATAAATTATATAGGGTGCATAACATTCATACAATAAACTTCTATTATACGAAAAAAAAGAACGACTTAAGATATAGTTAGTAAATAATTTATTTAATTAAATACTTCAACCGGATCACTTTTATTGTTGGAACAGCTGTTGGTCTTATTCTTGGTTTTGAGGTTCGATCAAAACAATCTGCTTTAAAATGGCGTGAACACAAAAAATTAAGATATTTTGACTCACAATTTGTTTGTTGCATGAACTCAAGCCATAACTTTGTTGTTTGAGAATCGTTAGGAAATCTGAAAATTGTCTACCTGGGATTAATTTATATAATTTGCAAATCTAGAATCTTTAAGAAATCTGAAAATTGTTTACTTGCAATAAAGTTAAAAATCTAAATTGATCAATAATTTATTCATTTCAACAACCACATAAATATCTTAAAATTGCATAGAAGAATTATTTAAATAAAAGTATGTATACCCTATAAACCATGAGACTACGCCTATGAGCACAGTTGATCGGGTCTGAAGGTACCATTTTCAGGTTTTCGCTTATATCTCGGAAACTATAGGTCCTAGCTACATGACTCAATATAAAATAAAAGCTTATTAAATTTTCTATCAGCTCTTGAAAGTTTGTAATTTTGGAAAAAACAGTTGACTAGTCCAAACTAGTCAAAAATTGTGTTCCAAATATTTCCCTCTACTTATACCTTTTCGTTGCCAGGACTATTATTGTTTATTGCAAGAATCAAAATTGTATTTTATGTTAGGAAGACAGCTATAGCATCAGCTGCTGCATTAAAATGAGCGAGACTGCTGCTAAATTGAGTAGGGATTGTTTGAGCAAGCTTGTTTATCTAAGGTGTTAATACGAGCATTATGAATGAATCAGTACTTACGACTACGATGCTTGCTTTATACTGCTCTTATACTTTAAAATATTTGGAAATATTTATTAAGATATGACGTCATTGGGTGAAATTTTAAATGAGTCACCCTATAATTATAATATTTTTCAAATACAACGATGTATCAAAAAGAAAACAATCTTTCTAAATCGTTCAGTATGGGGTTCGGGTGGTCTCTGACTTAACTTTTCATAAGAAAATAATAAAACAGAAAGATAAACGTTGTTTTGAATAAATAATGAATAACTATCTACACTGTTTACTGTGTTATCATAATGTACCAATTTGAATTATTGTTTTGTCATGGTTTGACTTTTCGGCATTATAAAAAATGTAATATTGACATTTCAATATTAATCATTTATTGTGTTTGGAGGCAGAAAGAGATCTATGCAAGAAGTTTGTGATTTATTCATTTCCTTACAGGATTTCCCCGATTTAAAAATCTACAGTATCCAGAAATTTGAGTGAGTTTAATAAAACAGGAAGTGTGAAAAACAATGCCAGATCTGGACGAAGAAAATGTACATGAAGAACCAAAAATTTCATTTCCAAAGCTTTTTAGACAATAATATAAGCGATTGATATGTAAGGAGGATTCTGAAAGCCAATAAATTTTATATCCCTATAAAGTGTAATTACACCAAGATTTAAATAAAGATGACCCAGATAAGCAAACGCAATTCTGTCAGGAACTGATGGATGCCATTAATGGAAATAATATGTTGATTATTCAAATTGTTTTTACCGACGAATCAACATTTTGTTTCAGTAGATGAAAGTAGGTCATACCCAATATACACAGAAGTTAAATATTTGGCCTGGTATAATCAGAGGACGAATTATTGGACCATTCTTCATGAGAGTAACTCGGAACCGTAATCGTTATTTTCAACTTCTTCAAGCGAAGATAGTTCCAGAGTTAGTTCAGTTTATTTCCAAATCATAGAAATCACTTTGAATTTTCTGATGAAATTTGGTTACAGCAAAATGGTACTAGCGGAGGGGCTTACAGTATAAGGTTATGACCCTACGGCCAAAATCACAGGTATATACATATATGCCATGCCTTTGGAAGTAGGAGCCATTGAAAATTAACCAAGAAGGACCAACGAACGCCAGGTTTAATCTAAGGTATCAGTAAACGGTGGCGAGGGATGAATAGCAGCTGTGTCTGCATCGAACGGTACCTCGGGGTACTGGCCGCCTTCCCGAGTAAGTAGGCTTGCCGGTCTATGGCGGGGCTCTGGACGGGTTGATGCATCCTTCCTCAGCTACTCGTGGGAACAATATGGACCTAGAAAATACAATCATCTCAGAAACTTCTACTGCTGAACAGGCAAATGTGCCACCAGCAGTAGTCGAACAAGAACAATCTCAGGCAGAAGTGCCAGAGATAGCCAAACAGGCCACGGAAGTTGACCAGGCAAATGTACCAACAACATCCAGATCGGAAGAAGAGATTGACCTAATGTCAGGCACAGAAGTCAAATTCTTTGTCATATCTGGTCGAACGAGAGCAAGGCTAAACAACCTGATGAAATCTGGCCAATATTTCATTGCTGTCAAACGAGGCAAGAAAAAACTTTGCCAGATCCCAAGTTAAGCCACCTCAAACTTCGAATAAGCCAACTACATAGCGCTGACCACACAAGGCTATATCAGCAAGTAAAAAGGGATAATATTCTAGCTATGCCTACAGATATAACTATAGCTATAACCACATACAAATTTGAAAGACATTTTCAAATTCAAATACCAGCTCAAGAATCCTGGAAAGAGGAACCTCCCGTACAGACTGAACTAGTCTGGTATACAGACGGTTCAAAACCAAGGAAGGAGCCGGTGCTGGGATCTATGGACTCAAGTCGAAAACAACGATTTCGTTTAGTTTAGGAAAATATGCAACAGTGTTCCAGGCTGAGCTAATAGCCATACAATCCTGTGCAAGAGAAATATTAAATCAGCAAGTATCAGGCAAAACTATTGCCATATAATCTGATACTCAAGCAGCTCTAAAGACAATTCTCTTACCAGAAATCAAATCGCGACTGGTGAAAGACTGTCTAGAAGACCTGGCAGAGCTAAGTATTCAAAATAAGATGACCCTAGCCTGGGTTTCAGGTCATGAGGGATATCAGGGCAACGAAAAGACCGACAAATTAGCCCGAGAAGGCTCAGATAAGGCCATGACAGGCCCTGAACCCTTCTGTGGAGTTGCTAAGGCATTGTGCAAGGCACCCATTAAATAATGGCTGCAAAAAGAGTCTCAGGAATGGTGGAACAACTATCCAAGACTGAGATAGGCCGAACAGTTCATCAAGGAACCATCGGCCAAGTTCATGAAAGACCTATTGGATCAAAAGCGTCAAACCGTTAGGATAACAGTAGGCCTTCTTACTGGACACTGTCGCCTCAAAAGGCACATGAGTGTCATCAATTCAGCAGAAGCAACTTTATGCAGGTTCTGTGAAGAAGAAGAGGAAGCATCATTCCACGTCCTGTGCCAATGTGAAGGCCTGGCTGGAATAAGGTTTCTAACATTGGGCGAAGAAAAGCCAAATGCATGCAACTACATGCGGGAGCCACTGTCAAAGCTGCTAAGTCTAATAAAAAAACAAACAAAGTCCCACAATAGATCTGAAAAGGTTGCGGTGGACTCCTAATCTAATCTAACCTACTGCATTTCATTTCGGTGCTAGAGTGAGACAGTACCTAAATTCAAACTCAAATTCTAATTATTTATTTATAGGTGGGCCGAAAAGGACATATTAAGTCATCGGCACGGTCATTGGATTTATCCCCACTGGATTTTTTCTTTGCTGAAAGAATCAGAAGACAAAATAATGATTGCTGTTGAAGAAATAACACCTGAAGATCAGTTGTTGATAGACTTTGACATTGTTAAGCTGTTGGAAGCTTTCACTTCGAATACTTACTTTGAAAGCTTTGTATATTTCGATTGATGTAAAGTAATTATGTTTTATTAAATAGATGTTTACTTATTATTTTATTATGAGCTCAGAGATCGTCAAATCATACATTGATGAATTCAGAAAAAAAGATATATCCGAAAAAAAAATATAAATATATTGTGATTAAAATTTTATCATATGACGTCATATCTTGATAAATATGACAGATTATAAAAGACCTTAAGCGTCATTAAATAGTGCATAAAATATAGAAAAAACTTTAATCGGGTTAATTTTCAATACAATCCATAATTGAGTAACAAATCGGATGACCCGCAAATTTTGCCCAACCCTGTATATCTTCACCCTATTTTTAATTTCCCTCCTACTCGCAAAAAATCAAATCCTATCCTGTTCATCACATGGAAACCAACGTCATCCTTGCGTCACATTCTCCTGACTTTCCAATTTCCATTCTGTTTCCAAACACCATTCCGAATTCAGCGCTTCTTCTGCCAGGTTCTCCGCGCTCTCTTTCGGCCCCCTACCCGTTCTATATTTAGAAAGGAGCAACTAGGATAACAAATCTCTGTTGACTGTGGTCCTGCGACACTCCTAGATCCTGCCGGATTCTGCGGCGGAGTTCGGACGGACCTGGGGTGTTTTTCGCTACACGCACACATTTTCGCATTTTCGCAGAGATTTTCTGAATTTATTATAAGATTTAATTATTTTTAGGGAGTAATAGACGGTGGTTGCGACGTTGATGTGAATTTATGCTTCATAAAGTCTGTACAATATTTCTTTTTTCTTAAAATGACTTTAAACTGACTAGTAATTTTATTTTAAACTGTTAAGTGGAGCTGTCTACTTAGGAATCACTTTTATTATTTAAAGTTTAGTGATTATTTCTTCATAATACGTATACTTAAGTAATGTAATAATAACAGATAAGAAAGTTTAACATATTCTAATATATACCTAAATAATAATTTTTATGTAAATAGGCAGAAAAAACTGCAAAATATTTTATTATTAATTTGTTAGGATAAGATATTATACTCCAGATCAAAACGGTTTTAGATAGACAATCAAATAACTATTTCTTTCATGTATATTGATTATATCTCCAATTTCTTTTTTTGTGTAGGCTAAGCAAGCAATATATTCCTTGTTTATTCGGTTACAGCACTGCATTTCTACGCTAAAAATGTCTTGTCCATTGATATAGAAAGAATACAAAGAGCTGTTTACATATTGCCTGGTTCCAACAATGAGTCACATTCTAAAATGAGATGAGGTAAAAGATCATGTTCTCTCAAAAAGATCATGTTCTCTCACACAATGGTATGTTATGTTGATAATGGGGTGTTAATACACTGCGACCTAAAAGATCTATTGTGCCCCCTTCTGTCGCCACTGCACTAAGGAAATGTCTCAATCCCTATAGCGACCCTTCCAATCCTATTTTTTCAAGGAAGTGTAGGATTTGAAGTGGCTTCAAGTTAGGTAAGTCTCCCTCTTCTATTTGATATCCTCCTAGATATAGTGCCCTTGGATTCTGGAGTGCTACACATTCATTTAAGATATGAATGGAGGTTTCGTCCTCCTCCTCACAGAATCTGCACTCACTATCCTCTACTACTCTCAGTTTACTTAGGTGTCCTTTTAGTCGGCAGTGCCCGGTAAGGATCCCTGTTACAATACGTAGCCTGTTCTTGCTCAGGCAGATGCAGGCTTCCGATCTTTTTTGGTTATATTCACCCAGAAGTATCTTGGCCTGTCTCAGCCCCAAGAGATTGTTCCAATTATCGGTTCTTCTACTACCCAATTCTTTTTTAATCTCTTCTAATATTATGTTACTGCTGATACCGCATAACGGCTCAGGTCCTACAAAGGGTGTTTGAGCCCCTTTCCTTGCAAGACTATCTGCAATCTCGTTACCCTGTACCCCGTTATGTCCCGGGACCCAAGTGAGAGTAACTCTATTTTTCTCGCCTAGCTCATTCAATTGTTCTAGGCATTTCCATACCATTTTTGAGCTGATTACGCAAGAACTCAGCGCTTTGATGGCTGCTTGACTATCGGACATGATGATAATCTCTTGTCTATGATAGTTTCTCTCGATGTTAAACTGGATACACTTCTCGATGGCGTGAATTTCCGCCTGGAAGATGCTTGGGTATTTTCCCAAGCTTTCGGAGTGCTTGGTTCTCGGCCCATACACTCCTATTCCAGTTCCTTCTATGGTTTTGGAACCGTCCGTGTACCACTAAATAGCACGTCTTTCGGTTGCAAGCGCGATGGATTCTTGGCTCCATTCTTTCTTGCAGCCCAGCTCTGTGGTTTTGAAGTTTTTCACAAAACTGTACTTCTTTTGCATTTCATCCTGGGGCATGTCTCAGGTATCTTTAGTCCTGAAGCAAGTAGACTTTCGTCTGATTACTCCGCTCCTGATCATTCTATATTGTGTCCTTTTTGCCACATTCTCTATCATCAAATGTCTTGTCCATTGATATAGAAAGAATACAAAGAGCTGTTTACATATTGCCTGGTTCCAACAATGAGTCACATTCTAAAATGAGATGAGGTAAAAGATCATGTTCTCTCAAAAAGATCATGTTCTCTCACACAATGTTGACATACATCTTTTTGTTCTTCATTATAGCAATATTTAGTGCTATTAATCAAGATTAAACAGATTCTGTGCTCCGAACAAATCGGCGTATCGCTATCCTCTGCATTTTTTATATATTGCTTTTAATAAAATGTTCGAAACATTCACATGTCAGTTTTATTTCACGATAGTATTCAATCGCAAATAATTTACAGTCCACGAAGAAATCAATTCTGAACTGACTGACCATCTAATTAATTTTCACTCTAATCACTCTTATAAATACAAGTTATCAGCCATATACTGTTATGTTCATCGTCTTCTTAATATACCTTTAACTAATCATAATTTTAATAAAGAAATCAACGTTTTAAAATAATTAGCTTTTAATAATAACTACAATCCTTCCATTATTAATGTGGTTATCAATAAAGTCAAACTCAAAAAAACTCCCAACTTGCTTTTAATCCTACTAATGAACCTCCTGCTAATTTTAAATACTTTTCACTGCCATATCTTGGGAAAATTTCCAATGATGTTGTTGCAGTTTTTAAGGATTGCAACAATATTAAAATTTATTTTAAAAATGTTAATTCGATTAAAAGCCAGCTATCACATACTAAGGATGAAATTGTGTTACTACACAAAAGTGGTATCTATAGACTAAGCTGTAACGATTGTAATACGTCTTATATAGGAAACACTGAGAGAAGACTCAACATACGAGCTGGTGAACACATTAGATATCCAGGATAAGTTCACTTTTGGACATCATATTAAATTCAACAATCATATCTTTATTCCTTCTGAGAATGTTACTGTTCTTTATAATATTTTTAATTGCAACTTTAAACTAAATCTTCTTGAAGACCTTGAGATACACTCAAATTCACCTCAATAGCAAAGTTCCTCCTCTCTTTAAGAGTATTGAGAACAGTTAGTCTGAAGTTACCTAGTCAGCTTCGCCTTTAATCTTCTTTGCAGCGCAGTTGATCTTGTCTTTCTCAGCGATTGCTGATTTCGTGGCCAGGACGGTTTTTTCTCCTCTTTTCAGCTGAAAAAACTGGTCTGCCTGCGACTTCGATTTCGCTGGAGCTTGCCTGCTCAATTCTGTTGTGTTTTCAGCTTGGTACCTTTTTAATTTTTAATTTAATTCACTGTTTCTAAGTGTCATAAGTCTTTTGTGCATATATTACTTCATTGGCATAAAAGTTGAATTGTCTGCTATTAATGCCACGGTTCGTGATATTCATACCGATAAAGTTTATTTAGGTCTCAACTTGACCGATTTGTAGAGTATATATGGTGGACATATATAAAGTTTATTGAAATTGGGCTTGTTAGACCACTTTAAAAGGTTGAATGACGCAAACGTTTACAAAGTTTCAATTACTTTACCCGTAGCAATTCGCGATTCAAATTAAATTTCTCTTTTCAACAATATAAGTTGTACCATATATAGAGTAGTTCAATAGTACAAAATAATTGGAAAAGCAAAGTAAGCAGTAAGTCACTTCCCGACTGTTTGGAAAGGTACACATCCACAGTAATCTGTTAAGGTACCATTTGGGAAGGCGAGATCTAGGCACGAGACCGAGGCAAAATGACTCTATTTACGTTTGAATGGTATATAATTATATGGAGCATATTTAGAACCGAACGACTGATGCAAAAAACCGCCAGAGCACTTTTAACACCGGTTTTGGAGCAGTGCTTGCTGCCTGTCGCGTTCGCTTGCATCGGTCTCGCGTTTCCAAATTGTACCTTCACTGAAATATGTTTCCTACAAACTTGTTTTTCATTTTTACATGAATCATCTCTGATTCAAATTTAACCCAACACGGATAACCTTATTTTAAAAAGTCCATTAATTTCACCACTCTGAAATTTATGCTCGGGAGTAATTCAGATAACACAATCGTAATAGCGATTTTTTATAAAAATATTCAGTTTAAATGTTGATGATTAAGTGCTGGAAATGCAAGGGTGCTAATACTCAGAACTGAAATAGAACTGCTCGGATTTAGAAACCGCGGGAATTCCAAAGCCCAACGAAATCTAGTAGAATTAGTGATGGAAGTTTGTGCAAAAGGGACTAAAATATGATTAGCATAACATGCAAATGTGTGGATGATTTATAGGAAGCTTGAAACGTCATAACATTGCATCAAAAATACTTAAAGACAACTGATATCTAGTAATTTTAACCAAATATAATTGTTGTTTAGACTGGGAAAGAAGTACACACTCAGTGGTTAAATGATTGGGTTGAATTGAGGAATTGAGTACTCGAGTGTGTATATATATTAAACATTTATATATACACATTTGAGTACTCAATTCCTCAATTCAACCCAATCATTTAAATATAATTGTGTTTGGCTTATAGGGATGCAAAAAATCAGTTGGGGACTGACTGTCTCCTTATCCAACCAAAAGAACACACTTGAACTTCTGGTATAGATTGGACTACAGGGGTGCTTTTTCAAATATTTTTTTGGAGCATAGTTGCCTTAAAAGTTGTAGAAGTTTAAATTCTAAACAACTTTTCCTCTTAATTTTTTTTGTATCTTTAACCCAGTGAGTTACACCTTATTATATGACAAAAAATTTGCACGCTGCAAGATAAATTAGCTCAATAAAAGTTTTAGATAATCAAATTACAATTAACTTTTTATATAATTTTTATGTAATTATCTCTTTAATGATTTTAAGGATGTAAAAAAAATCGTTTAGCACAGGTCTGGTCTTGCAAAAAAAAGAACTCAATAAAAGTAAATTCTTTATAATTTTGCTGTATAATTTTTTTTATTATCTTGACTACTTAACAAGTTATGACAAAATTCGAGGTAGAGTTTTTGGCACGTTTTAAACATAATTTTGTGCCAAGATATTTAACCTTATTCATTATTATATAAAAAATATTTCAAATAATCTTTTAAAAATGAACTCAAAATATTTAGATAGAAAAACTACAGTGAAATTAATAGGGAAATATTTAATGTTTTATATCAATTTCTCGTTACATAATTACAAATTATTTTAATAAAATCAACATTTGTCTGTTTGCCATTCAAACTCAGTGTTATTAAATAAACTTTTCTGTAAGTCTACCGCTGTATCTTGACCGGCGGCATACCTGATCTCAAAATTTAATACCTTGCTAAATTTTCGTGACCTTTTTCCTTCCATGGTCCCACATTAACATCATCTTTCTTTTTTTTTATTCGGATTTTATTAAGTGGTCACGCAAGTAATGGGTTTTATTAGATTTTTTAGGGTCTTGCAAGGGCACGAGTCCATAGAAAAAAGTCGTTTGTCTTTTTTCACAAATTGGAAGTATTCTTGCAGACGAAGGTTGTTTCCGATCAAAATTCTCTTATCCCTTTTTTGTGAATCGATTGGCTGAACACACAAGGTCTTTCCAGGAGGGTCAAAATGTCAAAAATTGAATTTAAAGATTAAATAAAAATTACACTTAGCTTTTGACTGAAAAATAATAAAGAGTGATCCATTAAAATGTTTCTAAAGTAGACTATAGAAAAAATTACATATATCGAAGTGTAAGTCCTTCTTCTTTTTAAATGAGAGTTTGGATTTAATGTAGATCACGATGAATGACATTTTACAGGTGAAAATAAATAATGTCAGAAAAATTTAGTTAATTTTATCTTTATTAAGTAAAAAATATGTCTGTATCCAATTTTTTTTAAAATAATGGTAATTTATTAATGTCTACTAATCATACTCTCTGTAACAAACGGAAAGAAAGTGAAAACAACGTGAAGAAAAATATTATCACATACCTATAATAATAACCACTCATATATTTCATCAAAACAAAGTGAGAACATTACTATTTTTTAACATGTACGAGACAACAATAATTAAATAAGGAAAATAGTGGGTATTCTTTCCTACAAAATTGTAAATAGTGCTCAAATGAATTAAAAAAAAAAAATAAGTGTTAAGGGACATTTTGATGATATATTTACAAAAAAGTAGGTATTAAATTATAACTGCCACATTTTAGATAATAAACACATTCCAAAGATACATGCTTGTTTTGTTACCAGTCCTAAAAAAAATCTCCGGTCACGTGACCACTACCTGGTCAATTGCGCAGCAACAGAATTTGATTTAACCATCATTTAAAAATTAATCACTGGTTACGAAACTTGTTGGTTAACCAACTGCGATACAACCCGTTCAAAATTTCATTAACAAAACCACCCAACCTTTTTTTAAATTTTTATCCACTAAAACGAAAAAACAAATATTTAACCAAAAATGATTGCAGGAAATCCACTACTGTCTTAATATAATTCTTCCTTTAATTACCGGAACAGACTAAATGCCACGACGTAATTAATCTAATTGAACAAATGCCAACCCATCGTGTAGGAAGGAACTCATGGCCATCTGGATTGTGTCCTTAATTAGTTTAAACTAATTAGAACAAACTGTTTAATACTGCTAAACATTATATGACTCTGAATGCACCACCAATTCCAGTATCTATTTATGGAAACACTTAGATCGTCCAGTGTAGTCTGATTAAGGTTTACACAGGTCTGGTTTAAGTTAGGAGTTAGGTAAACAAGTTGTTATTTAGGGATAAGTTAATTAGATTGATGGAACGTTTATTTTTAGGTCAAGGATTGGAATTGTCTGCTGAAATTCTATTTACTGCTTTCCGATGTTCCTCACTTTTTATCTTCTACTGGAAATATTTTGTACAATTTCTTTTTAAATTTCTTGGACGCATTGTAAAGTATACCTTGGAAAAACTAACGCTAATCGGAGCGGACAGTTTTTCTTCTTATTGAGTAGACTTAGGATTTAATTCAGAGCCTTCGCTTTAATCAAAAATTAAAAAAAGAAGTTTTAAAATTTTTAAAATAGAATTGTTCAATACACCTTTTTTATTTTTGATCAAAATATTGTTAACAAGAAAGTTTCGCTGTTAATTAATCTTTTTGATAGGTATAAGCCTGCCTACTACGAGAGATTCTCTGACAAGAGAAATATTTTCTCGCAAAAACAGATTCAAAACGAGACGAGAGAGTATCATCCCTTGACGAGAATTTTTTGTTTCTCTCGAGCAATTTGTTTGCTTTTAGCTTATTTGAAATTTTTAATGCTTATCGAAGCTTAAAATTTAAACATATATTTTCATATAGTTAATAAGTTAATTAACACACGTATTCTATACATTAAACATTTACTTATTTAAGATAATATGGATTTTCATCAAGTAAAGGCCGAAACAATAAATAATTTAAAAGAAGTTAAAACTAGCTTTTTGGCCTTATGGTATTTTAAATTACTTTTGCGGTGTGCAATATGTACACAAAATATTTGGTTTTTCAACGGTTGTAAGAAACAGAAATTATATGAGATTGAAAACTCATAACAGTACTCCAGGAGCGAAAAAAGGAAAAGAAACAGGATTAAAGAAGTGGTTGTCAGAAGATAAGAAAAAAGAATATTCCAAAAGAGATTGTTTCAACATATACACAAATAAAATATCTGATCTTACATTTTTTAAAAGATTTGTTAACTTAACTACCACAAATTTCTCTGATCCAGAACAATCTCTAATAGAAAAAGGGTTTAAACACAACATCGCACCTAAGATAAATACTTTGAGCTTAGAAATTTTAGGAATAGAAACAGAAATCGCTTTAAAAGATTCATATAATACTTTGTCTCATAAATATCATACAGCGAACATAATTAAAACACAATTTTTACATAATAACAATTCAAATCAAGATAGTAAGTTAATTAAAACTATAAAGGATAAAGCAAAACAGGATGATATAAGTTTTACTCGTGCTGATAAGGGAAATACAGTAATTGCTATTAATAATATAGATTATATTGACAAAACTTTTTTATTTTTATAAGCAAGCAATAATTATAGCATACTTAAATTTGATCCAACAGATAAATATCAAAAAGAATTAAAACGTAATATTCAGGATTCAACAGCAATTTCTGATTCTAGAGAAAAATTCAAACTAATACAAATGAACCCTCAACCACCACAACTTTATTCTTTAATAAAATTACACAAAGAGAACTATTCTATTAGACCAGTTGTGTCATTTGTCACGACTCCATTAGGTTAAACTTTCACATACATTAATTAAACTTATACAAGAAAACTGCAAATTCCATTCAAAGTACAATATAAAAAATTCTTATGAATTAACAGAAAAATTAAAAAACATTCAATTACCTAGTAATACAAAATTAGTATCATTCGATGTATACCTCCTAAAGAAATAGTTAAGCTAGTAGAAAACTTATTAGATCGTAATCAAATCAATATTATAATCAAAGAAGAAATCCTAAATTTGTTAAACATTTGCCTAAAACAAAATTATTTTCAATTTCAAAATAACATCTACTCAGCAAATGAAGGTCTTATTATGGGGAACCCATTAAGCCCGTTGCTTGCAGAAATATTTATGGATAATATAGAACATAAAATTCATAGCAATAATTTAAGTAAACATTGTCTTTATTGGCATAGATTGTTGACGATATACTGACTGCTTTTACTGGTACTAGTAGACAGTTAAATTCTTTATTAGTTTTTATCAATACTATACACCCTAATATTAAATTTACTATGGAAACAGAGAAGGATATTTCAATTAATTTTTTAGACTTAAATATTATTAATAAAGGCCATAGTTTTGGGATATTTCATAAACCATCACATACTGATATTACAATAAATAATAGTTCATCTCATGCATACAAACAAAAGCTGGCAGCATACAACAGTATGATCCATAGATTAGTTAATATCCCCCTTACCAAAGAGAACTTCACAAAAGAATTAAATATCATTAAACAAATCGCAGTAAACAATAATTTTAATTCAAAGTTAGTAGACAACATTTTAGGGAAAAAACTTTTTAAACATGCTATTCAACAAGTTTATCCCATAATTAAAGATCAAAATTGCAGATATAAGACTCTTACATATATAGGAGCTTCTAGTGAAAAGGTATCATTATATTTAAAAACCAAAATATTAACGTAGCTTTCAAAACTAATAATACGCTTGGGAAGTATATTAAAAACAATAAGGGTAAAATTAATCCTAATAATAAATCGGGGATATATAAATTAAATTGTGGTAGTTGTCCAAAATTGTATATTGGTCAAACACGCCGTACTTTCAAAAAGCGCTATTCCGAACATTATAATAGCTATACAAAAAATAAAAATAATTCTACTTATTCAAATCATATTTTTGCTGAAAATCATTTTTTTACAAACAACTCTGAAATTTTACATATAGAAAATAAGGGCATTAAACTGAACCATTTAGAAACACTTGAAATAAATAGATTTAAAAATTCAAATAACCTACTAAATGATCAATTAGATATTAATAACTCACCTTTATTAAATCTCTTTCCTAGTTTTCTGTGAGATAATTCCGGTAATGTTACTATCCTATTGTTATCTGATTGATATCATAATTACTTAAGTACCCTTATTTACTTTAAATAGTCAGTATATTTTGTTATGTTATTGATGTATTTTCTTAATTACTTTTTTTGGTTAAATTACTTCGCATATATATTGGACACCGAATTGTAAATTAGTCACATTTGAAAAAGAAGTTTTACTTCGAAACATGTCATGTGTATTGTTTTTAATTTTTTTAATTTAAATTTTTTTAAAATAAAAGTTTTGTGAAAATCTACCAAATTTGGTTTAACTCATTTAAGATAATATGCAGGGCCGCCGAGAGCCAGGCCGGGCCCCAGGACAATGGACAATTCTCTAGATCGGGCCCCGTGACAAAAAAATCTTAAAACAGAAACTTTTCCTCTTCTACTTAAATTGAATTTCCTAAATGAAAAAGGTCATCAACAAACTTCAAACTTTTTTGTCTTCTTTCTTGAATAACTTTTTCTAAAAAAAAAAAAGGTTCTCAACTCAAAAAAGCACCTTTTCTCCCCTAGTTAAATTACTTTTTCTATAAAAAAAAAGAATTTCTCATGCAGAACAAAAAAAATCCTGTTGTCGGGCCCCCCTTATACTGCTGCCGGGTCCCCATTTGAGTCCGGGCCCCGGGAATTAGTCCCGGCTACCCCCCCCTCTAGTCGGCCCTGATAATATGGATTGTCATTAAGTAAAGGCCGAAACAATAAATAACATTAAATTGTAGCAAATAATACGTAAGTAATTGGGATTTTATAAGAAAACTTATTTTCAATTATATTCATTTAAAATTAATTTTAAATGGAAGCTGCAAGAAGTGAAAATTTCAAATAAAAAAGTTGTATTCATCGCAAATTCAATTTACTTTAGGTATTCAGTAAATATTCCAATCAATTTTTTAATTTTTGTCGAATTTAATACTTGATTATGGATTATAAAATAATAACATTTTTTAACCAGATTTTTTTGTGAAGTGTCAAACTTTTTTCCATTTGTATAAAACGTTTTGGGACACAATTTTTGTGTCAGATTTTATATTGTATAACATGTTAGGTAACCTACAGACATTTTTTATATCGTGAATTATTCCAGACAACAGAAAAACAACAAAAAAATCATTATTATACAAGTTTTACAGTTAAACAAAAAAGTTTGACCAAATTAAATAGCGCAATAGTGTTCTATACCGTAGATATTCCAAATTAATAATTCGAGTTGATATTATGTTGATAGGATTAGCTGGCATGCGATGATACAAAGTATCTTGCCTTTTATGTTCAAGTCTATAGGACAAAGAAGTTTTAATTATCTGGGTCCTAAAGTTTTAAATTTGTTTCTAAAAAATACAGATAATGTAAATACAAAAAACTTGAAAAAAAAAAATTCAACAAGTTCTGATGCAACTACCGCGACAAGAAATAAAAAAATTGTTAGATTAGGAATAAAATAGGAGAAAAACAAAAAAAAATAAAAAAAAAAACAATCTAAACGTATAAAAAAAAAACGCAAAAAAAATTAAAGAAATCATCCAACAAATAGTATATTTCTTACAATTGTTTTTGATTTGTTTTAATTAATTTTTAAATTGTTTTTAATTTGATTTTAATTTTAGTTTTTAGTTTTAGTTTTAATATATTTTTAATCATTAATCTATATATGTCTGTTTATTTTATTTTGTTATGCAAAAGCATGCTTACACACAGACATTTTATGTCTCGTAAGTTTTCTTTTATTCACATAGGTACCATTAATTTTCTTTTGTATCACAAGTTTTATAAGTATGTATTTATTGTTTTTATGTGAATAAATTATTATTATTACTATTATTATTATTATTATTATTATATTATTATTATATTATTATTATATTATATTATTATTATATTATATATTATTATTATTATATATTATTATTATTATATTATATATATATTATTATATTGTTATTATTATTATTATTAGTACATTTCTTTAGTTAGATTTTTCTGAGGTTACTTTTGGGGGCAAGTTGGAAAACCAGCTATTTTTAAACATTTTTTCGAATAACTATCAAAGAAATAGTAAAATAAACGAACGTATTAAATATTTGTGAAATTAAACTTTCAAAATGATTTGATTTGATATAACACGATAGCATCAGAAACATTCCAATTTAACATATGATGAATATTTTATCACGAGATGAGGGAATTTGGGCCTTTTGAATTTTATTGCCCGCCATTTTCCTCACACCGGGTGTTGCTCTGCTGTCCGCAACAGTTCCATGAGACCTTCGACAATATTAATAGGGCTGGTTCATTAAAATGCCTTAACTTCAGATAACTGCCTTTATTCACATAGTCCATTACCAATTACCCCACTGGGCTTGCCACTTGCCACTACTCCGAGCACAGTTCATACTATAATACTGGTGATCACAACTATTAACTAATTATACCTAATGCTGGACGGAATTCTTAATAATAATGTTGGCCAACGGGCCCACCATCCTACACGGATGATTTAAGTTGAGTTTCACTTTTCCTTTGTGTTTCTACATGATAGAAAAACAATTCGACTTTTTCGTACGTCTGGCCTTAACAACACACCCCAAAAAATGCCTTGCTTCGTCACCAAGCGAGAGTTCGCGCGCCGGTCTCACTTCCGGAATTTCTGACCACTCAGCTGCGCAGGGGTGCGGAATGTGCCCGTCACAAGCGTAGAACACTACCTTGCGACAATCGCACTCCGCCCCCTCGGCGCTAGATGGTGCTACGGGTACCGAATTATCTGTTATATGTTCTTTAGGGTAGCATCAGTTGGGAATTGAATTCAGGCATGTAATTCAAATTCCAACACGAGAGAAACGAGCGAGAAAAGCGCCATCTCGTCGAGACGAGAGAACAGTTTCCTCTTGTCCTACGAGACGAGAGAACAGTTTTCTCTTGTCCTACGAGACGAGATGGGCCTTTCTCTCGCCTTGTCTCGTATCGCGGCATTACTAGCGGGCAGCGCTGTAGTGCACACACACGATTTACTATTTAATCATTAGAATTAAATTTAATGAGATTACCCATAAAATATTATTTACGTATATTTTAGAATGTATTAAATAATTTCTTTGAAATTTAGATGAGATACTTGCTTTTTTTGGCAGTTCTGCAGCTCTACAGCAATATGTAACAGCCGCCACTGCACAGTCACAACATCATTTAGTTCATTGGCGATTCAAGCTGTATAATTTATTCAAGTTAAGCGATATGCTCTCTATATAGGAGATTTTTAAAAGATGTTTGTAACTAGACATGTTCCATATTGCCAACCGTAGTGGAAATTTGCCACTGAATTAGATTTTCAGAACTTTTAGAGATCTCTCAGCTAGCCTTTGGGCGATGTTGCTTTAAGGGCACGTAATAACATTACTATAAAACGTAAATGCAACGTTCATAAGAAGTTGTTGAAGGAAATTAAAACCTCGCAAAACTTCTATTTGTTACTGACCTATTTAGCCTACCTGTTATCTTAACATAACGTACTAAACTAATTTGCTAATAAAAGTATCCATAAGAAGTATTGTGAACATCACAATCTGAATTCGGAACTTTTATGTTTATGTCAATTGTCACTTTTTCTTGTCATTTGTCATGTTTTTGGTGGCTGTTTTTTAATTTGTTTATTACTAGTAATGTGATAAAACTCTAAAGAAATTGGTATTACATTCAGAATAGAATTTGCGAAAATTATAATTTCTATTGGATTGTGTTTATAGATGCAATTCGAGGAAAAAAAGAAAGGTTTAAAATAATTTTGATAATTTTTCAAAGAAAATTAAACAAAAAATGATCATTTTAAGTTTAAAAATATTAATACCTCAAATGAACACACAAGAAAGATCAAAATTTATCTTGCCCTTATTTCTACTTTGGCTCCTCTCACTCCATCTCTGTTACTTTTTATTTTAAATAAAAATGTTCGTTTTTTGGGCTAATGGATTATATCCACAGTCACAAAATCCAATCACACACAATCTTCGTTTTTACCTTTTTTTTGTTTTCTCCTATTTTATTTTTTCGTCATTCAGATTTCAATACTAATAACTTCTATAAACATTTCAAACGACTTTTCCCTCTAATTTAAACCAACAACCCCTGACAATCTGATTTTTCTATTTTCTCCGACTGACAATTTTTCTTATCAGATTCGTCTGAGTTTTTCTCGTAACAATTTTCAAGCTCCTTGATTTTCTCTTAAATTCTTTTTTTTTATAACCTTCAACACCAGTATCGTTCGATTTTGAGAAACATTAATAACATGCCTATCTCTGGCGGATACTCTGATCCAAAGAAATTGTCATATCAGTATGAACAGTGAGTGTGTTTTTTGCATATCACATTATTTTTTTTTTTTAGGTCAAGATATATTGTTTATAAGAACTCATTTTTTATGATATTTTAATCTTTTTAAATGTAAATCTTGTTGATTTCATATTTTATAACTTACAAACTCATTGAGGATGGTGTGTAAAAGGTAATTTGATTAAAAATAAAAATATTGGACATCACAGTGCACAAAAACGAAAACTATTTTAAAAACACAGATAATTGACATTATTTTAGTTATCGAGACAACATCGATGGTGACCAATGAGGTTGAATACTATGAAGATGACATGCCAAAAAAAAAACGACAGCCCTTCCCCCTCTCTTAGTGATCATGTCATAGTTGTCAAAGAGCTGTCAGAAATTTAAATATTTCGACGTTATTTCTATCTTAATAAGTGTTTTTTTTTTGATTAATTTGTATAAAAATCATGACTAAGTGTGCAAAAATTAATTGTAAAAACTCTTCAGTGAAAGAGCGTAAGAAAATATCTAATTTAAGTTTTCATAAGTAAGTATAAGGAGTGTACTTTTTTTAGAATGCTTAACTTTTTTTTATTATAGGTTTCCAAAAGACCCACAATATCTCAAAATTTGGTCTAAATTTGTGGGAAAAGACCAATTTGAGCATGTTGTGCTCTATTCACTTCAAGGAAGAATTTTTTGATAAGAGTGAGTTTAGGGTCAGATTGAAGAAGAATGCTGTTCCGACAATAAATGAATGTTTAGTTAGTATACACTTTATTTACAATAAAATTTAAATAACTAACTTAATAAAGAACATTGGCTTGACTAACTTTATAATAAAGACAAATAACTATATTAAAACTTAAATAACTAACTTTATAATTAAACTTAAAAACCAACTATAATTAAACTTAAACTTAAAAACCAACTTATAATTACACTTAAATGACTAACTTTTTAAGTAACACATAATTTAGAATAAAATTTCAAGTATTTAAAAGCAGTTTTTATTAGATCCTAATTTCCTATTATTATACCGTTTTGATAATGAATATATTGTATAATAATAAATACTGGTGATGTATTTTTATTATTTAATTAGATTTGTGGCCATCACTCACTGCTATGTACCTCCTCATCCTCATGATATAAAATAATATGCCCGCTCATGTACCATGTTAGTATCCGACTAACATATCTCACTAAAACTAGAGTTAATAAAGCTGCTAGCATAAGACATCAAAACAACAAAATAGTGTTGTTTAAAGGTCAATAAATATTTTTTTAAATAATAAAAAAAATTTTGTAGTGTCTTATTAAGAATGGGACACAGAAAAACTGAAGAGTTACCTATAATTTTACCAAATTTGGCAAAAGTTTTTGGTGTCATAAGATACGTTACACTTATTTGAACTATAATTATATATTTTTTTATGTTTTTTAAGTAAAACATATAGGTACTTTTGTTGGGAACTTATAAGAAACTTCAAAATTAAAATGAAGAATATTCGCATTCTAAGCATAGTCTTATTTATAATCAGACTCTTCAGTTGTTCTGCATCCCTTTCTCAATGAGGCACCTTGTATATAAACTTCCTACTTGAATAATTTTATATTTTTCAAGTATGTACAATACAGGTGTATCAGAAATTAAAGCAAAGAGACAACTTATAACAAAGGTTTAAATTTAGTAATGTCAAGTCATCCTTGCACCCTAAAAAAGTACCAATGAAGAAATTATTCCTCCAATGCAACCAAACAGTTATTTTTAGGATAAGATTTTATGTCAAATGTTATCCACAGCCACAGGGTTTCTTTTTAAATGGCATGACATTAAAAATTTTGGTCAAAACAATTTTCATCATGCACTTTTCTTGGAAATTCACAATGCTTTATTAGGATTAAAAACACCAGTTTATAGAAACTTTTTCACTATAACACTAACATTACTGATCAGAAAAAGTGGTTAAAGTTTTCTTTTTGTAATCATAAATCGCAACTGAATGCCTATTTTTAAAATAAATTATCTCTATAATTCCATTTGTATAGTTGTATGCTGTGTATTTGTGAGATTGTTGTTTATTATACATAGGTACCAATTATAGACATCTTGCTTGCAATTTTAGTAATATATGTACCTACCCTATATAATTAATTATTTCAAACATAAATAAAACCAACAACTATTATCTGAGTCTTTTTAGTTCCGATTGCTTTTGACAGAGTAGTTTTGATCATGGTTTTCTTCCATCTACTTTTAACCATAAAGTCATACCTAGCTGAATTTTTGGTCTTTTTAAACTTTTAACTGTAGCGGATCATATTTTTAGAAAGGCCTACATGTTTTACATTTAAAAGTAATTAATTGTCCTTTTTACAAACTCGGCTGTATTTTTACTGAAATATATTTATTCACAATTCACGTAGTGGTTTGGTTTTTGGTTTGGTAATTTGATGTCATAATTCTCCTCATTGTCAGATTTTGACAATGGCAGCTTTGATCAAGACAAGAGAGTCCTTGAACGAAAAATCGTAGTTCGGGTTTTAGTTTCAAAGCACACACGGAAAAAAATGTGACTAGAAAATTTTACTACAATGTTGTAGTAGTAGACTTGTAGAAAAATACTTAACAATTTGTAGAAAATTTTACTACAATTTATAGTTAAAAACTATTCATTATTGTAGCAATTGAATCGTCGAATAAAATACTACAACAATAGGAAAGAATTCCACAATGTTTAGTATATTTTACTATTGTTTGTAGAAGTAGAAATTTATTACAATTATCGTAATTACTACTACTAACTTCTGAAAAAATTTGTACAAATATTAATAATTATCTCTACAAAAAATAGTAATTTTCTCTACAAAAATAGTAATAATTTACATCCCTTCTTATGAAAAATATTCAATTTTGTTCGAAAATATTCTATAATATTGTAGAAATTCTAAGTCATGTGAACAAAACAGAATTCTGCTATTGGCCAACGTTTTCTGACGTCGATCATAAATGGCCAGACAGCAGTAGCCGTTCGCCATGTTCACATAACAAAGCATGGTACATATACGAGTACCTTTAACACATTATTATATTATAAGCACCGATGCGTTTGAGAAAATTTTAATAATAAATTCTATTGGTGGTAAGTACATTTATTATTGTTTTTGAATAATTTACCTTTAGATAACTAATTTCAATAACCTTAGTAGATTATTTTAAAAAAAATAGTTGTGGCCAACGATCGAATGTTGTGCTCAACGATCGATATTTGTGCCAAATTCAATGATGTTTTTTTGTCTTAATTGTGACATACCTACTTTCTCATTTTTGTTAGTTATCTGACTTAGTCATTTAATATCCAAATCAGTGTAAATGTGATAAATATCCCCGTTTTAAGGGTATGAACAGTTCAATTGTTATTAATTTTTATTTCATATTTTTCAGGTGCAGAAAAGCCAAGTGAGACTGAGGGTGCTATTATTACTGTTATTTATTACATAATGTAATTAAGACTTTGTATCTTTTATATTAAAACAATAAATTGAATATTTTATTAAGGAACATTTTTTTCTAGGTTATAATTATAATAATTATGGAATACTACTACAAGTTTTATTAAAAATTACTACAATTTGTATGAATTTTTACTATTTATTGTGTAAAATTTTTGTATTTATTTTCATAAAACGCAATACATTTTTAATATAAATTCATACAATGAATAGCAAAAATTATAACAATTTGTAGAACAATTCTTATGATACATTTGGATATTTTTACTAAATATTGTAGATAATAACTCTACAATACATTCTCCACAAATATTTGGAAATTTTTGCTACAAATTGTCCCTGTCCCTATATGTACTATTTATTGTAGAGAAAAAATCTATAATTGTAGAAATGTCTTCTACAATTTTTTTTCCGTGCAAAAAGATTAACAAATCTGATGCACAGTGTTATTCGAACGTTAATTTTCGATCACACAGGTCATATATCGGACAGTTTCGGCGAAGACAGAACAATATAATAATATTAATCTCTTTTATGGTCTTGGCATTGGCTTGGTCGGAAAACGGTTAATAAATAATAGTAAATAGTGTAAAAGTCATAATTGCGCAATGTCATCAAATTAATTTCGAATCGATCATGTTGAAACAAATCTTAGGTAAGTAAGTCATTTAAAAGTTGTAATTCTGCATACGGACTTTAATTATATTTGAATACGACCCTGCTTAGTCAACCATTTAAGCCACGCGCAGTGGGGTCATTTTTAATAAAACGTATCATATGCAAAACAATTGCCTCATGGCATCTCCATTAGTATTATACCTCCATGGTTATAAAACGCGCGAAAAATGAAGTAATAAGTCATATGTCAGTCATCAGTCAAACCTGTCATCGGCAAAAAAGAAGAACACTATGAGGCACAAAGAGTAAATACTACCTCTAGGGAACAGTAATGTCATTTAGTTACTCGTACAATTAAACAAACAAAGACATAACTGCATATTATAGATCCCAACATCTACCATCGATACTTTTATAGAATCGTTATAACAATTTCTACAGGTGCATAGTAGTATCTTATAATAAATATTGTCATTTACTTCTAGGCGATATAAATATAGATGTTTTATCACAAACCTAACAGATAAATGCATATTTTATCCTAATAAACCAATTTGGACACAAATCGGTCATAAATAGTCCAACGAGGATCCAGGGAGAATGTAAATCTTGTATTGACCATATTTTCATTAAAGTAAAACAACAAACATTGTTACAAAATATATCACCTTTAATAATAAAAACAACAGTTACTGATATTGTTGTTCCGAAAAATAAATAATATAAAATGTTTGAGACTTCGAGTGACATGACATACTCGTCAACATTATCTAAAGTCTGTTTAATATTTCAGATCGGCAGAATTATTATTAGTATAATTAAACTTCAATACAGACTATAACATTGTGACACGCAAAGGGCATTTATTGAAGTAGTCATTTTCTGTTAATCTATATCTAGATGAAATTAGGCTAATATCAATATATTATTTTTGGGCCATGAGACTATCAGATAAAAGTATATTTAAAAACAATCATTAATTGTTCGTGTTTGAAAAAATCGATTATCATAACCGAAATAATTTGGAAAAATAATAAACGTAATATACAGTGTGTCGCAAAAACTTTGCACAACAGAACGTGAAACTGCGATTCTTAATATTTAGATCTCAATAAACTGATAGTGGTAGATAATACTTGTACAGACACCCCTCAGCGTCAACCAGTATAATTTTGATAACCTTAAGGACTTTATGAGCTGGGAAGATAGTTGTCTCTAGACACTTCCCAACTGCAACCAGCAGGTTTTAACAAGTTGAGAGCCAAGTTCTTATACGCCCCTAGATGTTGCACAATGGTCGTTATTGGGCCTATGTGCTGTGGAGTAAACCACCCTCTCCACCTTACAGATACAGAACACATTTCTACTCGGAAGACAGAGATGTACTGTATACGGTTAAATGAGAAGTAAAATCATTCTGTTCAGATCTTGTGCTTGTCAGTTGAATTCTACTACTAGAGAAAGCACTGATCAGTGCCGAAAGCTATAATCACACACACGATTATTATTTAATCTACAAGCATCTAAAAACCCAAAAACTATAAGAAAAACTGTAAATTAAAGTGCAAGAATACAGTATACGGATACTTTACGAGTATCTAAAAGCTGTATCCGGATATTTTTCAAATTTTGTATCCGGTATTCGTATCCGTGACCAAATTTGTAAGTATCTGGGTACTGGATACTTTTTTCGGCCTTCGGATATTTTTAAAATATTTACCACTATCGTAACTGATCCAATCCATATTATCTCTGTTAAAATATATAATCGAAATACTTTGAGCTACCCTGTATAATTATAAACAAAATACGTATGTTTTAATATTACAATATTTAAGACACAATTGCAATAGGTACCTATTTAAATAAAAAATAGTAATATAATTATTTTAACATGGTTTGTAGTTATGTTTGGTGCACCCTGTAAAATTTCAAATAAGGCAAAAACAATTTCTCGTCGCCAAGGATGAATTCGACGATTCACCCAGTATACAGATGGTCGGGATTCAGCATCTTGCGGCTCGTTTTTACAGGAAAAATCCTTCAAACTCTTGTCCGGTGTTAGCGTCATGAACTTGTGGAGGTTCCATTAGCCCAGTTATGTTTCAGTTGGCAAAGACAAGAGAGGTTGTTCCTGTGTTTTTATATAGTGCAATATAACTAAACTTTTTGTCAACAATGAAGTATACAGATCTGACAAGATCAAATATACCCGCCTGCTTTGCCTATGCTAGAACGAAACATTCAGAAATCTCTCACTCCTCCTCCTTTCGACGCTCTCGACTCTACCAAGTACCGCTCATCGGAGGATCCACAAAAAAATGGATTGTCGAATAGATCTGACACTGAAAGAATATCTAAAGGTTATATAAACATGCATGGCAAGTCGCACCAACAATGAGCTTATTCCGTTAAGGTACGTTTACATCTGACATTTATTGCATGATATTTATGTCTGACAGTTGTTTAGTCCAGTGTAAACACTCAAAAATAAATGTCCGAGAGAAATTTGTGTGTGTTTACACTGGACTAAACAACTGTCAGACATAAATATCATGCAATAAATGTCAGATGTAAATGTACCTTTAGATTTATATGGACACGACACTGGCTGGTTTTTGGCGCGGTTCAGGCGCGACTCCTTTTATTTACACGCACCTTTATGTTTTATTGTTTATTTTGTTTTAATGTTTTATATTCACAGAATAATAATAATAAACAATTGATTGAGCAGTTTTTTTCCTGTTTTTATTATATCGCTTTCCATGTTCGATAATTTATGTCTAGTATTGTTTAATGTTACTCGTAATTAATCTTATTGCAATTGGTATGAAAACATTATTTTAACTCACTTTAAAAGTATCCGTAAAAGTATCCTTTAAAGTATCCGGATACTTGTATCCGAGTACTTTTTAGGTGAAAGTATCCTAAAAAAGATCCGGATACATTGTAAGTATCCGTATCCGGTACTCGGGTATTTTTTTCCTGTATTCGAACAACTCTGGAACAGTATTAAGATAAAATAAATGAATTGTCTCATCCCCTTTTTAATTATACAGCCAACAACTTCATCTACGAGAGTTCATTACTAATATTCTGTATTTACTTCCATAAAGCACAATAACTTGGCCTAATTAAGATAAGAATTTGTTGATCTAGAAGCAAAGTGACAAAATGGCGTCGAGTGAGTTTACTTCTCATCTACCTCTATACTCTATACCTCAATAATCAATAGCTCGGTGTATTTGTAAAATATAATTGAAAAATGCACGATCCACTAAAATTTTTGTATTAACATGTCATAATGTACTGATTATTTTTCTTGTTTTTATTGAAAAACATAAAGCTATTTTTTACGAATTTCAATCGTGTGTAAAGTTTTTTTTGGAAAACACCCCTTTTCTTTTCTATTTTAAGTGAACTATAAGCAAAACGGTATATTTTATTAATCCAAAGTGCTCATCGCATTCAAAAACATAGCCACAAAACACTCACTGAATACGAAATTAAAATCACCTTGCTATAGATGACGCTAACAATCTAAAACTGTCATCCCAGTGAAAACATTTCTCGTTTCATTATCTTTTAACATTTCTGCCTCGTCTCCTCTTATACCTTCCTATAAACAACAAAATAAACCTCCAGACACTATCAGGCGTTCTATATTGTTTGCAGAAGAACGATTTTACTTACTCTGTGAGACTTTAAGTTGGGCTTCTACTCTAACGGGTGTGAGTTATTAACTCTAGTGTAAGTTCACTTTAACCCAGTGGTGGAACAATAAATATAAGGGTTACGAAAATTAAAATGTAATAATATCTTTATCACTATCTATAATCAGTGGCATACCTGAAAAAAGTAATTGCTGCTCTATATCTAAGCCACTGTTATAATGGTTTATAATGAGATTCCTTCGTGTTTTGAACTTCTTCTTAAATACATATGTAAATAAAGTCGATATTAACGTTACTACAAGTTTTATTTCTCACATTGAAAAGACGACCGCTTCTGCACATCGAATATTGGGATTTACTGTACGGAATATGAGATCATTTAGTAATAGATATGCTTGTATCATTTGGAGTCCAATATATTTAAATCACATCTTACTATTAGAACGTGTACAACGAAGATTATTCAAATCTGTGTGTTTTAGGATTGATGGTATTTACCCAGTACGAGGAATTCCTCAAAATTTTTATTTAGAACGTTTTAAATCATGTAGCCTTTACAACAGACGATCGATGCATTCTGTAATATTCCCATTTAAAATAATACAAAACAAGATAGATTGCATTTTAATCTCTGGAATGTTAAATTTTCATGTTCCGAGGGTTAACGTTGGGAGTTGGAGACGAAAGGGAAGAAAGCAGAACTGGCAGAATGACTTAAAGAAGCAATAGAAAATGAGGGTTTGGATCCGGAAATGTATTTATTTTCGGATGATATATCTTCTGCTGTAATTTCTTCATTAGAAAATAAAGTTTCTTCTGACATTTCTTCTTTGGAAAATAAGGTTTCTTCTGATATTTCTTCTTTGAAAAATAAAGTTTCTTCAGATATTTCTTCCTTAGAAGAAAAGGTTTCTTCTAATGTTGCTTCCGTGAAAACTGAAATCTCTTCTTTAGAAACTAAAGTTTCTTCTAATATCTCTTCTTTAAAAGATGAAATTTCTTTCGATATGAAAAATGAAATTTCTGCTGATGTGGAAAATAAATAATGTCTTCCGTTGAAGAGAAAATTAAAGAGATGGAAAAGAAGAACTGGAACAATTAGAACCTGCCAAGGACGGCGAAATAAAGTGCCATGAGGTGGAGTCGAAGTTAAAATTGAAAGGACCTGTAAACTCTGCTCGTGGTAAAGTCCCAACCATCGACGGAAAGATGTCATGGACCAACTATCTTAAACAGTTCGAGACCGCTGCGAGGGCAAACCAATGGTCTAAGAGAGAAAAGCCCGTAAATCTGACAATCGCCCTTCGAGGAGACGCTTTAGATGTTTTTTAGACTATACATGTGGAAGAGACAGATGATTTTGAGCAACTCAAAAAGAAACTAAATATGCGATATGGTCACAAACATTTGGAGCATCTATACCAGTTAAAGAATCGCAAACAGAAACGAGACGAGACTCAAGAATACGAAGTAGATATTGCCAGGTTAGTGCGATTTGCTTACCTATCAGGTCCGGAAAATATGATGGAATGTTTGGCAGTCCAAACATTTGTTGATGGACTCCGTGACCACGAGATGCAGAAAACACTCCAGTTAGCCAGCCACAAACCATTGGTCGATGTCTTGTCCGCAGCTTTAAAATATGAGGCAGCTACGCATGCTTCTGGTGGATACAGTAAAGTGAGGACTGTAAAAGACGAAAACGTAGAAGATAAACTCAACCAACTAGTTAACATAATGAAGACCTTTACTGATAAAAAGATGAAGACAAAGACCATCAGGTGCTGGAATTGCGGTGAACTGAGACATGCACGCAGTTCGTGCAAACGCTCTATTGTCCCAACAACTAAAGACAACACGCCGCAGGAAAACTAGAGCGGGTCGGCGTAGAGGAGGCAGCTTCGACCCGAAACCGTTCCAAAGACCCTCTCATACTGATAGGCTCTTTGAAATATCGCGATGATAGGCGGAGACGGCGAAGTAAATGGTAAAAAGTATACACTGTTGGTAGATACTGGAGCAACTAGGATCATTATACGACCAACAACCATAAATAACCGTGTAAGGGACTTCTATTAACAAGATTGCGACTGCGGACTGCCACAGATAAAAGTGCCAACATTCATGGGGAAATCCAGGTTCAATTGGGAATTGGTACAGAAAAGTTCACTCATACTGTTATTGTCGCTGATATCGAAGAAGATGCTATTCTTGGAATGGATGTAATGAACTTACATGGTTTCCAGTTGGACTTTAAAAACAGTGATCAAAGTTGGTGCCGAAAAGGTATTCCTACATCCATATGGGGACAGTACCGTGCCAGTTGCTGTACGATACGGTGGTACCTGGCAGAAGTGAAACCGTTATAGTACCACGGCTTCAAGAAACTATGAAAGAAGGAACACCTGTCATGATGGAACCTTGGAACTACGATGAAGAGGTTGGACGAGGTATTCTGATCGAAAAGGGGTTGGTCACGAGTGCTAAAGAAATTTCGTTCCATAAACGTTAATGATTACCCGATTACCATAAAAAAAGAGACCAGAATCGGAACTTGTGTACCAGTAATTTCCATAATTCGTCAAAAAACAAGCTCTGATAATTCCAACGACAAATTCGAACAAATGATTGCAGTTGCTGGTCAATCTCTGAATCAATTAGAGAAAAAGAAAATTAAAGAATTTCTTCGACGATATCATGACATTTTTGTACCAAAAGGAGAAAAAACAGGAAGAACTTGTGTTGTGAAACACAAAATTGACACTGGCGACGCTAGGCCGATTCGTCAATCAGCTCAAAGATTATCAAAGGCCAAGAGAGAGGAAGCTGAAAAGATTGTTCAGGAAATGAAGGAAGACAGGGTGATAGAACCTTCTACCAGCCCATGGGTCGTTTCGGTAGTTCTGGTCCAGAAAAAGGATGGAACTACGAGGTTCTGTGTGGATTACCGTCAGTTAAACAATGTTACCAGAAAGACAGTTACCCTCTGCCTCGTATCGACGATACCTTGGACACACTGGCCGGAAGTAAACTATTCTCTACCTTAGACTTGAAGTCTGGATATTGGCAGGTGGAAATGGACCCAGTAGACAAAGAAAAGGCAGCTTGTTATGCCATTTGGATTATGTAATGCCTCCGCGACATGCCAAACTGCCTTCGAAACTTTAAAGAAGCATTTAACAACAGCGCCAATATTAGGCTACCCACACCAGAGAGAGAATTTATCCTGGATACTGATAGCAGTAATGTGGGAATTAGAGGAGTGCTTTTACAGATTCAAGGGGGAAAAGAAAGAGTATTAAGTTATTTTAGTAAAGTGATCTCCAAACCTGAGCGAAATTACTGAGTCACGAGAAGAGAACTCCTTGCAGTTGTTAAATGCGTGAAACACTTCTATCAATACCTATATGGAAGGAAATTCTTAATCCATACCGATTATGCCGCTGTTAAGTGGTTGATGCAGTTCAAAAACCCGGAATAAGCCACAGAAATGCCGATTCTCTTTCTAGAAGACCATGTCCAGCAGAGTGCTCCCACTGCACCAAAGCGGAATCCAAAGAAAGTGGACTACTAAGAACAATTGTAGTCAACGATGAGTGGGCCCCTGCTAAAATTAGGGAAGAACAAAGTAACGATATCGTTTTAAAGAAGATGCGACAATGGAAAGAGGAAAAACGTCGACCTGATCGGCAAGAAGTATCAAAACTCTCTGTCGTAGTTAAATCATATTGAGCTCAGTGGGACTCCTTTATCCTGGAAGATGGCTTATTAAAACGTGTATGTACTTGAAAATGATGATGGTTCCGAGAACAGAAGACAGTTGGTCATTCCAAGAAGTAGAGTAGCTGAAGTACTCCGTCAGTTACACGACAGTCCATCAGAAGGACATCTCGGTGTTAGGAAAACCCTTCAGAGAGTTTAGGAAAGGTTTTATTGGATGAACAGTTCCGATTATGTAAATGACTGGTGTAAGAAATGTACCAGCTGTGCTATGAGTAATGGACCTCAGCGAAAAAGGAAGGCTTCAATGAAGCAATACAACTTTGGTAGCCCATTTGAGAGGATCGGTTTAGATATTGCTGGATCATTCCCCATGACCGAGAATGGTAATAAATATATGATGGTGGTTATAAATTATTTCACGAAGTGGGTGGAAGTCTACGCCATTCCAAATCAAGAGGCCGCAACTGTTGCAGATGTGTTGATAAAAGAGTTTATTTGCCGATTTGGGGTACCCTTGGAGATCCACAGTGACCAAGGCAGAAATTTTGAAAGCCAACTCTTCCGTGGAATCTGTGACAGATTAGGCAAGAAGAAAACCAGAACCACAGCATTGCACCAGCAATTAGAAGGAATGGTAAAACGAATGAATAAGATCATTGGCAAATATCTGTCAAAAGTAGTTTCAAACCATCAGCAAGATTGGGATCAGTATCTTTCGCTCTTTGCAATGGCTTATAGATCCGCTGTCAATGAATCAACAGGCCAAACATCAGCAAAGGTCCTGTTTGGGCGTGAGATGAGACTACCGTGCGAACTGGAGTTTGGATGCCGACCTGGAGAAGATGTAGCTGGTAAAGATTATGTGATCCAGTTACGAAGAAGAATGGACGATATTCATGAATTATTGGTTTGTTTGCATCTTCAAATCGCTAGTGACAGAATGAAGAAGCGATACGATACCCAAGCCACAGAAGGATGTTTCAAGGAAGGCGACAAAGTCAGGCTCCATAACCCAAAAAGACAAAAAGGTTATTCCTCAAAGCTTCAAAGGTCTGGGGAAGGCCCGTACCTCATCAAGAAAAAAAATCAATGATGTCATTTACCGTATAAGTAAGATCCCGAACGGTAAACCAAAGGTAGTGCAACAAAACCGGCTGGCGCCATTTGAGGGTGACCATGAAGAGGAAGAAGAAGTAAACCAGCTCCAAGAAACACTTGACCCTGTCTTTGAAGAATTTATGGGTGCATATGGAGGTTCCGGAAAAGCAAGACATGGTGTTACAACCGAGCAACAACAAGATCTGCTCACGATTTCAGAAGACTACTTGCTGGTCCATAGCACTTCCGCCAACATCTATGACGCTTGAGGTCTGGCATCTGTATTCCAGAAGAAGTTTGGTCGATTGCCAGAACTTCAAGATCAGTTACCGGAAGAGCATTAAAACTTCAAGATGAATCTCGTTATCTTTTCTATTTGGTAACAAAGAACACCTTCCGAGATCGATCCACCTATCATGATGTATGGGAAGCATTACTCAGTCTGAGGGAGCATGAGTCCAATGTACAGAAACTAGCTATGCCAAAGATAGAGAGCAACCAGATGAATTGGAGGATCATTAGACACATGGTGGAGAAGTAATCTTTAAAGATACCCTGGTTGAAATACTGGTCTGCAGCCATTCTTCCAGCGTTCAGGTTATAACGAAGACTGTCCCTTGTTACTTTCATGCAACTGGAAATTGTAAAAGAGGATTCAGTTGCAAATACAACCATTCAGTTTTAGTTTCAGCAGGAAATATTTCTTAAGGAGGGGGCAATGTCATGAAATTCCTAAGCTGACCCTGTGTCTAAAGTAAGCGTGACCTTCAGCTGGTACCCTACTCATGTTCGAGGCGACGGAACGTTCAGGAATGCCGCTGACGCACTAGAAACGGCTAAAATGGGCGGATAGTGCCGTTGAGTCAGAGATGGAATTTTCAGGACCGTCTAGAGTGTTCTGGTTAGAGAGTTGGCTTGATATAAATATCGCGAGTTTGAAGACGACAGTCAGTTGATTATAGACAGTTTAGTATAGAGCATTGTAATGAAAAGTTAAAGTGTAATAAATAAATTAGAATTGTTAGTTAGTGTCTAAGTATTATATAAATTAAATAGTCATAAATAAATTGTAAATAATATGTTTTAAATAAATAAACTATAAATAAATTAGACTAACGTTACGTTAATTCTCGAAATAATTATACATTTCACAAACACTCTCATAGAACTAACACGTACAAGGCATCTCCCTTGTATCAAATGAATGTAAACTACTCAAGTATTGAAGTAAATTTAGATATTTTTAACTGTTCTGTCTCATCTATTAAAAGACTGTTCTTGTCAAATTAGTAACTTTTATTTATTTAGGTATCAATTATTGCTTAATTTGCTCTGTTCTATTATTATATCTAATTTTTCTTTATAAAATTTGTCTTTTTGATTTTGTTTATATTAGTTTGTTAATTTATATTATTTAAAATTGAGTCAGGTGGGTGCATACTTTTTTTTTAGTAAATTTTTTTTTTCAGGATGCACTTAGCTGTCTCTGAATGTGTGAATATTTATATTATTTGTCCACATTTTATACTGTAAATGGGGGAAGACCTGTAGGATATTGTAAATAAATAAATATACGAAAACAAAAGTACATAAAGTATTTTATTGGTAATTTTAAACAGAAAGTAACGCGAAATAAAAAATGTCATGACCATCCAACCACCCTGTCAAATAAAAGTTTCGTTTTACGAAGTATCTTTCTTGATTAAAAAGTTTTCGAGATTAAATTTCAATTTTCCAGTCGCATTTTTCCCGAAAACGCCACTGTTTCGGGCCGTTAACATTTTGTTTTACCCGCTTTTTTTCTATTAGCGACGTGGTAAACAGAGACGTATTTAAGCTTTATGCTTTGGAAGTGGAGTTTTTTTTGAGCTTCCGGCTTAATAAGAAGATGCTTCTGTAAATATTCCCATGATGAGGTTATATACACCAAACGCTGAAAGGATTTTAGTATAATCTGGAAAACTTTCAAAACGTCTAGTCAAATTTGTTTTGTTAAGAACTCGTTAACTACTTGTTTTTTATAACCCACAGATTTCGATTTTCGCAGTTCAAGTTCGAAGTACAGGATTTTGTTTCACGGAGAACAAATAGAACATGCTAGCAGGTTTATATTAGGTATACAAAAAAGGAAATGAGTTTAAAAATAACAAAATATAGCTATTTTAGGTAAAACATTTGGCTAAAGGCCAGTCGTATAGTAGTAAATTTAAACTTTAGTTTAATCTTAGGATTATACTGAAAAATTTGAAAATGTCAAACTATTATTAAGGTTGTGTATTTATATGCAAATATATTCTAATTTTTCACAAAAGCTTTTGATATTCTAAACCTACAATAATAACCAACATTGGATGCACCGATTGATTTTTACTAGATGGTTTATTAATGTTTGAGTAAAAAAAAAACAAAAGACTACCGCATGAAGACATCGTGAGATCTGGGATCCCTGAGTTATAGTGAAGACAGTGACTTTTAAAAATAGTTCTTGAACTTTTTATTTTTTTAAATCTTTGATTGTAGGTACTGAAGTGTTACTTTTCTCTTACCCTTTATGTTCATCTTTTTGTAACTCTTTTAAACATCTAAATCCTTCAGATTTTAATATTATTTGTTTCATTACAATTTAACATTTACAAACTACTCTTATTCCATCTCCTTTACAATTTTTCAACATTTTGACATTTCATTTCTCTCTGACAAAAAAAAAACTAACAAAATCCAATTCCCGTAACTTTCCTCTCCAAAAATAACTTAATATTATTTCCAATTGATTTTCTAGACTTCAAACCACTCAGCTTTGCTAAATTAATTTCTAAATTTTGACAGTGGCAATTAAACTTTGCTATACAATTTACTACCTGGAGATTTTCCATATCATCGTATACTTTGAGGAAAGGCTTTATCACTCAGATGTAATACAAATCATGTAAATAATTTTCTGCAGCGATGATTGGTAAACTAAAAGTAATTTAAAATTAATTTTTCAAATTCATTTTAAGTTATAATGTTCCAAAGGGGAAATTTTATGTTCTACTTTTTTCAGGGGTCCATGGAAGAAGGGGAAGCACCGTTTCCCTACACTTTGAAATTTAAAAATAAATATTTTTCAGTTCACAATGCATATAAATTAATATTAAATTATGTACTATATTTTCTCTGAAACATTACGTAAACTTCGTAAATGTTCTAACAATTCATTGGTGTAATGCGTAAACGCACGCACCAACCATGAGAAAATTAATTGTGTAAACGTACACACCATATAGGTACTTCGAGTCCGTCGGCAGAAGCGCGTCTTGAAATAGCCGGTTCATCTTGCAAGTGATTTCGCTTACTGTTATTGACCCTGCTTTGTGGCAACAGTAGTCAGTCTGTTTCGCACGTGAAATACGGTCGAGAGGCAGCGATTGTTACGTCGCCTTACGCATATTGCAATTCGCACCGCGAATCGACGTGTGAAGAAAATTTGAGATTTTAGATAGATTTCGGTTTGTTTTTCGTAGTTGTTTTTCTTTTTGTAAAATGGAGGAACTATGCACTGTGCCTGTGAACAATAATATTGTGGTATATTGTGTCTGTATTGCGTGCTCTTTATTGAAAAAAGGATTTTCAAGTGGAAATTTTGAAGAGAAAACGGACATTATTAATTCTAATAGACCAAAGGATTCTATCAATTTAGAGACGAAAGTAGAAAAGTCAGCAAAGAAAGAACCCCGCACAAATCTTATGGAAATTGGCTCCCGGTCAAATTGGATATGTTGTTCATTTCGGCATCCTGAGCAAAAGTTTCAATGGACACAAAGCTCAATTTTGCGGGGTCGCTGCATTCAAAGCCAATGGCAATATAATAATATTGATAGTTGGCAGCTGTCAACTAGCTGTCAAACAACAAACAATCAAAATTAATTAAATTCTCATGTAAATATCTGTTTTTGAGGTTGGTAAGTTCAAAACTGATGTTAACAACTCGATATTGACAGTTGACAGCTGTCAACTAACTGTCAAACAGTATGTAACAATCAAAATTGACAAAATTCAGGAATAAATAGATGTCTTCCAGGTTGCTGAGTTCAAAACCCGTGTTCAAAACTGATGTCAAAAAGACGATATTGACAGTTAACAGCTGCCAACTAACTGTCAAGCAGCATGTGACAATCAAAACTGATAAAATCCATATATGTAAATATATGTCTTCGAGGTTGCCGAGTTCAAAATTGATGTCAAAAAGACGATATTGACAGTGATCAGTTGTCAACTAACTGTCAAACAGCATGTGACAATATGTAAATATACGTTTTTGAGGCAGCTGAGTTCAAAACGGATGTAAACAACTCGATATTGACAGTTGGCAGCTGTCAAATAACTATCAAACCACCAACAGAATTTACAAGATTTGACCATTGGGGTATATCAAGTAAGGCTTGCACCCTCTTACGTGCAAGACAAGCTCCAAAAAACGCAGATGAAGAGTGTCAGTTTGAAATGCTTAGAGGAGAGAACAACTTGCCCGAGCGTGGTTTGCTTGGAGTTAGAGTTTATTCTCGATTCCGAAATGCCACAAAACATCAGCTTTGCATCACCTTTAAACCAATTGATGAGATTGAAGAAAACGAGGAAGATTATGAATTCAACAGGAATGAAGAGCCCATTTTCGGTTATTATTGCACTTGTCCGTCCGGTGCTCGTACTGTTGGTACTTGTGCCCATGTTGCAAGTGTCCTATGGTTCTTAGGATATGCAAGGCACGAACCTAATATTCGTTATCCATCAACTAGTATCGTTAATACTATTCGAGATACAAGAAACCGTCCACGATAACTAAACTGTAATATTACAATATATTTTCCTAAATGCATTGATAAAAATCTAAAAGACTCAAATCGGAGTTCGTGCTAATTTTTCTTTAACTATTCCTAAAATAAGACTATATCTATCGTCCTGTATTATAAATAGGTTGATGAAAAATATCGTGAAATCATAGAAAGATGAACAAAATCCGATCGCGCGACCTCCTCGTGGTGTACATCGGGTAACGCTAACGCAACGGTAGAAATAAATATTGTGGTGGTTTTGACAGTTATTTGACAGCTGCCAACTGTCAATATCATCTTTTTGACATCAGTTTTGAACTCAGCAACCTCGAAGACATCTATTTACTCCTGAATTTTGTCAATTTTGATTTTCACATACGGTTTGATAGTTGACAGCTGTCAACTATCAATATCGAGTTGTTAACATCAGTTTTGAACTTACCAACCTCAAAAACAGATATTTAGATGTGGATTTTATCAATTTTAATTATTGTTTGTTGTTTGACAGCTAGTTGAAAGCTGTCAACTATCAATATTATTATATTGGCATTGGAAACAAAAAGGTATTTGTTTTTTAACGCAGCAAATACTAAACTTTCGAAGAGATTGCCTTTTTAAGTAGTAAATAATGGTCAATCCGTGGAGCTTTGGAGCTCCGTAGGAGCTAAAATAAGCAAAATTGAGCTTTGTGCCCATGAAGACTTTTGCTCAGGATGCCGAAACGAACAAAATATCCAAATTTCAGCCAATACGACCGGGAGCCAATTTCCATAAGATTTGTGCGGGGTTCTTTACCAGGCATTTTCACGTAGGGTTCTATGAAAAGTATGAATGGTTAACCGGCTGCAAAACTTTGCAGAAATTGTTTTGCTGGCCTTGCCTACTTTTTAATATAGCCGAAAAAACACATTGGAACTCAGTCGGTATTACAGACTTGAAAAATTTTCACAAAAGTGTAAAACGACATGTAAATAGCAAATCCCATATAAGTGCTACAATTAAAGAAAAAACATTCGGGATCTATCGCATTGAACATAGTTTGGACAATCATTTAAAAATAAGCAACAAAATTCACAATGAAAGGGTAAAAAAAATAGGGACGTCTTACAACGATTAATTAGTGATAAAAAGACGCCCATCAATGTGTTAATTTTTTTTATAATAACTGGTTTAAATAAGTCTCTTTGTGAAGTCGTCAAGTGGTGTGAATTAGTACTAACCATCCCAGCCACAAATGCGTCAGTTGAGCGAAGTTTTTTAGTTTTAAAGTGCATTAAAAGTTTTATACGAAATTTAACAAGTGAAGACAGACTCTCTAATTTAGCCCTCATATCCATTGAAAAACAACTTGTTAAACAGTTTAAATAAACCAAGGAATCTTTTCAATGGTAAGTTTATTTTTAGCGTCTAGTACTAAACTAGGTAATAAAGTAATATTAAAACTTCAAAAATCTCAATCTCGAATATCCGTAGTACCGTCATTTGGGGTAAAATTGATCATAAAAAAAGTTTTTAGCCGAAATTTGGAATTTGTATAAATCCTTATTTTTGTGAATAAGTTTTGTCGGTAGATGTTGGTGATGGGAATAGCTCCAAATAATCAGAAAATTTGAAAAAAAATTACTGAAGGCCTGGAACGAAAAAAATGTCCTGAACAATCTCATACTACGTGTGGGGTGAGATTGATCACGAAATTTTTAATGCATAGAATAAATGCAGACGTCCATAGAAACTGATTAATCTGACCCCAGTCTATTTTGAACTCACGGTTCAAATTTTATGGGATATTTTAGAATATGGGGTGAGATTGATCAGTGCGGGTGAGAATGATCAATAAACAATAATTATCGCTGCGATGTAAAAAAAAAATACAAGATCAGACTTATGAACTAAATATTTATTTTCTGGATCAAAAGCAAGAAAAAACTGTTACATAAAGCTAAATATTATAAAAATATATATAAAAGAAAGTGGAATATTCTTACATTTCGTAAATATCGATTTGTTTTTCAAATGAATAAGTTACTTTATCGTCAAGATTGGTAACATTAGGAGTTGGTAGAATGGCAATCACGTCTTCTAAATCAACTACAAATTCATCATTAGGTTGGGTAGCAAATAGTTTTCGTGATTTGTCACACGATTTTAGCCCTAAAAGCTCAATTTCTTGTTCTCCTTCGACAGAATTTATGCCCTGTACCACGGCTGCGTAACGATACACCGTCTTTTTCCTAGATCCCCCAGGACCTTCACTAATACGAGTTTTCCAACTTCGATATCTTCAATTCGGGGTTCAAAGTATTCAGATTCATGTCGTACAGCCTCTTCCACGTCTTCTTCTAAAGGTTCGTCATCTGAATTGTCGTTTGTTACTGGTTCATTGACATCTGATTCGATAGAGCTATCACTGTTTGCTGTCACACTTCTGCCAGGCTCCACATAAGCTTCTGGCGTTTTATGTTTCTTCTTGTCGGTGCTGCTGAGAATCGTTGTTGTTGTAAATAGTTTAAAAGGGTCTCACTGACATCGGCCCCAGGGTCATTATCATTAGCTGGAATTTTGCGCAAAACACGCTCTGGATCAATTGGTATAATTCCAGTTGCTTGAAATGAACTGATGAGGTTATTCTTAATGGCATTATCAGATGTGTTCTCCAATTCGGCTAAAGTAGACGCAAGCAGTTGCGGGAAATCCTTCTTATCTATTGACGTTTGTTGTGTATGTGCCACCTTCCAATTCGTCAACACTTTTCTCCACGCATTCTTGAATGGGCAGAAAAATTTTCGTTTGTATTGTCGTGGCATGACTTGTTTACTGAAAGAAGAAAAAAAATTGTTATTGCTGTCTTAAAATTTTCCTTAAAAACTTCAAATTTCATACGAGAAATTTGCATACTGACGCAGGGTGAGATTGTTCATGGGGTGAGATTGATCATTCGATGACCAATCTCGCCCGGACTAAGCGATCAATCTGACCCCTTCAAACAAATTAAAGTATAACCTCACAATTCACGATCCAAAATAAATAAATTTCGGAATATTACATGCAGAAACATCAACAAATAGCGCCATGCAATCAGTTTTCTCGTTACTATATCACAATTTGACTTACCAATCAAAGTTCTAGAAGTTGTAAATGGAAGCAAAATCAGTTATGTAATTTAAATTGAGTTTTCACACACAAAACAGCGACCTAACGACGTGACCTGTACACATTTCCTTCGGCCATGTTTCTGCTAAACAAACATGGCGGTTTGACACGAAACGAATCGACGATTCGCGCGCCAAACTTGAATTAATATAAATGCAATCTAGTGATCAATCTCACCCCCGGTGATCAATTTCACCCCAAATGACGGTACTGAGGAAAAAAGCAAGATTTTGACAAAATGGTGAATGCTCCGCGAAAATTTTTTGCCTGCGGCGCTGTACTTACTGGCCTGCTGTATTTTTATACAATCGCTTCCCCTTCTAAAAATGTCACAGCACGCCACTGACTTGCAGAACTATCTACAATATTATGTAAATAACTATACCATATAATATTTATCTGTTTTTATCTATGACACACTAAACCAGTTATGCAGATTCCATCTATTTCTGTAATTATATTATTAATAATATTCTGGAAGTATGTGTATCTGCACTCTTACAAACACATATATTAAAGACATCTGAGACAAGTCAATTAATTAAACGCACATGCAAATAGTTTGCCACTGATAAATTCACACTTGAACGTCTTGAGTATAATCAAGAACTTGCTATTTTGTTAATACTGTTAGACTATACGAGTGACCTTGAAAATTAAAAATAAGCAGCAGCTCGTGATTCTTGCTTTAAACTGTTTCCACACTTGAAAATAAAATATGTACTTTTCTATAAATCACCTTTAGCAACAATAATTTCAACCAGAAAAACCATTAAACAGATAACCAAGTCCAAGTTTCTGCATTCTACTATCATGTCTAAGCTTTCTTCTAGTTCTTTTATCAACCACAATTTTGTCAATTATGCTTACGAACAGCAGTGAACTTGTTTATAATCTTATTTCCATCAAAAACGTCTTCGATTTTCCTGCTCCTCTATACGTGCTTTAATTATAATGAATACGTCGTTCAGCACACAAATATTTTAATATTTGATAATGTTTTTATGAAAAATATTTAAGAAATCAATAGAAAAAAGAACATCCTTAACTTTTTAAAAAGTATGTAGAATCCGTAGCCATTATTAATCAGAAATTAACTCTCATATTGAGATTCTACAACTCACTTTCATCATTAATTAAACTTAAATATAATCCTGCCTAAAATAGTCCAGTGTCAGTCTAGACAATATTTCGATCAATCAGTTTTCAATAGATAGATACCCTTACATTGAAACCCAAGCAATCCTTTATATACCAGGCTATCAATAATAACCACAATTATTGCACATCAAAAATAAATATCCTTCAAAGGGAACATCCTCCATCGTTGTATCCTTGGCCACGTGTACACCGAAGCTCCTCCCATTGGCCTACATATTTATCACGCACCGTTGTCTCCCTTCGGGAGATGGTATAGGGCCACGTAAATAAACTTCTCCCGGCGAGATGACAGCGTTAGAACGACGCTTTTCTCAACTAAATTGAGATTAAGAGTGTTTCGGGGACTTATAAAAGTGTAAAAAGTTGTTTTCGCAACAGGTGAAAGCTGTTGAAGGAGAACGGGGACAACTATTATTACTCTATTCGCTAGTTTAGAGTTATTTCACACGAACGGTATAGTCAGTTTATCTTACAGATTAAAAAAAATAAAAAATACAATTTCCATACACTATGAATGATCACAATTGTTAGCTTTCTTTCTTGTCTTTTAGAGAAAAGTCTTATTTTCCTTTTTAAATCTTTTAATGACATTCGTATTTTTCTGACAATAAATCTATCAAAATCATAAACTATATCCTAACTAATAACCTCAAGTATTAAGTGATAACGTCTATAAAAATAGGAACGGCAGATTGAGCTCATGGTTCCATGCACGACATTTCTCCATCCTGCTAGAAGATTCTCAGGATTCTTCTAGTTCCAGCTTGAATATTTTTGAAACCGGCCTTCGATAGTTTCCATTAGCCGTCTTTAAATCAATAACTCTTACTCTTCCGTCAGGTCCAGGATAACTAGCTGTAACTCTAGCTAGTTTCCATTTATATCTGGGTTCTTGGTCATCAACTAATATTACGATATCATTTGTCGCTATGGGCTTGTGGTCAGATGCCCATTTGTTTCTTTTAGTGAGAGAAGGCAGATACTCTTTTGTCCATCTTTCCCAAAAAGAAGTAGCGAGCATCCTAGATTTCTTCCATTCTCTTTGCGTCAGGATTGATGGGAAGAAATGTCAAATTCCTGTCGTTTGGCGTCCCAAACAAAAAATGATTGGGAGTTAATAATTTAGGGTCAAGGGCATCGGAAGAAAGCCTTGTAAGAGGCCTCGAATTGACGATCACTTCTGCTTCAGCAAACAAAGTCTGTAATGTTTTGCTATTGTTTTCTTAACACTGCTTATTAACCTTTCCCATACACCTGCCATATAGGGAGCCGAAGGTGGTATGAAGTGGAAGTCAATTCCTCTTGCAGACAACGAATCTTTTAACGTTCTTCGATCGATATTGTCAAGAGCTTCTTTTATTTCTTTTGAAGCACAACGAAGGTTCGATCCATTATTACAGTAAATCGTCCGTATGGCTCCTCTCCTAGCAGTCATCCGTAAAATACTCATGATAGTAGAATCACTATAGGGTATGGGCGATTTCAAGATGAATTTCACCGACGGAGAGACATGTAAATATTACTCCCCAGCGTTTTTCTTGTCTTCGGCCGATTTTGACAAAGATAGGCCCGAAATAATCCATTCCTACGTTGGTGAATGGTTTAATTTCTGGCTTAAGTCGAACTTCTGGTAGTTGTTCCATCAGAGGCGGCTGTGGTCTTTTCCGACTAAGCTGGCATCTTACACATTTGGAACAAACAGACTTTACAGCGGGTCTTCCATTCAATATCCAATATCTCAGTCGTAAATGGTTCAAGACTGTTTCGGTTCCATTGTGTTGCAGTTTTTCGTGGGTCTATCCTATAATAAGTTTACTGTATGGATGCTTTGGATCCAAAATGTATGGACATTTTGTTTCTTTATCGAGGTTTTTTGCCTTATTTGTTCTTTCTCCCAAAACTAATAATCCTTTTTCCAACTGGGGACAAAGATTTCTGAGTCGACTATGAATACTTATAGCTTTTCCTTGCTGTAACTGTCTAACTTCTTTACCAAAACTTTGAAACTGACTTTCTTTTATCCACGAATCTGAAGTTCTTCGACTGAAAGTTCATTCGGGAAGTCTTTTCGTCCCTTAATTATTAAAATAAATCTTTGGCACCATGCTGTACTTCGAACTATGATGCATGCATTGACCTTTTCTTTACATTTCTTTTGAAGCACAACGTAAACAGACTTTACAGCGGGTCTTCCATTCAATATCCAATATCTCAGTCGTAAATGGTTCAAGACTGTTTCGGTTCCATTGTGTTGCAGTTTTTCGTGGGTCCATCCTATAATAAGTTTACTGTATGGATGCTTTGGATCCAAAATGTATGGAAATTTTGTTTCTTTATCGAGGTTTTTTGCCTTATTTGTTCTTCCTCCCAAAACTAATAATCCTTTTTCCAACTGGGGACAAAGATTTCTGAGTCGACTATGAATACTTACAGCTTTTCCTTGCTGTAACTGTCTAACTTCTTTACCAAAACTTTGAAACTGACTTTCTTTTATCCACGAATCTGAAGTTCTTCGACTGAAAGTTCATTCGGGAAGTCTTTTCGTCCCTTAATTATTGAAATAAATCTTTAGTACCAAGCTGTACTTTGAACTAGTCTCAACCAGTTAGAAAACCTCGATATATCTGGAAGATAGTTTTCTTTCTCAATAACTGTAAAGCATGCATTAACCTTTTCTTTACATTCAGGATCATTTTCCTACGTCTCAGGCATTCCACGATATTCGACAGGCCAAAACTCTTCTGTTTCTCTAAGGAATTTAGGTCCTTGAAACCAAACATCTGAAATTAACTTGTTAGCATGACATTTTGAGCTGGTAGCTTCATCAGCAAAATTCTGTTCAGTAGGTACCCACCTCCAGTCTTCAACATTTGTCCTCTCCTGAATTTAGCCAATTCGGTGAGAAACAAATTGTTTGTAGTTCCTGCTGTCACTTCGTATCCACGACAGCACACATCTAGAGTCAGTCCAGAAATATATCTGGTAGATGAGTATTTCTAATTCACTTTTTAGTACTTTGGCTAACCTACTGGCCATAACGGCTGCTTGAAGTTCCAGTCTCAGAATGGAAAGTACTTTTATAGGAGATACTCTTGTTTTTGACAATATTATGTATTATGTATTATGTTTAACGATGAAAGAAAATGCGGTTATAAAAAAATACGATTTTCGTTTAAAAATGATTATATCTGTTATTTTAATAGAAAGCTTATTAGTAAACAATATCTGTAGAGATAATTAATTTTTTCGAATTCAAATCAGATTTACTATACGAGAAATAGTAGAAGTAAGAATGTGTAAATTCGGACCTGCTTTTCTGCCATTTTAGTAAGTGCAAAAGACACGCGTACCGATCCCAATTTTATATATCGAAAATAGTTATAGTTATAAATGACTTATCCTCAGGTTTCTTTATCAATGTGGTAGACATATGAGAGAATAAGACATTGACAATTGACAACAGACAGACTTACAGGAACTCTTGTCACAAGTTCTGGAGTTAACCGAATCGAACCGCAACTTACTTATTAAGGATAGATACGTCATGAGAAATAAGGTTGGAGTATATATTTTGTAGGGTTAATATCTGCACATAATGACAAAGAAACACCCAAGACATAGTTGATTTGGGGAACTATGGAACAACTTAATTTTTTTAAAGGGGATGGAGAAGGGCTCTGCCTTTAGAACCAAACTAGGCCAGAGGTTTCAAGTCAAATATCTATTAACATCAAGTCACCACTGGCAGCAACTGTTTCAACTACAGCTGTCTTTTAATACATACACTAGCTGTCATATAAAATACTTACGCTTTAAATTTAGGCATTCCAACGACCTGTTGAAACTGCTGCATGTGGGCTTTGATAGGGTCAATGATATTATAGTTGTATAGAATGCTTAAAATGACTCGCATTGCTTCATTTTTACTTCAAGGCAAAAGTTTATGTTTACTTTAAAAACATGGATGATCAATCTATATAACTATCTATATCATTGATCCTGTCAAATCCACCATGCTCACAGAGTTGTCATATCAATGCCCACAGGCCTATTTTGTTTGGAATGCCTAATTGAGATATTGACAGCGTATTAAAATTTACAAACAGGTGAAATATCTCTCCATGTGTGTAAACTTAATACTTCTACTCTATGTATACTAGTAAGGTGCCTGGGAATCTAAACTAGCTAAATGGGTAGTCCAACATTTTTACTTTGGCGAACATTCCATGGGTTAGTGGATATGGTAGTAAAAGGTAAACAATGATGATGACAATGACGCCAATACATATAAAGCACTAAGAAAATAGGACATTCATCACAGCTAAATTGTCACAATATAATTGCAAATTACATAAATATATACCAATTTTATAGGCGACATGTCACGTTTAAACAAAATTATGTCATTTGTTTCTAAATAGAACAAAGTTACCACTTTAATTGTCATAATACTTTTGGTTGTATCTGAATAAGTTATGTGATATTACTTTCTAGATTATTGGAACTGCTAGTAAATGCCAAATTAGACAATGTTTAATCTGTGACAAAGATCTAAAAACAACAGTTCTGTATATGTCTTTTGTCAAGCTAGTAAAAGCTGTAGCGCCAAGAGGACCAGATGAATCCAATAATACTACTACAGTGTGTTATATTGTAATTTCAAAGGCATTCCAACTACTTGTCAAAATGCACACAAGTGGAAACTGACAGGGTCAATGATAAATATATTATTGTATAGATAGCTCAGAGCGGGTTGTTTTGTGAGCGGCCATATTGCCTTTGAATATAGTAAAAAAGGAATTACCAACATTTTAACTTCAAGGCATAAGCTTATGTTTATTTTAAAAAACAATGATGATCAATCTATATAACTATCTATATCATTGACCCTGTCAAATCACCAGATCCACAAGGTTGCCATATCATAACCTGTCAAAACCTACTGCCAGCCATTTTGTTTGGAATGACTAATATGATCATTTGACTTTGACATAGGTATATTATGAATTATAAGTTAGTCACGTTGGATCTGACTAGTTAGCTGTGATGAGTTGCATTCATATGTTGTTTGGATGATTTCGATTAGGTCCAAATTAGAAAGATGAGCTTACCATCTCCACCATATCCACCAAATCCAAATTGCTGCAGTGTCTTTAATTTATAGACATCTAAAAATAATATTACCGTATTACAAAAGGGTTTTTACACTAAGAAAATTAAATTAAAAGGTTACTATCAATAATTTTCGCAATATTGTTAGATATTAATTACATGTGCTTTAAAATTATTTTATAATAATAATAATAATAATAATATTTATTCAAAAAAAATATCATAAGTTACAAAGTAATATAACAACAATTTCAAATAAATAAATAAATAAATATTAATACTCAATAAGTGCCAATAACGCACTTGTTTTGGGAACAAATATGAACATAAAAATATAAACAAATATGTATATACATAATAAAATTTATGCTTTACAGAAAAAAAAAATATATACATTTTAGATATTTTATATAGGAGACAAACACAATCAAAATACCTACACTTAATTAAAAAGATATCGAAACTTTGATCACACAAAACGCAAATAAATATTAGTTAATTAAAAGAATATTATTTATTACCTCCATTTTCTCATTTTTGATAAATTTTTTTAAATTATTTTTAAATATGGACAAGGTATTACATTTTATGTCGACTGGAAGAGTATTATATAATTTTGGACCTAAATACAAATACGATCGTTGTCCTACTGATTTTTGAGTACGAGGCACAGTATGGAGATGTTTTTTCCTTGTGCTATATGGATGATCTGGTAAGTTGAATAGTTTTTTATTTGTATGAAATTTAATATTAATATTATAATAAAAAAATTGTTTTAGATCCATAACATTTGCCTCAACAAACAATGAGTTAGAAGGATACCTGTAGGGCCTTTTGAGCATTATTTTTAAAAATCTTTTTTGCAGAACTTCAAGTGGTTGTAGATGTGTTTGTAAAGTACAACCCCACACAATGATAGCACATCTTAAATGACTTTCTACTAAGCTATGGTACAATATTTTAAGTTGATGTGGTTGTAGATAATCTCTTATATTTTTAAATTTATGTATTATCATTCTTAATTTCTGGCATATAAAAGTTATGTTTTCTTTCCATTTGAGATATGAATCCATGTAAACCCCTAGATATTTTATCTTGTTTTCAGGGAGAATCGTAAGTGTTTGCCCAGAAGCAGTAAAAGTTACTTTGTCAAATGGAGGTCTTGTTATAATATTATTACTGAATGGTAAGTAGTGAGTTTTATCTACATTTAATGTCAGTAACTTACTGTTAAACCAGTTTTTCAGATTTGGGAGGTCCTGTTCAACTTTTTGCTTTAGTTCTAGCCATGAATTAGCTTTATAAAATATTGAAGTGTCGTCTGCGAATCCCAAAACTTTCCCTGAACTCTCGATAGAAAATAATCCGTTGATGTAAAGATTAAATAGAATAGGACCGAGTACCGTACCTTGTGGGATACCGTAAGTTATGGATTCTAGATCACTGTAGACCCCATTTACTCTTGTAACTTGTCGTTTTGTAAGGTAACTTTCAAATAATTTTAGTGATGTATCCCTTATACCTGATTCTTCTAAGGTATCCAAAAGTAAACGGTGGCTGACAGTATCGAATGCTTTCGAGAGATCTAGATATACACAGAGACATGGACTGCTTTCATCTAGAGCAGTTAGTATTTTGGTAGATAGTGCGATAATAGCATCTTCCGTAGAGACATGTTTTTTAAAACCATATTGTTTATCAGATATTATATCATATTTTGTTGTAAAATTTACTAATCTATTTTTAAGAGCTTTTTCAAAAATCTTTGATAAATGTGTTATTAAAGAAGTTGGTCTATAATTTGTTACCACTGTGTCATCTCCTTTTTTATATATGGGGACAACAATTGTCTGTTTAAATATATTAGGCCATACACCAGTATCAAAAGTCAGGTTTATCAAATGATTTAGTGGTGTTACAATAAATTTAGATATATCTTTTAATATTTCGGCCTTAATATTGTCGATACCAGGACTTTTATTAGATTTTAACTCGTTAATAATAGTTTCAATTTCTCGTTCGGAAGTTGGAAATAGAACGAAAGAATTGCAGAGAATATTACAGGGTGCTCGATAGGTTGGATTTGGCTTAATATTTTCAGCCAGTTCTTTTCCAACATTTATATAGGTTTTATTAAAAATATTTGCAATTTCTTTGAATGTATTTATTGTTTCCCCTTCCGAGTTTTTTACTGAATTTATATATTTTTTTTGTTTCTCTATTGGAGTTAATTTCATTTATTACTTTCCAAAGTTGTTGGCGGTTACAGGAGTTGTTTTCAATATTTTTGTTAATTAGGCTTTTATAATAGTTATTTTTCACAGTTTTTATAGAATTAGTTACATTGTTTTTATACGTTTTATATTGTTGTTTAATTTCTAGGTTATTCGGGTTTTTTAATGTTTGTTGAAAAAGTGCATTCTTCTTATTTATCTTTTTTAGCAGCTGGTTTGTAATCCAGGGACAGATTTTATGTGTTTTTCTTCTTAATTTTATTTCTTTTGTGCTTTCTTTTACAAAATTAGATAATAAACTAACGAATGTATTTGTTGCAGAATCGACTTCCCTAGTAGCCAATAGATCATCCCAAGATACACTATTTAAAAGATTTTTTAGTATTTTCTGATCAACGAATTTTTTAAATCTTGCCGTTTTATTTTTTTTTTTCAGATTTTATTGTAGGTTTAAGAATAAATTGTAAAGCTGTTATATAGTGATCTGTTATGTCTGTTCGTACAACAAAGGGCATTATTTTATCAGTAATATTGTAATTAGATTTAATAAAAATATGATCAATACAAGATTTTGTGTTTTCTGTAACCCTTGTTGGAATATTTATTGTAGATATGTAACCGAATTCATTTAAAACATTGAGATATTCATTAGAATATTCTTCGTGCTTTAGGATGTCGATATTCATGTCTCCAATAATTATTGAATATGCCGCATTCGAGTAATCGTAGTTTTGAAAATAATTTTGTAAATGATCTGTAAATTCATTCGGATCAATTGAAGGTGAACGATATATAGCAGTAATGGCAATTTTATCGCTATTATTTTTGTTTCGATTACTCCATATTATTAATAGGTTATGTGGTTATATGTTTATGTTTAGGAAAATAGGTTTAAAATTATATTTTTGTATTATCTATTCGCCAACATAGATCAATAGCTGATCTTCTAACTTCTGTCACCACCCTGTACGCAACTCCCTATAATTGTCATATATGGATTAAATTATCCATCCATGAAAATATATCATACAAAAAATTTATGTTCGTTCAAAATTAAATTAGTAACTTTTTCTTATCAGGAAACACTATTTCTGCTCCCTTAAAAGTAGAATTAACTTCTCTCATTAAGAAACTGGAAATTTTAGTAAACAAGAACAAGTTAAAAGGAACTAATTACTCTATATCTAAGGATATAACGCAAAGCCAAAGTAAAGATGATAAAACTGGCTTGTTAGATTTTAAGAAAAGTGGAAAGCACAAAAATTGCTACATAAAAGGATCTTATCTAATACTGGTGTGACTAAGTCATTAAATTTTATTTTTAATTAATTATAAAAATGTTTATTTTAATTAATTTCCTCCTGATGACGTCCTGAAGAGACCTAGTAGTTTAAAATATATAATTATTTATTGAAATTCGAATCCAGATTCAAACGTTCAATTTCATGTAAGTATATTTGGCAGGAGTGCGTTTAGAAACCCCGCACGGCGCGTCTAATCACATGCATTAAAATAGGGTCCAGACACGTTGTGCGGGGTTCCTAAACGCACTCCTGGTGTCAAAAGAACATTTTTTTTATTTCCTTTACAGGTAACAATTAAATCTGGAGGTGGTATCTCCTACTCCAAACTACTCGTAATCCGAACCAGTCCGATCGAGAGGTATAAATCCGAGAGCCCTAAGGAGCTCTTGCTCTGTTGATGCTTGTATTTTTTGCCAAACCTTAATTATCGAGAGATTTTCTGTTTTCCGAGCCGACGCCACAAGAATCGTTATTCAAGGTAGGAATGAAACATTATCTTTACTTCTTGTATTTTCTGGAAGCACCGATAACTTTATTTCATTTTCCTGTGCATCCGATAAACATTTATTTGGATAGTATTTGTATAGTATTTGGAGAGTATTAGTTATTTTTGTATGGAAAACCGCATGGAAATTTTGTGAAGCTTCATATATGGGACATCCTAGTGTTTCACAGAAGCGTCCAGGCGACTAGGCTTCTAAAAAACCAGAGATAGAGTATTAATTCAATTTACTTTTATTTTATTTGAAAACCGCATGAGAACATTCTGAAGTTTCGTAGACTTTGTATCAAAGTGTTTCGCAGGGCCACCCAGTCGACTAAGCTTCTAAAAAGCCAGCATAATTTCAAGTCAGAACGTTATTACCTTTTCTCCTTCAGATTTATAGGGGATGGAAGGGTTATTTCTTTTTATTAGCTCAGTTTTATAAAATTCGGGAGAGTAGGGTCGGGTTCTTAGACACAACGCAAATTTTTATAAATTCAATTTAATTTTTGACAGCGTCTGACATTTATTTCAGAGGTTAGATGTACCGAAGAGTAACAAAAAAAAATATATATATATATATATATATATATATATATAATCTGAATATAAAAAAAAGATACCACGCCGTGATTCAGTAGGTAAAATAATAATTATATATATCATGTAATTGTATCTACAAATTATCGTTACAATCCAAGGTACACGTCCGCAAATAGGCCTAAATGTTACAAACGGTAATCCAGAATTGTAAGTAAGCTTTATAAAATGGCTTTACCTCTATATATAACCCTAATATTATCAATTTCTAAGGTAAATTACGTGAATTATCTCGATTATCTCAAAACCTTTGTAGGTAGAATCACAATTAGTGGACCCCAGTTGAGGTCATGTGGTACCCACGATAAATGGGGCCCTTGGCTATAAGGAATAGTCTTACTTTATCTCTGTTGTCCCGTCGTCCTCAATATTGCGTCGTACCTCTGGCCTGTCTGTAAAAGGAGGGCTAGATCCAGCCGATTTGCTGTAGGGGTTGGTTCTGGGGTACCTGGCTTCCTAAACTAGCTAAACATGCACCCAATCCTTGTAGAATGTTAGCTGGCAGTGTTCAAAAGCTGTAGCAGTTTAGTGATAGTACCACGAAGAAAGCTTGGAAGGAAGTGTATTAGTCCGAAGGAAAGTCGATAGATCCCACAGAAAGAAATACCCAGATAGATATAAGTAGAATAAGTATTAAAGTAGAAGCTGAAGTTGAAGTTAAAGTTGAAGGTGAAATTGAAGGTCTGTAAGAAGGATTAGTGTAAGCCACACATATAAATAGCCTTAAGCGATAGGTAAGCCATGTAAGAGAATAATTATATTGAATATTAGACACTCACCTTTAGGTGTAGGGCGACCTTTTTGTAGGAATCACAGTCAAAGATTATATAAAATCCACCGAATCCAAAGACTAGCAGGACAAAGTCTGGTAAGAGTGTGGCCCCTCAGTAAAAGAAGAATGTGACACTTCATAAAAGTGAATGTAAACAAAAACAAATAATAATTAACCTATATTTAAAACCATCAGATATGTAAAAGAGTTATGTGTACTATTTCTTGTAGCAACAGGCATTTCTTTGGGTTCTAAAGTATTCATTAAAAGTAATCATTCTAACAAAATAATAGGAAAGGTTAGAATAGGGTTGAAAGTAGAATAAGCTACAAAATTAGAAGTCTTACGATTCATACAACGGTTTCTGTAAGTAAAACAAATCCAAAATAGAATAGGCCTAGATTATAAAGTAGATTAATGTAGAATAGGTTAGATTAGAATAGAATAACTTAGAATAGGGTAGAATAGATTAGGATTAGATTAGAATAACTTAGAATAGGGTAGAATAGATTAGGATTAGATTAGAATAACTTAGAATAGATTTAGGATTAGATTAGAATAACTTAGATTAGGGTAGAATAGATTAGGATAAGATTAGAAGTTAAATTAAATCATAAATAAAAATAAAGTTGTGTATTGTTTACTAGCTCTGCCATTTTAACTTGGCTACGATATTTTGACCCGTAACAACGTAACTAACTCTACTTTGTTAATTTATGGTATTTATGTTAGTGTAACAAAAAATATACAGTAAAGTATACCTTTAATTAAGTAGTACAAGTATTTTAAAATAATATCACACATCAAAAAGGAAAATAGCACTAACACCTAAACATTTAAAAAAAAAAACTAACCAAACTGATCTACAAGGACCGGAAAATGTGCATCAAAAAATATTAAAAAAATGAGCATTTTAATGCAATTGATTTTTGAAAAATATGCAAAAGTATTTACGAAAAATGCATTGTAAAAATGCAACATTAATAATAATAATTAATAATTTTCACTTTATATTTGTGTGACGTTGGATATAATCACATTTAAATAAAACAAAGGTTTTACTGTTATCTTGAATAGGCACCTAAAATTACACAATACTTATCTAAACACTAGCATACATAAGAACATAGTATATTAACAAATACATATCCTATTTATTGAAATTGTTAAAAGCATTGACAATTAGACATTTTTCAAAATTTTTGACAAGAAAATTTTGTCTTTCATCCGTATACATATGTTTATACATCGAATTCTATGACTATAGATGTAATAGGGGCATAATTCAAATGAGGTAAAATATTTAAATTGATTCCCAGAAGAACTTTTGACAAGTTGCTGTGGTAGTTGTTCATTTTTAAATAACTCTTTAGACTCTGAAAGAGCATCTGCAGAAGAATCTGTAGAATTAAGAATGACTTTTTTTTATTGATTCGTAATGTTCCGTATAAAATAAAGCTGCATCAACCATGTGTCCCACCGGGTTATTATTGGTTTTAGCGGTAGCGGGATATCTGAAAGATTTTCTTTATAAAATTGGATTCTTAATGGAGATTTAAGAAAAACTTTTTTAATGTTTCTTATTAAATTATTAACGAGGGAAAACTGAAACCTAATACATTCTGCAACTTTATTAACACCATGAGTCACACACGTTATATAGATAAGGTGCTCATAAAATTAAAAAAAAAAAAAGCATTAGGTAAGCCACTAAAATTTGTATTACATTACAATTAGTTATAATTATATCATTTTATTTTGCCACGGAAGTTGGCCTTCATTAATAAAATATTCAGCGAATGTGTCTCTTGTATTTAGGGAACGTTTGCCTGGCCTCGAGGAATCTGTGGTCAAACCTGTGAGTGAGGTTTTGTGTAGGATATCCTCATATCTATAACCATCTCGTAATCGTACATAATTATGAAGGACACAACAAGCTATAATGATGTCCTCTGCAAACTCGATGTTCACTGTAACAATTTTGCGGAGCGAAATTTTATCATCTGTATAAACAATATTGCTATCGAACAAGTATATACGATTAAATACCTAGGAGTTATTTTAGATCCTCACTTGACTTTCAACAGTCATGCAGACTACTTATGTAGGAAATTAGGGAAGAAAATAGGGTTCTTTAGAAGAATAGCTTCAAATTTGTCTCAATGGAGTAGAAATCTTGTTTATAACACAATTGTATATCCACACTTTAACTTTTGTATGTCACTTTTACTTTCATGTAATAAAGAACAAGTAAGCAGACTTCAGGTACTCCAAAACAAATGTATGAGAGTTGTTCTAAAATGTAATATTTACACTCCAATCAAAAATATGCTACAAACCCTAAATTGGCTTTCTATTGAACAGAATATTAAAAAGGCAACCCTCGTTGTAATCTATAAAATGATGCATCAATTAACACCGAAATATCTAAGTGAGTTACTAGTTACGCGGCAACACTTACATTCTCGACATTTAAGATCCGATGAAAATTTCAACATAAATTTTTCAAATAAAACTTTCTTAATGGGATCGTTGCTAATTAATGGAATACATCTTTTTAATAATCTGCCAAAAGAAATAAAAGACTAGCAATTTGAATTTGTTTAACAAAAAATTATGTAAATATCTTACAGAATCAAATTAAACAATTGTGTATATTATGTAAGATAACAAAAAAAAAATATGTAAATAAAAAAATAAATAATTGTATATAATAGCAATGGCTAAATAAACGGATTCATTCATTCATTAAGTGGCCTATGAAAAATTCGCCATTTGTTTACCATGATTCCAAAACAACACTCAATATACCGTCTTGCTCTGAATAATCGATAATTGAATATTTTTTTTACGTGTTAAATTTTTGTCACAATAAGGTCGCATAATATTTTCATATAGACCAAAAGCTTCGTCCCCTACAATGACATGAGGTAAAGGTGTTGTATGAATATCCGATAATGCTTTTGGATTTGGGATATTTAAAGTCTTGTTTGTAAGTTTCTTGTAAAATGAAGAGTTCTTAAAAATTGTCGAATCATTGCTCTTGCCGTACGCACCAACGTCTATTGAGATGAAGCAGTAGTTCGCATCACAGACTGCCAATAGCACTGTAGAAAAAAAATTCTTGTAGTTATAGTAAAGTGATCCAGATTCTGTGGGTTTTATAATACGAATATGTCTGCTGTCTACGCAGTTCGGAAAATTTGTAAATTTTTCAAATTCTTCTGCGATTTTTCTTTGTCGGGTTCTTTCATTACTATAGTTTTTAACTTTTTCCAAATGACCTTGCATGTATTTTGAACTATGTCGATTATCGTTGATTTTCCCCATCGGTAGGCATAGTGTAGGTCTGCAAAATAACACCCTGTAGCTAAATATCTGAAACAAAAAAATAAAATTCTCTTAATCAGTTACTTAAATCATTTTAATTAAGACTATTGTTGGCAGGCATTTCACTACAAAAAAAAATGGAAAGGGCTCCGAGACTGCTTTGGAAGAGAAATGGAGAAACAAAAAACTAAACCATCAGGTTCTGTAGCCTCCAACATGTATTTTCAACGTTTGATGTTCCTTGAACGGTCAATGCGAAATAAAGTTACTGAAACAAATATTGAAGTCCCATCTGCATCACAATCGCCTGTTGCTCTATCAGTTGACGGAGAAGATGTTGTAAGACCTCCAAGTGAGGATCGTCCTACCAAGAAGAAGAAAATAAGTGCTGCGGATGGCGAATTTTTACGCGTGATAGAGAAGACTATTCAATCTCGTAGTCAGCCCCCACCACAAACACCCTCTGTCGAATGCGACGATGACAAATTATTCTGCCTATCTTTACATAAAGATCTTCTTAAGGTACCTGAAGAGCAGCGTCTTCAAACAAAGATCGAAATAATAAGCTTGCTCCAAAAAGCACAACAGCCTTCACGCCTTACACAACAAGTTCGCAATGTACATAAAGCATCTACAGTTGAGTTATTCACACAGCCTAGATATACTACTCAACATGAGCAATATTATTCGACGCCATCAACAAGGACCCAACGAGAGCATGTAGAATTCCATTTTGAAAATTCGCAGTATGATCCAACAGTACCATCCTCATCATCAGTTCCAACACGAACTGGATATGCCACTGCAGTGCCACCGCGTACGGATGACTACTATTCACCGTCATCAGAAAACTCACAAGACTCTGAATGCCTACAACTATTTGAATAATACAAGTACCTAAATATGTATAAATACGTTTTGTTTTTAATGTAATAAAAATAAAAGTTTTCTTACCTCAAAGTAATGACGAGTTTTTCTTCTGCAGAAACAGTATCTCTTACTACATAATTTTCACAAGGAGATAAATCTTCTTTTATAATTTCTAACAGATTATCAAATGATTTTATGGACATGCGAAAGTAGTTAAAAAATTTATTTTCATGATTTCTTAAATTTGGATATAGAGTCACAAACATACCGTGAGACATTCTGTCATGTAAAATAGGATGAACCCTAAACCGTCTATTTTCTCTTCTTTTGCGGTTTTTCCATCGACGATAAGCAAGCCACGACAAACCTGCTTCGTCCAACTCCATTCTGAATACTGATCGAGCGAGAACTCGCTAGACATGGGTAACGCAGCGCTGCGTTGCGTTATTGCGTTAACGCAGTTGTATGCGTTATGAGCGTTGATACACCAGCTGTTACTGTATCAGCGCAACGCAATTTTCGATACTGAGTCGAAAGGATCGCGAGTTGTTGGTGCGCCATGCGCCAGGCACTGATTCCGTTTTCCGTGACGAGTTGAGAATTTTAATTTACGTAATTGATGCAACTCGTTTTGCAGATTACCCAAAATCTATCAAGTAATTATGTTCTTTGCAACATGTCACATCATTTTTTGTAGGATTGTAGGTCGAATTTTATGGATTTTAACCTTGTAGGTACACTGTCAGTTTTTAGTTCTTCCCATTTTGATTGGCTACTAGTATACAAAAATTATATCCTTTTTATATAAATTGAAATTTTTGTATTCTTTGTAAAATCCGAACACAATGAAATAAAAAATGGGTGCATTACACTGTTATATTTTCGTTTATTTTTAAACATATAATTTAGTTAAATTCCCAATTGCGTTATTGCCTTGAACACGGTTTGACCCTTATAAAAGCACAGCCCGCGCTGAATAACACCGGTATCATGCGATACACCGAGGTGCATCGACTTCATTCGGCGCAGGCAGTGGTGTGACGCAATAACGCAATTGCGTTAACGCAATGAGTTGGCGCAATAGAGTGCGCCGGAGTTAGTGTATCAACGCAAAGAATTTTAGTGCGTTACCCATGTCTAGAACTCGTGTGGAAAACGTCTCATGTGGACCAACGAAACAAAACGCGCTACTCGAATCGCGCGTAAATCGCTTCATCTGGACAAGCTCTAAGACGCAGTGTGCTATTTGGGATTAGAGATAAAACATTCATTAAAATTTATTTATAATTAAAAGCTTACAGACAATTGCGTTTGGAGATTGTTTGTATAAGTATCAGGTTTTCAATAGCGCTTTTTATGGAATTTTCAACTGACTTAATTTATATACTCGTACGCACTAAGAAATAATATTCCCTCAAATTGTCTCGATATCCAATAGGGACGGACGAGTAAAAACAAAAGCAAGAGATCGCGTGTATGCGGTTCGGATTTCGATAAGAGGCGGCGTATCGTGTCCTACAAGCCAAAGCAACAGTGTTTCGTGTCTAACTTTACTTTCGTGTTTCTATTTTAATGGGAGAGTTTTTGTGACACTCCTTATCGGCGGGTATGATTGCTTGGCTATACTAAAATTTGCTTTGCGCCAGAAAAAAGTAAACCGCTTTGGATTCCGGCTAGCCCAAGTTGAAATCTTTTTCGCGATTGATACGTGTAGAAGGGCGATTAGAGTAACAAAATTATATTTATAGGGAATTTTTTTATCGTTACGTCGAATCTTGTTCTCGCAATTTAGCAAATGTATATACAGGGAAAGTCATGAATAATTGTGCATACCTACTATACAGGGTGTCTGTAAAAGGTCTTTACAAAAACATACCACATATTCCTTAGACGAAAATAAGTCGATTTAAGTAAAATTACCTTAGTACAAAGTTGCTTCGTTTGGGCTCCACAGGGTCTTGAAGTTACAATTTTTAAATCGTTTTTCCCATATAAATTTAAAACGGCATATGCTATTTCGCTGAAACTTGGTTTATTGGTAGAGTTTTATGTGGCAAAAAAAATGGTATTAAAATTTTGTCCGATAATAATACATAGGCGTAGAACTTGATTTTTTAAATAATTGCACCTTTAAAAATTCTACGCCAATGGAGGAAAAGAAGTTTGAGTATGAAATTTAGATTGCGCAACTCATTTGCTTTAAAAAAGGTACTCTTGATAAGACTCGATTACTCTCATGGTTTTCGCTAAATTTCTGTTTTAATAATTTAGAGTGGATAGGTTTCACAAAAATATTTATTTACAACATAATCAAAATAGAGATTTTACAAAAATTGTTCAAAATGTTCACCATTTTCAGCATACAAAGATTTATACGTCGAAGAAAATTAAAATGTATCATTTCCATAACTTCTTCATCACCTCTAAGATTGTTTATTGCATCTTGAATACGTTGCCAGAGTTGTTCCTCATTTTCTACAGGTTCCCTGTAAACTGTGGATTTCAGATGTCCCCATAAAAAGAGATCCATCGGTGTTAGATCTGGGGAACGTGGTGGCCAGTTTATAGGTGCGTCATTACCTCTGCCTATCCATTTGTGTAGATATTGTTCATTCAAGTGGTTTCTAACGTTTAAAGAAAAATGTGTTGGAGCTCCATCTTGCATAAACCACATATCTCTCCGAAGTTGCAGAGGTAAATCTTCTAACAATTCTGGCAACGTATTTTGTAGAAAATCCAAATAATTTTCTCTAGTTAATCTTCGTGGAAGTATGACAGGACCAACAATGAAATTACCAATTATTCCAGCCCATTAATTTTGAATTCGTGCTGAAAATGGTTTACCTTTATTGCATGCGGATTTTCAACGGCATAAATATGTTCATTATGGGTATTAGTTATACCTCTTCTTGTAAAACCCGCTTCATCGGTAAAGAGAACCTTCTTGACAAAGTTTGGATCTCTTTCTCTTTGCATATTAACAAATCGACAAAAACCCAAACGAATTTGAGGATCATGGACTAATAATTCTTGTACTGGCTTCTTATGGTATGGATATAGCAATTGTTCTCTAAGCACTTTATGAACGACATCTTTACTTACTCCTAGTTCCCTTCCAATTCGTCTGGTGCTTAATTCTGGATCTTCTTCAACACGTTCTAAAATGTTTTCTTCAACTTCAGGAACCTTTACAAAACGTTCTCTTCCATTATCAACAGTGTTGGGAGCAAAGGAACCGGTCTCCCGAAGACGTCTCTCAACAGCAGCAAAAGTTGGGTGGCTAGGTACACGACGATTTGGAAATCTTTCAGAGTACACCGACACTCTCTCGAGCATTTCCTTCACAAAATCCTAATGTCAGTAACATATCGGTATATTCTGCATTGGTATATTGTACAGCCATATTAATAAACCACGCATTTGTTTTTTTAATTATTGAGTCAGATAGAACACTTTCAATCGTAACAAGAGATTAGGTGTTAAAACTTGACAACATTTTTATTTAGATGAAACTATGGAAACCAACAATAAATGTTTTTGTATACGTATTGCAGGCAAATAATTAATATTCCTCAAAAAATCGTACATGGCAAGAATCGAGTATTTTTGTCTCGATTAGAGGTGTTGAAGAAGATATGAAAAAAGTACATTTTTATGTTTTTCATCGTATAAAATTTTGTCCGATAATAATACATAGGCGTAGAACTTGATTTTTTAAATAATTGCACCTTTAAAAATTCTACGCCAATGGCAAAAAGGGGTTTGAGTATGAAATTTGGATTGGGTACTCATTTACTACAAAAAAGTACCCTTGATAACACTCGATTTACTCACCGTATATTACTCAACATCCTATGGTCCAATTAATGTAAAAATATCCGTTGACAACTGGACGTCAATGACATCAATAAACTGGAGTAGGGTAACATCACGGTTCGTAGACAGAAATGGTGGCCTCACCAGGTTGATAGGGACGGGGATGTGTCGGCACACCGAAAAAAAATTCTTACCGTGGCAGTAAGAAATATTAATTAAATATGCCGCAGCTAGAAGATTTTACCGTGACAGTAATACAAGATTTACTAATATTTAGATTATGAAGAATTTATTCGACTGCGGCATTAAAACTATGTTACGGAGGTAGTACATTTTCCTTAAGGTACGTTTACATCTGACATTTATTGCATGACATGTATGTCCTTGTTTAGTCCAGTGTAAACATTGTTTGAGTGTTTACACTGGACTAAACAACTGTCAGACATATATCTCATGCAATACATGTCAGATGTAAACGTACCTTTACGGATACAGTAAAGTGGTAGTGGATAATTTTCTTTCACAAGTCGTTAATCTACGACTAGCATAAGCAATTGGGCGCCCAAGACTATCACATTCCAGTTTCACTTGCATCCGTTTGGATAATGAATTGTTTTGAATAATCTGAACTTGCAAGTATTGGGCTAGTGGTAAGCATCTTTTTGTGTTGAAGTATGCTAGCCTCCTACTAACTAGCATTTAAAGAATTTGTTATTTTTTGAATCAATTAGTTATTAATTTTTTGTTTGTTATAATTGGTTTAAGTGTATCAGAAATAAAAAGTCGTATTTTTCTTTTAAGTGTTTAATTATACCAACATTCTACCTTGAATCTCACATTAAAAATTCTACTGGTTATGGGCCCAGAAGAAGCACTAAAATAAATAGGTCTCAGTTTAAATAGTCAGAAATGGAAGCTACCAGTATTACCAAGATCCAAATGGGTTTACTTGAAGGAAAATCCAACTGGGTAACTTGGAAATACAAGATGTGTATTTTGTTAAAAGGTATTCCTTGTGCTACAGATACTGTAGACGGAAGATTAACGACAATAGGTCCATTAAATCCTCAGGCAAATGAAGATGAAAAGAAAAAATATAAAAGTAATCTGGAAATATTTTCAAAGGCAGATTCAAAGACACCCTGCAGAAAATGTTAAGATTCACAAATGCTAGAGATGTATGGTTAGAATTACACAGACTTTTGATGCAAATGAAGAAGATAAAACATACGATAGATGTATGAAATTCTTCAATTATAGGAAACAAGAAGAAGATGATAGCGCTACACACATGTCAAAGTTAAAAAACTTATGGAATGAATTACAAAATGATATTGTCAAAGACAAAATTTCGAATACTGGATGTAAGTGTGAACTTCCAGAAATTTTAGTAGTTTGCAAGATTTTAGCTACACTACCTGAAGATTATTTTTTATTTAAATCCAGCTGGATGTTAATAGCAAAAAGAGACAGATCTGTTGATAACTTAAAATATCAGTTATGTGCATATGAAAAAGAACTAGCACGAAAAGATCAATCTAATCAAGAGAATAGAAAAATACACTATAAATCAAATAAAAACGTTTATTGCAACTATTGTAAGAAGCAAGGGCATACAGTTCGAAATTGTTTCAAATGGAAAAATGACGGAAGGCCTCCAAAACCAAACAAAGCTGAAGAGGGCACTAGTGAGTCTAGCAATGCAATTAATATGACCTTAGTAGCCGTTACAAGTAGTGTATTCCTAGCTGAAAGCGATCCAGATAGTTGGTATGTGGATAATGGTGCTACAAATCACCGTAATGATATATTCGATACTTTTGAATATTTTGGGACGCCTCATAATGTTACAACAGCAAATGGAAACTCAGTAGGTGCAGTTGGAAAAGGGCAAATCACAGTAGAATGTTGTACTTTCAGAATAGTTGTTTTCTAATTTGAATCTCTAATTCTAAATTATATTGAAAGTCACAAGGTAAGAAATGTAATTTTAATTGTTCTACAAGGTGATCCCAGTCAGTGAATTTAGAACAATTATTCTTATACCAAAATAGAACATCACCTTTTAAAAGATCACACCTACGTTGAAACACTTGTTGTTTCGAAAGACCTCTAGACATTCTTAACATTTAAACATGTTCCAAAAAATCAAACAATAAATTTTTTCCATCATAGTATACACCCCATTTATGAACATCTACACTTGTATATGAAGGACAACTAACTTGTTCTGTAGATACAGTACTAGAGTTAAAACTAGAAGAAATGTTATTACTTTTTTTATAATATCGGTAGTTCGATTTTTAGAAAGACAAGCTACAAAACAAAAAGAAAAAATGATTTTCATAAAATTTTATATAAATTAGTAAGCAGTCTTTCGAGTCGCTTACAGTGTTGCCAGCCTCTTTACTTTACTGTCACCTCGTATATTTTTTAGTTTCTGTGAAACATAAATATATTAAATAGTCTCATAGTACTAAATTAGTTTCTTTTTAATATGAGTGAAACACATTTACAATTTTAACTAAGGGTAAGTAAACAAGACTAACGAAGTTCGTGTTACTGTTCTTGTGAAAAAAAAAAATGTTTACTAAAAGCGGCCCTGAAAAGACATTTAACATTTTCTAGTCCGACATTTTAACCTCTAGAGGCGGAAAACAAATAAAATAGAGCCGGGTTCCCTTTATTATGTTTTACCTTGTTTTTAAAGACAATAATTGCTTTGATTTCGACATTATTTTATTTGGACTGGTTGACAGAAAGTATATTTTCTAATTTCATTTCTTTTAACATTTCATTTAAAATTGTTTCACGAAGCAGCCTGTAAAGTCTATTTATATCAAAAACAGCTAGAGAATATCTCACTTAGTTACGTAAAAACTAATTGAATAAGTTTGATTAAAAGCAAATTAGAAATTCAGTTCTGACTACGTTTTCTATACGCTAGGTTATATTTTATTCAGAAAACTTTATAAAACTTTTGTTTTAAGTTAATTCATAGCTGGATTTTTGTTTTTGTTTTTGTATAAATGTATTTATAAAAGACAGACACTACAGCAACTTTCATAGCTAGTACCTCACCTGTTAATTATAAGAATTAGATTGTAAGTTTTCAAAGTAACATTTATCAATAAAATATCTAGTTAATTGCAATTTTTAATTTTTACAGTCATTATGGTTTATAGGAAAATATGGGCCCATTCTATTAATTCTGTCAGCAATGATCTAAATACTTTTTAAGTAATATTATTTTAATAAATATATCTATGATTTGTAAAGGATAACTATATATTTCTATTTAATTAATTTATACAGGGTGTGCTTTAGATATAGCGATTTAAAGGTGGTGGGATATATCAAAATAAACATTTTTTCACATATGTCCAAAAACAGTTTGTTTCCAAAATACAGGGCGTTAATGATTTTAATCATTGTGTTAAAAACGTTTTATAATCAATGTGTTGATATCTTAATTATGTATTTTTCGATCTATTAAGGTGTATCCAAAATTTTCATAGGCGTGCCCATGGGACAAATCTACTTTTGGAAATAAAGCGACATAATTAAGTACAAACCCTATTTATTTTGTATCCTATTATCCTTGAAACACCATGTATGCAATAATATTGATATTTTCTCAATTTTTTCTGAAAAATATTTTGTCAAGCCTTCTACCCCTATTCATAGTTTTCTTTATTTACATCTATTATTTTTTAAAGGTATTTTCGTTATTAATTCGTTATTACATTTACCTACACCCAGTATAATATGCCTGTTATAGATATACTAATTTTTAACTATTAATAAATACTAAATACGCCTCTGTGCAAGCGCGATCCCTTAGTAACAAAGTACTATTCAAGCCACATCAGATGGAACCAATTATGAGCAGATCAATCTCATCGGTAACATTGCAGGCATGAAATAATTATTTTCTGAGAAAAATAGAATTTAAAAATGTAAGCAAAGAGAAATTTATTCATAACGAACCAGCAAACACAAAATATAACCTTTCTTTAATTACAAACAGCTAAAAATAGCTACTTGAATGCAAAAATACACGATAATACTGAAATTTATGTAATTTCGCCAAAAGCACATATATTTGTAAATGACAACATCGCATTTGCTTTGTGAATATATTTCAAGATTGAAATTCTTATCGAAAAATAAATAAAATCAAGAGTGATCTACAAAAAAGACCGACAAAGACAGATTTAAGAAGAAGAATAAATTTTGGCTCCGATAAGCGTTAATTTTTTCGAGGCATACTTTAGAAACATTTTTTGTGAATCACTCTCTATATAATCACAACATACAGTGCTGGCAAGATCAAATCTTCGGCCCAGATTTGCGTATGTTCGAGTGAAATAAAAAAAGACGTTTGCATATGCAGGACAGGAAATGATACACTGGTCGGTAGCGCGTTACTGTAACTGGCAACGTCGATACTATGTAGTTTATTTCCTTATAATATATGTCCAATACAAAAGAAGCAGGACCGAAGGTCAGCACTGTATAGGTAAGCCAGTCTAGTGCCATTACTGTATTAAAACTCTATAAATGCCTTACTCTGTGGTAAACAATATAAACCTCCTCGGTGTATCGTCTGAATTTAGTGTTATACCCTTTGGCATAAAATCACCATTATTGTCATCGTTTATGTTGAAAATGTGCATTATTTTTGCTCTACAAAGCATAACTATGTGCATAGCCAGTCTTTGGAAATATATTATGTATGTCGGTTAGAGATAACGTTGTTTAAAAATAGTTTTACTTGAAAATAGCCGTTTTTTATTCTGTTTTTTGATAAAAATCAGACGTTGACGATTTATTTTGAAGGAAAATCCACTTGTACATTTTTTTAATACCTACTAATAAAAATTTTAAAATTAAAAAAAAATATGGTTATTAAGATAAAATAACTAATTTAAAAATAATTATTTTTCTAATTTATATAAAAAATAAATATTGAAAAATGTTAATTTAATTAGTCTCCAATTCTAGATGTGCTAACAACTAAATATCCTAGTCTCTGCTCTATCGTCACACATAACATTTTAGTTTTAATATTACTAATTAAATGTCGTATAGTTTTTTTAAAATTTATGATTTATTTGTAAATATAGACGAAATAAAAGAAGAAATGATATTATTTATCGATTATACACAAGAGTTACTTATTTTAATGCATGGGTGACCAAAAAATAAACTGTAAATGGTGAATTTCATATTTTTGCAGTATTCTTACTAGGTAGAATGGATATGAAACATATTCCTTCAGTTGAATGAAATGGCAAATGTAGTCTGTTCGTAGAATAGCTAATATTAAATAAAACATTGGTTTCTATTCAAAACTTGTAATTTCTAAACGACTTGACGCCATGACATATCAAATTCATCTCTACAAGAACAACTTTTTTCTTTGACACTCTTGACATTGACAACTGACTTAAAACTTAGAACTAAAAATCTCACAGAATATTAACAAATGAAAAGCGGGCCATTCTTTCTTATTAAACGTCTAACTACTGGTGTACAAGATCACCAAAATTAAAAGAAGAAGAGCACACTTATTTGAAATTTCGCGGGGAATACTACAGTATAACTAGAGATTTCATAAAAAATTTTTAGGTCATAGGCAAATAATAGATTTGTGACGCTCAAATTACAATCATTATCATTAATGAAAAGCAGAAATAATAAAGGCCCTAAAACCGAGCCTTGCGGGACGACGGATGTTTGTTTGAAATTCATTGATTGATGCCCTAAGCACTAAACATAAGGTAACGATCTAAAAGATATGACTATAAAACATTTAATAAGGAGCCATGAAATCCAAGTACTGAAAGTTTACTTATTAAAAGTTTATGATCAATTCTATCGAATGCTTTAGAGAAGTCAGTGCAAATAACATCAACCTGATTTCTTCTATCTAAAACTTCAGAAATACAATGAGAGCGACCAGCAATACAACCAAAAACTTTAGAGAAATTGTTCAGAAATATGACATGGCGATAGTTGAATATATCATTTTTGCTGCCATTTTTAAAGATTGGACTAACTCTAGCTAACTTCGACATCTCAGGAAATTGTTGAATTTTACAAACAAGGTTGAAAATAATAGTAAGAGGTTTGCAAAATACCTGTGCACAGTCTCTCACCAGAAAAGCCGGAACATTATCCAATCCTTGTTGGCTTAGGTTTCAATTTTTTTTATAGCAGTTAGTACTTCAGCTTCCGTTACTTGGGTAATGTTAACTATATTGTTATAATTTTGGTATTATAAAGAATCTTTAACAGTATTATCAATTGGTGTATAATTTCCTGAAAAAAATATTGCAAACTATATCTTTAGGTTGATTTAAACGCTTGTTTTCGAAATTCATAGTGTTGGGTATCAGTGACAGATCACCCTTTCTGAAATTTATAAATGACCAAAAAGTTTTAGGATCAGCCTTAATATTTTCTTCAGAAGTAAAATTTTGTTTTGATTTTAATTTCAGTTTTTAGTTGACTGTAAATAATATAAACTGAATTATATTTAGTAATCTTAAATTTTTTCTAAGCTTTACATTTTAGTTTAATACTATTTATGATTTCAGAATTAAACCACTGAGGATAATGTTGGTTAGATGGAGTCTTTTTTGGAACGTGTTGAGCAAATATAGAGTTTAACTTATCGTAGAATCCGTTTAAGAATTTATCAACATTATAGCCGTCCAGTCTGTTTCTAATAATATTTTATAAAGATTTCAAAAATCTCACATTTATTGTGTGTCGATATCTGCAGTAAAGTTAGGCCCAGTGAAGTTAGTAGTTGGATGGGTGACCATTTTAATGTTTCAAAACATGCTCGCTTAGTTGCATACCACAGTGGGCAGGCGTTATATCAATAAGTATGTACGAGGTATATAGTCGGGTATGCCATCTTTTCGGAGGAGATCTAAAGCCGTCGGTCCTGAGTCCATGAATGTTGGGCTCGTCAAAGATCCCTACCTCTGGTTGAAACACTAAATTTCTGGTATTTGGGGGCAGCGTGCTCACCAGAAAAAACTACTACTCTGGCTACGTGTTTTGACAGGTATTGATTAAATTATATTTATAGAGAGACACAGCAAATTTTGCTTACTAACGGAACGTTATTCTCGGAATGAAAATATGTATATATCTAGTTTAAATATAATGATGACCTATTTTCCATTCTTGAAAATCATATTTGAATGATTTGTTAAAGTGATACGGATAGCTGGATATCCCGTTAAAAGTTTATTTTTCAAATATATTTACAAAGTAAGTACTCTATCTACGTATCCCTATCGATTCGATATCGTCATCTTGAAGTATACCAATAAAATTCGTATTACCTATTATGTGCTTTTAAATCGTCTAGTTGAACGCGTATGTATTCCATCAAAAGTTATTTCCACACGCTATAAATCATTTAATATTAACGGCATCTTACTCTATTTATTCTTCGGGAAAACAGAATCGGTTTTCTGAAGTTTGAGAGACAATGAAAAGCTATTTTCATTAGGGAATTTTTATTTCAAGAAGAAAGTTTCATAATTGATCATATTTCCGATATTTATAGGTAAAAGAGTAATATACAGGTAGTACATTATATTTTTTACTGGATTTTAATAGGGACCTGATAAGAATTTTTGTAAGTACGTTCCAAGAAAATAGGATCAGATATATCTATATGAATACAAAGGATTATTTCTTATGGGGATTTTTCAAAGACAAAATGTATGACGAAATTCTTAATAATCTTGCAGAATTGAGCCAGATAATTAAAAAGATGAGATAGGACATTTTGAGCAATTTTTACATAATTAAAAGAAGCCACAATAAATGAAAAATTAAATTGGATATAGAAAAAAAAAAGAGAATTTTAAAATAGAAATAAAAAGTCCTTAATTAAAAAAAATTGATTGAGGTGCTTTATAGACAAAGCGTTGTTTTCAAAACTTGACTATGCTATAACTAGTGTAATCGAAACTTTATTTTGATATTATAAGAGTGAAAAGTTACTCATAGAAAAAAATCGGAGCCGCCTGAGTAACAAAAAGAAAAAACAAACGAAATATATATGTTTATAATATTTGAATCATGATCAAAATATTCTGCTTCTAAAAAATCCAGAGAAAAAAAAATTATTCCTCAATAGTCCCGCGAGATTTGAATATTATGTTATTACGATTTAATATATTTTAATTAGATTAACACCTATACTGATTAGTAAATAAAAGTAATAGTAGTTTGTGCAACAAGAGTGGATACGATGGCCATATCGCACGAAAACGTAATTTGAGCACGACGCCGTAGGTTGAGTGCTCAATCGTCTGAGTGCGACGTGGACAATACACTCGAGTTGTACAGTATATTTTTTTTACGACCCACTAACGAAAATGTACATACAATAAAAAAAATATTTTAGGTTATTAGGACAAAATAACTAATTTTAAAATAATTTATGACTTTTAATAATTTTTAAAATAAAATAAACGAAAAAAAATTCATTCCATTTTTCCCATCCGAGAATCGAACAAGGAATAATCGGAAAGCATGCTAGAAGGGTACGCGAAAAAGCCAAAAATAGAATTGCGATACTAGCGAGGATGATGTCAAACATACTAGGACCAAGTAATATAAAAAGACAAGTACTGTGTAATATGATCCACTCGATAATGCTCTATGATGCCTCCATCTGAGAAGGAGCCCCTGATAATCAAATGTATAAGCGATTACTAATCTCTGTGCAGAGAAAAATTATCCTAATGGTCACAAGCGCATGCAAGACTTTTTCTTCAGACGCGTTAGCCATAATAACGGGTAATCTTCTCATTAAAGAACTGGAGGCAGAATGGGCATACATCCTTAGGAAAGGATTGGCAGAGAGGGCAAGGAGGGAGCCCCTAAAGAGATGACAGCATAAATGGAAGAATATGGACAATGAAGTGAGATGGAAAAAAACTACTCAAGCACGAATGTAAGAACAGAAGAATGGATTACTATTTTACTCAGTTTTTGACAGAAAATGCAGCATAATTTATAGGTGGAGTTATGAGGATGAAGTGGATTAGATTAGATTGGGAGTTTGACGTTGTTTGTCCTTGTCCACCGCGACCTTTTCAAAGTGAGACTCCGTTTGTTTTAGAGTATGTCGTCTAGCTTGGTCTTTTTATTAGACTTAGTAGTTTTGACAGTGGCTCCCGCATGTAGTTACATGCGTTTCGCTTTTCTTCGCCCAATGTTAGAAACCTCATTCCAGTCAGGCCTTCACATTGCCACAGGACGTGGAATCATGTTTCCTCTTCTTTTTTACAGAACCTGCACAAAGTTGCTTCTTATCCTGGATTGATGACACCTATGTGCCTTTTGAGGCGACATTGTCCAGTAAGAAGGCCTACTGTTATCCTAACGATTTGACGCTCTTTGATCCAGTAGATCTTTCGTGAACTTGACCGATGGTTCCTTGATGAACTGTTAAGCCTGCCTAAGTCTTGGATAGTTGTTCCACCATTCCTGAGACTCTTTTTGCATCCATTGCCGTAGCAACTCCACAGACGGGTTCGGGGCCTGTCATGGCCTTATTTGAGCCTTCTTGGGCTAATTCGTCGGCCTTTTCGTTGCCCTGATATCCCTCATGGCCTGGAACCCAGGCTAGGGTCACCTTGTTTTAACTACTTAGCTCTGCCAGGTCTTCTAGACAGTCTTTCACCAGTCGTGATTTGATTTCTGGTGAGAGAACTGCCTTTAGAGCTGCTTGGCTATCAGAGTATATGGCAATAGTTTTGGCTGATACTTGCTAATTTAATATTTCTCTTGCACATTGTTATATGGCTATTAGTTCCGTCTGGAACACTGTTGCATATTTTCCTAAACTCAGCGAAATCGTTGTTTTTGACTTGGGTTCATAGATTCCAGCACCGGCTCCTTCCTTGGTTTTTGAACAGTCTGTGTACCAGACGAGTTCAGCGTGTACGAGGGGTCCCTGTTTCCAGGATTCTCGGACTGGTATTTGAATTTAAAAATTTCTTTCAAATTTGTATGTGGTTGTGGCTCTGTCAGTAGGCATAGCTATAATATTATCCCTTTTTACTTGTTAATATAGCCTTGTGTGGACGGCGCTATGTAGTTGGCTTATTGGGTTTTGTCCCTGCATTGGCCTGTGAATAGCTGACCTGGTTTCTCCTTGTATGAAGATGTACAGTGGCGTGAGATTTAATAATACCTTCATTGCTGCAATCGGCGTAGTGCGCATGGCCCCAGTAGCATTCAGACAGGCAAGCCGCTGAATGCCAGTGAGTTGGTCTATTGCACATGCCTGCGCAATTTTAGTTACCCACGCCATGGGTTTTATTACCCTTGTGTATAACCATATGGTCATTTTGGGGTTTAGACCCCAGTTTTTCCCACATATTCTTCTACAGCTTACGAGAGCTATTCTACAATAGCTCTGAGAGTTTTTTGAGATGTTGATTTCACGTCAGCCTTTGGTCAAATATGACTCCGAGGTATTTGGCTTCTGTGACGAATGGGATAACTATGTTGTTTAGTACTAGTGGTCTTAGTCCTTTAAGTACCCGTTTTTTTGCGAATGGTACAATTGTTGTTTTTTTGCGTTAATGGACAATTGTTTCTTTTTGCACTAGTTGTTTACTATGTTTAGAGCTGTTTGAAATCGCTCCGAGCCTGTAGCTGCAAATCGCCCCCTGACAATAATTCCTACGTCGTCTGCGTATCCTAGGCACTGATAGCCTTCTTTGGACAATGTTTTGAGTAAGTTGTCCACAAAAACTGACCACAGCATTGGAGATATTTCTCCTTGTGTGCAGCCCTGTGTAACTTTTGCCTGTATGGTTGCCTTTCCTAGAGTGGATAAAATAATCTGGTTTTCTAGACAGGCATTGATCCATATTGTAACTGGAACGTTTCTCTTTTCTAGAGCCTTGGTTATTGACCTGGTTGAGGCATTGTTGAAAGCTCCTTCGATATCTAAAAAGTGGCTATTGCGATTTCTTTGTCATCTATTGATTTTGAAAGTAGTCTGTTTAGATCGTCCAGCGCTAGGTCAGTTGACTGACCTGGGTGGGATGCATATTGGTTGGTATGGAGCACATTTATTTTTAGTATATTGCTCCTAATATAACTATTATTCTTTCTAGAGTTTTAAGTAGAAGGGAGGATAGGTTTATGGGGCGATATGTCTTTGGCGTTTGGTCTGTGACTCTACCTATTTTGGCAAGATATACTACTCTTGCCTTTTGCCATATTGCTGGGATATATCTTCAGGCAATGCATGCTTTGAAGATTTTGCATAAATGTGGCATTAACACATCTTTACCCTTCTGGAGCAGAATTGGATATATTCCAACCGGCTTGGGGATTTGTATGACTTAAATTTGTAGATAGTCCAACTAATGCTGTGTCATCTTGTGATCTCGAAGGCCAGCTTCTAGTCTATTGGAATTGGTCTAATCCCTTTGTGACTGTAGCTCCCTTGGTCTCGTGAATCTAGTCCTGTTAGGATATTTGAGGCCGGAAAGTGCACCTGAGTTAGTATCTCCAGACTTCGTGGTGTAGGTATCATCCTCTTGAAGTAAGAAGATGATACAGAAATGGTGGATCCGGTAGAAAGAAAAAAAGAAAAGAGGGGTAGGTTTTTAGTGAGCACTGGAAATTTGAAAATTCACTCTACTCAGTTGGACATCATGATGGGTGTGAATAATAACAAAATAGAGAATGCTGCGCTTAAGGCTCTTGACGACCTAAGGGAATCACAGAAGTACAAGATCAGTATTTACGACCAATATCGGAGCAGCTGTTTGGTACAATATGGTAGACCGACCAATTATTGCTGTCTCATTAGTAGACCGTAGTATTACCGGCCACGTTTGGTGCTTTTTTTGAACAAATCAAATGAAATCATTTTTTCTGACGAATTCAAAGAGTAAGAAGACTAAGGCGAAAAATGCGTAATTGGGCATTTCATGTGTAGCGACATGTTGCTTGAAGTGGGCGTTGTGATTTGGAAAGCCATTTTTTATGGAAGTAGATCTCTTCTGGTGCTTATTGTGTCTCATATTGTCAGTGTTTCAGTTGAGTATCAACGAGTTAATGTTGCTGTCTGGCCTCTACGTTCTCCAGATTTATCTTGTGTAAAAATGATAAGGAGACCAGAGACCATAGGCCAGAGACCATAGAGCAAATGAGGCACAAAATTAAATCCAATTAAACACAAGACAATATTTAAATAGAGATCGACTAAAGACATACGAACATAGTTATGAGACAAGGTATAGACATAAATATGTGATACCCTTAATGACCAAGGATAAAGGACAAAAGAGTTATCTGTACTTGGGAACTAAATTATTTAATAGCTTACCCGACAACATCCTAAGACAGACAAACTTAAAAACTTTTAAAAGTATGCTTAAGGATTATGTCAAAGGTAGACCTAGAAAAGAAATACATGGCTTAATTGAATAAAATAATATCATTTATTCAAATACTTACCCACTTGTACATTAGATTTTTATAATTTTATGGTTTGATTTTATGTTCTTACAAGATAATATTTTCTAACATTAGGTAATGTTTTTTATATTTTTAATGTTTTTGCATTTGAAATAATTTTATAATTTTATATTTTCATATTTTTAAAATTTTTAAATTTTAATTTACAATACTAATACTAATACTAATACAATTATACTTCTCATAGGCACGTACAGGACATGTCAATATGGCTTCTGTGACTTATTGTTTATTATATTTTTTTTTATTTATGTATATTTTTAAATTATATTTGTAAACTTAGTGATTCATAATAATAAACATTAATTAATTCAATAGCATAGCTGAATGTGAAAATTTACGAGATTGTGTGCTGCAGTTGTGCTAAAACTTTAATGTAATGTTATTTTAGTTAACATTATTATATATAAAATTATTATATATAACAAATTAAATAAGCTGTATAATTTAAATTATTTGGGAACATTAGGGAATATTTTTTGATTGTCCCGATTGGTTTTCACTGCACATTTACTGGTTTGTGTTTGGAATTTTACCTTTTATTAGTACGGCCCTGTGCTCTTAAATAAACCTCATCACATCAACTTGTTGAATATGGTTGGTGAAGGTACACTTAGGAATTCGCAGTATGAAAAGTTAATGGGGCATGGGGAGTTCAAGGACGAACGCCCATGAATATTCTATAAATATGTTTTGTTTTATTAAAACACTTTTGGTTTTCGTTTCTCTGCTATTTTTATTGATGCTTCTTCAATACGGATTTTATTTTTGTTTTCGCTTATATAGGAATTTTTAAATTTTGAATAAATAAACTATAATAGAATTATACGAAAATAACCATATAAGAGCTAGACCGGTTTCTCTTAATTTGGGGCTCATCGAGCACCGGCAGAAAAATCATTTAGGATCTAAAATCCACACTGGAGAATTGAAATTGTCAAGTTAAGCTAATCACAGTAAACAGTAAACAATATAAATTTAAATAATTTAAAAATACAAAATTATTATTGTTCCAATAAAATTAAAATTGTCGAAATTCAGCGCTAGTTTTCCATAATTGTTGTCTTTATAAAAAAATCATAAACTTATGCACGAATAAGTTTCTAAATTTAGAACGCACAAAACTCGAATGTGACTTGCCTTTTATTGATTTTTAATTAGATATTCTTGGATTGCAGCGAAAGGATGATTAAATATGTATTTAAGATAAAAATAACATCTCAAGGTTTCCCCATATAAGTTATCTAAACTTCCTTTTAATAGAAACATAGGAGCTTTGTTTTTAATTCTTTAAAACATTATTTTTATTGAATTTTTTGAAAATTCATAAATAAATAATTTAAACCAGCCTTACCTAGCTTTATTCGTTAGTGCCTTGACCACTCAACTATCAATATGAAACATGCCTAATCCAAGATTTGATTATTCACCATAATACATTAATGTTGAACTTTATGCAGATCATTTACAAATACAAGGGGCCAAAGAAGATCCTTTGTGGCACCCTTACTGAAATATAAATTATTTGTTTCTCTGTTATTGATAGAATCAAGATATATATTTAATGGCATATTTTTTTTTCAATTAATATACTTCTAGCAACACGTCCCTTTAACAAAATACACAAAGATTTGGTGGTCAATACAAAATGCCTCTTCATCGTTTAATCGCCTGTCATTTCAGGCTCTGACTAATGATGTCCACAACTATTTTGTTGAATCCTCGCACAACGGGATGCAACCTGATCCCCAGGGTCGACAGAAGAAAGGGCAGGACCCCCGAGAATGTTATATTCGCATTTTGTGTAGGGCATTGACGTACTTCTACTTTTTATTTAACCATAATTTTTAGAATTCAAGATCCAATCCAAAATATTTTCGATAGAACATTTTGATATACAGGGTCTTTACAAAAACATACCACATATTCCTTAGACCAAACAAATAAGTCGATTTAAGTAAAATTACCTTAGTACAAAGTTGTTTCGTTTGGGCTCCAGAGGGCCTTGAAGTTACAATTTTTAAATCGTTTTTCCCATATCAATTTAAAACGGCATATGCGATTTTGTTGAAATTTGGTATGTTGGTAGAGTTTTATGTGGCAAAAAAATGGTATTAAAATTTTGTCCGATAATAATACATAGGCGTAGAACTTGATTTTTTAAATAATTGCACCTTTAAAAATTCTACGCCAATGGAAGAAAAGGAGTTTAAGTATGAAATTTAGATTGCACAACTCATTTACTTTAAAAAGGGTACTCTTGATAAGACTCAATTACTCTTATGGTTTTCACGAAATTTGCATTTTAGTAATTTTAGAACATAAACAATAATTATTAAAATACAAACTTTGTCAAAACCATGAGAGTAAATCGAGTGTTATCAAGGGTAATTTTTTGTAGGAAATGAGTACCCAACCCAAATTTCATACTCAAACCCCTTTTCTGCCATTGGCGTAGAATTTTTAAAGGTGCAATTATTTAAAAAATCAAGTTCTACGACTATGTATTATCGGACAAAATTTTATAGGATGAAAAACATAAAAATGTACTTTTTTCATATCTTCTTCAACACTTCTAATCGAGACTTTTAACAAAAATACTCGATTCTTGCCATGTACTATTTTTTGAGGAATATTAATTATTTGCCTGCAATACGTATACAAAAACATTTATTGTTGGTTTCCATAGTTTCATCTAAATAAAAATATTGTCAAGTTTTAACACCTAATCTCTTGTTAACGATTGAAAGTGTTCTATCTGACTCAATAATTAAAAAAACAAATGCGTGGTTTATTAATATGGCTGTACAATATACCAATGCAGAATATACCGATATGTTACTGACATCAGGATTTTGTGAAGGAAATGCTCGAGAGAGTGTCAGGGTGTACTCTGAAAGATTTCCAAATCGTCGTGTACCTAGCCACCCAACTTTTACTGCTGTTGAGAGACGTCTTCGGGAGACCGGTTCCTTTGCTCCCAACATTGTTGATAATGGAAGAGAACGTTTTGTAAGGATTCCTGAAGTTGAAGAAGACATTTTAGAACGTGTTGAAGAAGATCCAGAATTAAGCACCAGACGAATTGGAAGGGAAGTAGGAGTAAGTAAAGATGTCGTTCATAAAGTGCTTAGAGAACAATTGCTATATCCATACCATAAGAAGCCAGTACAAGAATTATTAGTCCATGATCCTCAAATTCGTTTGGGTTTTTGTCGATTTGTTAATATGCATAGAGAAAGAGATCCAAACTTTGTTAAGAAGGTTCTCTTTACCGATGAAGCGGGTTTTACAAGAAGAGGTATAACTAATACCCATAATGAACATGTTTATGCCGTTGAAAATCCGCATGCAATAAAGGTAAACCATTTTCAGCACGAATTCAAAATTAATGGGCTGGAATAATTGGTAATTTCATTGTTGGTCCTGTCATACTTCCACGAAGATTAACTGGAGAAAATTATTTGGATTTTCTACAAAATACGAATTGTTAGAAGATTTACCTCTCCAACTTCGGAGGGATATGTGGTTTATGCAAGATGGAGCTCCACCACATTTTTCTTTAAACGTTAGAAACCACTTGAATGAACAATATCCACACAAATGGATAGGCAGAGGCAATGACGCACCTGTAAACTGGCTACCACGTTCCCCAGACCTAACACCGATGGATTACTTTTTATGGGGACATCTGAAATCCACAGTTTACAGGAAACCTGTAGAAAGTGAGGAAAAATTCTGGCAACGTATTCAAGATGCAATAAACAATCTTAGAGGTGATGAAGAAGTTATGGAAAGGATACATTTTAATTTTCTTCGACGTATAAATCTTTGTATGCGTGCAAATGGTGAACATTTTGAACAATTTTTGTAAAATCTCTATTTTGATTATGTTGTAAATAAATATTTTTGTGAAATTTATACACTCTAAATTATTAAAACAGAAATTTAGCGAAAACCATGAGAGTAATCGAGTCTTATCAAGAGTACCTTTTTTAAAGTAAATGAGTTGCGCAATCTAAATTTAATACTCAAACTTCTTTTCTTCCATTGGCGTAGAATTTTGCAAATTATAATTATTTCCCCCTGTATTAAAATTTGGCAACGCTGCCTAGATCGAAAGAAATTTCCAACCTCGAGTGCGACATTTTGAGGACAGTGACCCCGAGACAGATTCAGAAGTGTCGCCTTGACGACACTTCTCGTGTCGCGCCGTGCGAAATGTGTTTCATATAATTGTATGTATTTTAGAGTAAGAGTAAACACATATTGGTCGCCTATAGTCACATTAGTACGGGGGATTATTGAAAAATCGCTAGAATGTCGTCAGAAAGTGATGGTTCTTACAGTGAAATGGAGATAGAAGATGAGGGAGTATGGAACAAAGTTAGACGTAAAAAAAAGCGTCAAAGCAATCCATTAAGCCATTCTAAGAAGATAAACAGCTTAAGTTTTGAAGAAATCAACAATATTATTGGATCAAGCTCCCAGACTAATTCCGCAAATCCAACAACTATAAAAAGTAGCACAATAAAAACACAACACAAAAACTATTCATCAAGAATGAAAGAAATAATGGGCTACAACTTTTCCTGTACTTGTATTTCATTTTAATTTAAACTTAACTTCCCTCTATCATCTTGTGTCGAATTTCTCATGTAGAACAAACAAAAACCTGTTGTCGGGCCCCCCTTACAGCGCTGCCGGTCCCCCTTTTTATCCCGGGCCCCGGGAATTAGTCCCGGCTACCCCCCTCTAGTCGACCCTGTATATTCAATATCAATCCAACTACAGGGTGGAGCAGAATCAATTTATGCAATACATGGGAAGAAATTTTTCCAAATGCAGAGGATGAAATTATAAAAAAATAGCGGTATTATTTTAAAATCGAAGACAGGAAAAAAATTACAGACACACTTAACAATTTAAACCTTTTCAAAAAAAAAAAAACATTTTCGATATTATTACTTAGCTATAACTTGACTTGGTGCAATTATTTAAAAAATCAAGTTCTACGCCTATGTATTATTATCGGACAAAATTTTAATACCATTTTTTTTGCCATATAAAACTCTACCAATATACCAAATTTCAGCAAAATCGCATATGCCGTTTTAAATTTATATGGGAAAAACGATTTAAAAATTGTAACTTCAAGGCCCTCTGGAGCCCAAACGAAGCAACTTTGTACTAAGGTAATTTTACTTAAATCGACTTATTTTGGTCTATGGAATATGTGGTAAGTTTTTGTAAAGACCTTTTAGAGACACCCTGTATAAAGGTTGTGGAAGATTTTTGAAATTTCAAGTGAAATATGAGTATAATCAGTTTGTATAAATCTTTATTAAAATGATTCGCCTATTTTCTGTTTTACAAAGCAATTATCATAACATTCATACAAAATAGTGAAAGGTATGAAGATATTTATCGGACATAAATTAATGATGAATTACAAAGCCAACTGATTCAATAAACTACATTATTTTTCTGCTTCTATTTCTGAACAAACAAAGTATCAATGTAAGGTATGTCGTATTCCGGGAACGCCAATGTTGCGTAGGCTGTGCAATATTTATTTTCCAGGGGGTGAAAATAGGTCAAGGAATTGGTGGTTTATTGTGTCTCTTCTGGCATAAATTGCTCCGGGTAGAAATATATTATTCGTCAGGTGTCTTTCCGGTGTAAGAGGGTTGTTTTGTGTATTTCATGAGAAGAAACGTTTTTTTTCAACTGTTGAATACTTTCTATAGAAAAAGTAAGAAAATGAAAATATTTATTACAGTGGGGAAAGTGACACTTTTCATGCTAGTTGAGAATATTGATATAAGGTGAGGTGGAAGCAAAGTTTAATGAAAAATCACTTATGTATTAGTGATATACACAATTATTTTTTTTACAAACAATATAATTTTATAAAACAAATATAAAACCAGGATATATGATGATAAGTATTTAATCTTACACGCAACATTTCTGCGGACATGATAAAAGAAGCTGTAAATACATCGTGAAAAATTTTTTTAGGCCAAAACGTATTCACTAAATTGACTAATCATAGTAAATTGTGAAAAATCAAACAAAAATATTCCACAGAAAAAATATCGATGTCTACAATTTTCTGCTTCGTGACATTACTGGTTGAATCGATGCTTTATCACTGTTGAACTAATTACTGTAAGTGGAAATTGGACAATTTAATTTAGGGCACGGAAATCGTCCGTCACAGAGGGTCAGTCCACAGTGTCACTAGCTATTAAATAATCAATATATAAATATGTCACGATTCATTAGCGAATGAGTAATTTAGTGTACATGACAGTTACAGTAAAAGAGAGAGTAGAATGTAGAATGGATGATGGATGCAAAGCTTTATTATCCAGGTGAAGTTCGTGAAGTCCATATTAAACGTCACTTTCGTATAAATGGTATGTTTTTAATTTGTAAAAATTGACCTGTGGAAGCATTTTGTTAAAATACTAATGGAGAGAAAAATAACGAATTTATTCCAACCTATACCGCTATATTCTATTCAAATTCTATTAAAAAAAAACAAAAATGCTAAATAATATTTCTAATATTAAAATCATATTTAACTACATTACAATGAAGTACAGTGTAGACCAGGGGGTTGGTAACTCTAATGGAAAAACATGAGGAAGGTAATTTAGTACCACTCCAATTATTGGGATAGTGCTTGTATCGAAATGTCAGCCAATTGTCAGCTCATCAAAACTTCAAACTTAGAGACATTAAAATGGCTATTGCATTTGAAGGTGTATTGAATTTTGATTCATCTAGAATCTAGATTTATTTTTTAACACCTTCCAATTTTAAGCACGTTTTCAATAGATGGGAAGATGGATTTCAGCAACAAACAAAGCACTCCTAGATATTGGTAGTGATGCAATTTATACCACATTAAATATGCAGTCGTCTTATTAAGGATAACCAAATAATTTGTAATAAGTGTCTTAAGAAAAATGTACCATCACTGTTTGACACCAACGGTAAGTAATATTTACCAACTTGTTTTTGATTCAGTGTTAAAATAATTGGTTTGTTATTTAAATTTCTTTTTGTTTTCAGTTTTTAAATGATCATTGTTGTAAAACAAATGTTGGCCCTTTAAAATACTCTGTCGATCGATGAAATATTTGAGGTAATGTTTTTGAGGTCACTGGATTCAACCCTCATGTCAGATTGGACAAATTGACAGTTGACAGCTGTCAATTCACTGTCAACGAGGAATATAAAAGTAAATATCCTCTTTTCGCTGTCAACTGTCAATTTATCCAATCTGACATGAGAATTGAATTCAGCGACCTCAAAAACCCAAACTCTCAATGTGAAAAGAGGATATTTATTTTTATATTCCTCGTTGACCGTGAATTGACAGCTGTCAACGGTCAATTTGTCCAATCTGACATGAGGATTGAATCCAGTGACCTAAAATACATTACCCTATATATTAGAATAATTAAAATATGCTTTTGACATCTGTAAATAGTATTGAAAATGAATAGTTTTACAACGGGTCAGGGGAGCTTTGGCAGCTCCGTAGATGCCAAAATATTCATTTTGGCACTTTGTGCTCATGGAGACTTTTGTTCAGGTTGAAATCTACAACATATCAAAAATTCAGACAATTTGACAGAAACCCAATTTTCATAAGATTATTGCGGGGTCCTTTATTTTTTAATTTACGAGCTGCATCAATTATCTCTTTTTCAGATATAGGTTCTTAAATTACCATTGTGAAAGTTAAAATTTAGATTTGCATCATCTGGATCTGCCAAAGAAAAAACAATTTCAAAAAATTTCCAGAAGCATTAGCAATATCTTGGGGATTATTATATGATTTTTCACCACAATACATTGTTCCAGGAATTCTTGAACTATTATTTTTTTGATGTACAAAGGACCAAAAAGATTTAAGTTCATTTACTAAGCAGGCTTGGACATCTTCCAGATAACGTGAATACGCTAAAGTAATTTATTGTTTAACTAATGTTCTAAGTCTACTGAATTCCTGATAGTGAGCAATATTCCTATGTATTTTAGCTTTATACTTGATTAGATTTATAGTTTCGCCTGTATATCATACTGGATATTTGTTTAAAATTTCTTTTAAGTGGAACATAAGCATCAATAATTTCATAGAGTTTATTATAGAAACTTTTCACTATTAGGTTAGAGTTGTCAAATTTTCAAGGAAGTGCCACTCAACATGTAATAGAGTAGGTATTATATAATAAGTGATAGCAATTTTAAAGTTGTACATCTTTTCATTAATATTTGTGTCTAACTTGTCATGTTTAATGTATATTTTTATTAAGATCTATATATAATGAAGGGTAATACGCATCTTCGATAACAAGTGCTGTGTTTTCTCTGATGACAGAACAACTCATATTACTCATTACCAGGCCTAGTATATGATTATAATTATTAGAAACAAAATGAAATTATTTCATATTCAAAATAGTCAAAAAGTTTGTAATTAAGCGAGTCTTATTATCCTTAGTATTATTTAAAATAAAATTGGTAGCGTTAAAATTCCCTGAAGGGGTTGATGGTAGAATATAGATAACTACTATAAATATAGTCCAAATATTACATTGACACTTGCACACTAAAAAGTCAATATCGGAAAAGTTATCGTCCAAATCTTGAATTAGAACTGGTTCAGATTTCGTAGCAGCATCAATAGCGAGTAAAACACCACCACCAGAAGATAAGTTAAAAAGGTCAAGTTTTCTGTCTCTGCGGTGAACATCATATTGCTCATTAGGAAATAGTTCATTAGAGTTAATTTCAAGCATTAACCAAGGTTCAGTTAGCGCGATAATATGTCACATGCTGAAAATTGGTTAATTTTGGTGTTAAGACTTCTCACATTCTGGTAATAAATGGACACTATCTCGTTGTTGATGCTGTTGGACTGTTCTAGTTTAAAGAAGTAGCTGTAGGTACACTTTTTGAAAATATTGTTAACATACCTTATTCGGATGTTAACATCACCGTTGTTGATTCGATCATCGAGCTCTTGCTCAACTGTTTTATAGTACTTTATTTGTCTCTTTGTGCGATATGCAGCTACAATTACTTGCTTGAAATTCGAGTTCGATTTAAGACGCTTTTTCAAGACTGGGCTCACTGTTGTTTCGTTCTCCAATATTACTTTAATATGTCTAATATTAGATTCTGCGAAAGCCCCTAATCTTATTGGCTTGATATTTGTTGTAGGTAAATCTAGAGCAACAGTATTTAGAAATGCAGATACCGTATTATTGTCTATCACTTTTTGCTCTCCTGAGGATTTGTTTTGGTTGGGCTCTGCAACTTTAAAAATGATAATGTTGTTCCTTCGCTTTTATCTTTCAGTAAATTCGGTCATCATATCTTCAAAGTCGAAGTCAGGCGAAGTCCTATTTTGAGCAATTCGAAGATTTTCATCTCTGAGATCCTTAATGTCGTTCTGAAGCTGGATAATTAAAGCTTTTAGATCGGTGGAGATTACAACTCCAAACACACAAACTGGGGTTCACGATTAACCACAGTCAAAGGAAAAGAATTCCACAAAGCTGCATCAGAACTTGGTTGTACATACAAATCTTCTGAAAAACCCACCTATTGGCCCACTGACCCAAATAAGATTCCAGATCTTTTGGATTTCTTTATTCTGAGGAAAATTTAACCAAATTATACACAAGTAGAAGAAAACTTTGATATGGATTCAGACCATTCTGCAGTAATCCTTACTCTAAGTGATAATGTTATTCAAAGAGAAGCCAAACCGACCTTAGCAAATCGGAAAACTAATTGGGAAGGTTTTCAAGAGGACTTAACAAATACTATTCAACTGACCATAACACTAAAAACGAAAAATCAGCTAGATGAAGAACTGGAAAGGTTTATAGTTGAAATCCAGCAAGCTGCATGGAGAAACACACCAGAAGTAAGAAGATTAACAGCTTGAAAAAACTATCCTGTCGAGATAAGAAAACTAGTAGCAGAAAAAAGAAAACTAAGAAAGAAATGGCAGATGACAAGATCACCAGAAGATAAAAATATATTAAATAGGGCTACCCAACGACTGAGAAGAGAAATTCTAAATCACAAAGAAGAATTCTTCAACAGATACCTAGTAGGGCTAACAGATGATAAAGAAACTGATTATTCACTCTGGAAGGCAACTAAAAAGATGAAAAATTCGTGTAAACACTGTCCTCCTATCAGAATAGCAGATAACAAATGGGCAAGAGATAATCAACAAAAAGCTGATATTTTCGCTGACCACCTACAAAAGACGTTCCAATTAGATGAAAATCAAGACCATCCATAATATGGAACAACTTGAAATTAAGCTAGTTACTCCCAATGAAGTTACGAAAGAAATTCAGACAAACATCAACTCACAGAAAGCCGCAGGATATGACCTTATTACTGGAGAAATATTAAAGAAACTACCGCGGAAGGCTATTGTTAAATTGACACACCTCATAAATGCAGCATTTCGCCTTAAATATATACCTGATTCGTGGAAAATGGCTGAAGTTATCCTAATTCCTAAGCCAGGAACACCTCTGAATGAAGTGTCGTCATATAGACCTATATCATTGTTACCAATGATATCTAAGTTATTTGAAAAACTGTTACTAAAACGACTAAAACCAATAATTGAAAATAAAAATCTGATCCCTTCGCACCAATTTGGTTTTAGAAACAAACACTCAACAATAGATCAAGTACACAGGATAGCCGATATTATCGAAAAAGCTTACGAAGAAAAATATATATGCTCAGCTATATTTCTTGACGTAGCCCAAGCATTTGACAAGGTCTGGTACGCTGGCCTAATACAGAAACTTGAAAAAATGTTCCCTAGACAATATGTCGACATTCTACAATCATATTTAACGGGAAGAATGTTTAGAGTAAAGCAAGACGAGGCATACTCCGAAATGAAAGAAATTAAAGCAGGTGTCCCACAAGACAGTGTCCTAGGACCGGTTCTTTATTTATTATACACCAACGATATCCCTCAACAACAATCTGTTAAAATAGCAACATTTGCAGATGACACTGCAATATTGGCAGTTGGCGGAACTAATACAGAGACCTCAGAAAAACTTCAAGAAACCTGCAACAGAATTAATCGATGGACAAAACTAAAACTAAAACTAAATCAGTGCATGTTGATTTTACTCTTCGACCAAATGAACAAAAACAAATAAGAATAAACAATGACGTTATTCCGCATCATGATTCGGCCAAATACCTAGGGATGAACCTAGATGTAAAACTTAAATGGAAAGAGCACATAAAAAAAAGCGTAAAGAACTTGAACTTAAATTCAAAAAAATGTATTGGCTCCTAGGAAGAAAACCCAAATTGAGAGTGCACAACAAACTGCTGATTTATAAACAAATCCTAAAACCAATCTGGATTTATGGCATACAGCTATGGGGATGTGCCAGCAAGAGTAATATCAACATGATTCAAGTTATCCAAAATAAAGTCCTAAGATGTATTGTTGATGCACCTTGGTTCTACCGAAACGATTATCTTCATAGAGACCTGAAGATGCCAACAATCGAAGAAGAAATAAAAAGGTTTGCTGCGAAACATGAGGGTCGACTCCACTCCCACGTCAACGAAGAAGCACTGCAATTACTGGACAACTCTACACTAAACAGAAGGCCCAAAAGGAAGAAGCCATTTGAGCTAGTGCAGTGAACGTTAATGTTAGTGCTAGTGTAAAACAGTGTAATAAATCTTCACGCCAACTTGTGATGCTTTCCTATAGAAACAATTAAGACAGCCCAATGGGGACTTCTTAGATAAGTAATTAGTTTGTAAGATTTTTAGATTAAAATTGTAAGTTAGTCAGTAATGACTAGTAACAATACTCTACAAAAAAGATCTTTTATGTCTTTTCCCATCACTCTACAACCGCTAGAGGTCCAGTCGTAACTTCTATTACCATTTAACGCACTTACTTCGTACACATGTATGCATAAATTTCTGTTTACACACGCTGCATGTAACCATTTGGTGACTCTCATATGGCTGGTTGCAGCACTTGCATGATACCCGAACATACATTAGATACATCTGCCCTTTATTTTAAACTTAATCTTAAAAACACCATTACCCATCACATTTAAAAAATTTGCAATCCAAAAATGTATGCCTAGATCTGTACTGACCGAGTCCAGATAATTCAATTTATTTTTGTTGATCGTATTTTCCCGAAACAATTACATCCCTAATTATTCCAGAATTCCCTGAACCTCCAAAGCAATTAAAAAGGAGAAACGTTTTTTACTTCTGTATTTATTTTAAATACGTTGAATTAATTTTTTCACGAGTTTATCGGATTGCTACTTACAGTCAATATTTTTTAATCATTTTAAATTCACTTAATTATAAATTGCAATCGCATTTCCAGTTTCTCAACCGTTAATCCGGTCAATGAGCATAAAATGTCTGGAAAATCTGTCAGAAAAAGCCGACGCTCTCCACAATCGAGGGCAAATTCCGGAATTAATGAATTCGCGTAATTAGGGTAGGTACCTAATTCCGGATTAGGGTACAATTCGTTTGTTAAATTGGAACATCGTTATTTAAAATTATTCAAATCAAGTAATAGGTTTGGGAACGAGAGATGAATAAAAATCTGTAATAGATGGAATTAATTAAAAAATTTAAAATTAACTTTTTACAATTTATTGCAAAAAGATTATTGATGACTCAATTTTTTTGTAGGGTACATGTAAGTTGGTTTCCATGTTATTCAGGATTGAAAATAACATGTGAATTAGTTCCCTGCAATAGAATCTCGGAAAAATTGAATTAAATAGAATTAGATAGATAGTTTTTGTAAATGCGTTTAATATGTAAACTATACAATGTACAAATTTTTTCCAAACGTAATGGAGAAAGATTGCAGAACCTCTTGACCTAGGCTATTTTAAAATAGCTATAATTTTAAGAATAAATAATGTATGTAATATGTAGTTGAGCTCATATGCGTACTCGCTAGCTAGAAAGCTAGGTTCTTTTACAGGTAACAGGTGCAATTCATTTACGTTAAAGTATAGTTTATTTTATATATTACAGAATATTGGTAAAAACCAACATTTATTATTGCCAGACACTTTCCGTGAGCCTTACACGCTTTAAATACGTTAACAAAATTAGGACAGGTACATGTATCATAGTATCAAACAAATTCTATATAATATGTTACTCAGGGTCCTATTTTAAGACCTTTTGTAAGCAGCCAGGCCAATCCGAATGCCCAAACATCACACCAGACACGATAAAAGTTAGGTTATGAATATGAGCGCGAAGATTCATGTGTTTCAATTTGAATAAGATAGCTTTGTGCAATTTAGGTTGTAGTAATAATTCATTTTAATGCATAGTTACAAAAAGAGTTTTTATAAAAATATTCACATGCGTTTGTTGTGCATGTAAGTTCAACTGAGTTCTGAGCCCAAAAGCAAGCTGGAAAAATAACTTCTAATACATAATTATCTGTTAAATAAATGTAACAACTATTAAGTCTTTAACTACTGTTATCAATATATTATTAAGGGGCAAAGGGTTAGGGAGTCCAGAAGAAACATTTATTCACATGTGGAAAAAATTAAATTAAAATATCAAATGATCCCACAATAGTAGAGTCAGGAGGCCTTGGCAACTGGTTAAAGACTCTGTTACTCCTTAGGGGTAGAAACGCTAAGGCTTCACAAATGCTCGGAATATTTCATAACTGGTTTTGGAAAATGGAGGAGAGAATAATAATAATAATAATAATAATGAGTGGATTAACAGTAACACATGTATATTTAAAATAATTACAAAATGATAAAATAAATCAATTTATATTAGAAAATAAAGCACTATTTGGGGTAATATGCCCAAACTTTTTGGTAACGACCAAATTATATAATTGAATAGGATGATTTGTATTACGATTAATTATTAATACAAATCATCTTATTCAATTATATAATTTGGAACTATAAAAAAGTATAATGATAATTATAATAAACATTTCCTTTTGACAGATAAGTCAGACTTTATTTGTTCATAGCCGTATATCTTATCTATTTTAATGGATTCGGAATTTTGTATTAAGGCGCGCTCTCACGAGTCGATTTTAGTTGATCAACAAAAGTTAAATAAAAACTGTTGTAAGAACCTGTCTTTCAATAGAGTTGATCAACTTTTTAGTTGCTCAACAAAAGTTTGACCCAGTCAAACTTGTATCGTTCAAGTAATGCGTCATCATAAATTGTTTTCAAGTTAAAGCTTGTCTTGAAACGTTTGAACTAGTCAGTCAACTTCATATCAAATGTGTAATACATAGATAAATAATGTGTAGTACGTTTGAAACTTTAATCTTTTTAAGCGAGAGACGCTAAAATGGTGGTTCCCACCTTATCGAGACTGAGGCCCACAAGGGTAAACTCGTAGCGTAACAAAAACGAAAAATGATTTAACTTGGAACGAAAAACCGAAAGCTGATAGTAGTATTAGGACGTTAAATTTTTTGTTTTGTGAAGCATTAGCATTACTTAGGTTAAACCATGTTATGATTTTCACAAGCCTTGATTTTTAAAACCATTCTACATCGCCTGAGTATGAGTATTGCAACTATGTTAAAAGAAATAAATTGGCTTTCAGTTCAAAATTATGTTCAGTACATGACTGATATTTATTTATAAAATAAAAATAACATAAATCCATCGCATCAGATCTATATATCTATCTATCACAACTATAATACAAGAAGCTAATTTGACTTTCATGTACGGCAGGCCATCACTAAAAGTTCCCAAAATACAATTTTTATTAAAGGTTTAAAAAATTTAATAGACTGCATACAAAAATTGAAGAAAAAAACAACAATAAATGTATTAAAACGTAACCTCAAACAATACTTGATAAATAAACAGATAAACAGATATACTTTCTTGTGATAATGCTCTTTAAACCTGTCCTTTTTAAGTATTTCCCTTAATTTATTGTTATTTTACCCCTCGTTTTATCTCGTTTTACTACCTACTATGTTTAAATTATTAATAGTTTTTCGACGATAGGTTATAGCAACTTATAGCCACAGAACTATTTTTGTGTTAAAGTAGATCCATAGAGAGCAATGTAATTTACAAAGGCCTTCTTTCAACATACAAATAAATGACAACTTTATAATTAAAATGAAAAAACACAACAAAATACCTCGGTATTATAATTGATCAAAATTTGAAATGGGTTGATCACATTACGTCATTAAAATCCCAAGGTAAAAAGATTCATTTTTAAATTTAATGAATTGAGGAAATTTATGACTAGGAGTTTACTAATTATTATTTAGAATTCGCTGGTTCAATATGTAATTCAAAACTGTATAATTAAAATTATCTGCAAAAAACCAGCATTATAACCTAACTCGCTTTTATATGATAAAAAAGTGCTTTGTATACAAACATTTGTCTTCCTGTACCTTTATTTATGGAAAGCCTGAATTGAGATACACTACAAATTATTTGCAATAAATGTCAAAAGCATAAATTTTTAAATAATTTGACATTTAAGAGCTATTCACACATCACAGTTGACATCTTGATACTTGACATGCATAGCCAAGCATTATTCTGCTTTTTGCCAAATAAAATAGCTGGTTAATTATTCTATGGGGTTCCGACAGAGAGCCAGTAAATTTGATGAAGGTGTTTTTGTGGCTAGGGGCGAAATAGTAGTACGCTTAAGTTAGCACCACCATTTTTAAGAAACTGCTTATATATTTTTTATAAATTGGCGACTAATTTCGAATAAAAATAGCCTTCGAAATGGCTATGGTTGCAAGTATGAAGGTCGCAACCCACATTAGAAATTTCACCTTTACTATCAACAGCTGTTGTTCGACAGGTCGTTAGAGAATGTTTGCAATTTATGGAATGTTGAGAATGTTAGGAATGTTGACGTTAGAAATAATTGGAATTCCTAAAATTGTCACATAAGAATTATATAGGCGGATTTTAAGAAAATTGATATTAAAGTAGTTAGGATGGAACGAAAATTCTGAAAATCAATAGGGTTCTAAGTTAGAAGTAAATATTCAAGAAAATCAAAACCGTAAGTCATTCAGAACTTTCGTTCTAGAGTTATTGTGCCGGTATACATACACACAGACGACCAGACGAAATTTTTTTTTTGCATTTTCGTATTCAGAATGATCGGAAACATGAAAAAAATCCTTATAAAATAGGAAACAAATATAAAAAAATAATAAAAAAAATAAAATAACAAATACTAATTCATTATAGTATTGAAATTTATTTAAGAGTTTACTTGATACGCTCAGGTTCTTTTGTAGATATGCTTTATTAATTATTAAACTAAGAAGTAAATAAATTATTATTAAATACAATATCGAAAACACATTGATTTTCGTTCATCAACACGTACATTCAACCAATCAGTTGAATAATCTAAATACCAATACGTTTTTAAGCCAGAAATACTTACATACTTTAGAAAGAGTCCATTTTTTCTACTTAACACTTACCTAGAACAAAAAAAAGATATATTAAAAAAACATTGAAATTAATATTTTTATTATGAGTGAATTTCAACCCCTGAAGTCGACTGAACGACTTGTGTAGGGGAAGGGACGGATATTATTATTATTAATATTATTTGCCGTGGCACTCCGGGGCGACTTAAAGATGGTTGATGGTGCCATTTGACTTACAGGTGAGGAAAACCCGGAAAACCTCACCCACCATCATCGAGACGGTAATGCATGGCGATTTTTTAATCTGCATATCATATCAACAAAAATTGAATTTCTATTAATACGGCACACATTAAATCCTAAACCGAACCATGCAATTTAATTAAAAATCCACATGGTCTGGTCTGGGATTCGAAGCCCAGCAGTCTTAGACTCATAAACTTGCCTATAAATGAATATAAGCGCGTTAGACCGCTACACTACCGACCCGATAGGATAGGATAGGATTATTATTGGTCACAAACCTTAACAAATACTTAAAAGGTAAAAGATTATCGACAAATAATGATAATGTCATATATGCTGTTGAGAAATCGTTTGAAGGCTATAAAAATTATATTTTTATGTAAATCTTAGGGCGGGTCGTACAATGGGCAGTTAAAATGTAATCTTAGTTCAAATTATTAACTTTAAATTATTAACTTTAAATTAATAGCTTTAAAATAATATTTGTACTTTTTGCTAAAGAATCAGTTAGCTCACTTGGACCAGTTGAAAGTTCCAAAATAACATCCACTCCAGGGATACAAATTCAGGATGCGCAGAAGACTGCTGTTTTATTATAGGCGCTTGTCATATATTGTATTATCTGAGTTGCGCAGTGTATAAACTGGAACATTGAGATCAAAAGTGTCGACGCAGAGTGAGCGAACTGATTCTTTAGCTATAAACTGTGGTAAAGGCATCAAAATGGCCGCGCCCTATGTTGGGTGTGTCGGACCTCTCTCTTGCACCGTATAGTAATCAAAGTATGTGGTAAAAACTCACATACTTTGATTTTCTCTTACTATACGGATAATGGTAGCACTGCGCAGCTTTCTGAGTGCCTTTTAAAAGGAGATAGAAAACTTTGCCAGTTTGATGCCTTATTACGTGTTGCCTACATCTTGGCGCAATATTTTTAATATTTTGCTTGCCTGACAGTGTCACAGAATATTATTTTTGGAGTCACAGTTTATTGCTAAAGAATCAGTTTGCTCACTCGGACCAGTTGAAAGTTCCAAAATAACATCCACTCCAGGGATACAAATTCAGGATGAGCACAAGACTGCTGTTTTATTATAGGCGGTTGTCATATATTGTATTATCCGAGTTGCGCAGTATATAAACTGGAACATTGAGATCAAAAGTGCCGACGCAGAGTGAACGAACTGATTCTTTAGCTATAAACTGTGGTAAAGGCATCAAAATGGCCGCGCCCTATGTTGGGCGTTTAGGACCTTCCTCTTGAACCGTATAGTAATCAAAGTATGTGGTAAACACTCACATACTTTGATTTTCTCTTACTATACGGAGAATGGTCGCACTGCGCAGCTTTCTGAGTGCCTTTTAAAAGGAGATAGAAAACACCACCATTATGACGCCTTATTACGTGTTGCCTACATCTTGGCGCAATATTTTAAATATATTGCTTGCTGCTGTCAGTGTCAGTGAATAATATTTTTGGAGTCGCAGTTTATTGCTAAAAAATGAGTAAGCTCACTCGGATGAGTTGAATGTTCCAAAATAACATCCACTCCAGGGACACAAATTCAGGATGCGCAGATGACTGCTGTTTTATTATAGGCGCTTGTCATATATTGTATTATCTGAGTTGCGCAGTGTATAAACTGGAACATTGAGATCAAAAGTGTCGACGCAGAGTGAGCGAACTGATTCTTTAGCTATAAACTGTGGTAAAAGCATCAGAATGGCCGCGCCCTATGTCGGGCGTGTCGAACTTCTCTCTTTCACCGTATAGTAATCAAAGTATGTGTAGAAACTCACATACTTTGATTTTGTCTTACTATACGGAGACTGGTCGCACTGCGCAGTTTTCTGAGTGCCTTTTAAAAGGAGATAGAAAACACCACCATTTTGACGCCTTATTACATGTTGCCTACATCTTGGCACAATATTTTTAATATTTTGCGTGCTGCTGTCAGTGTTAGTAAATAATATTTTTGGAGTCGCAGTTTATTGCTAAAAAATTAGTTAGCTCACTCGGATCAGTTGAATGTTCCAAAATAACATCCACTCCAGGGATACAAATTCAGGATGTACAGATGACTGCTGTTTTATTATAGGCGGTTGTCATATATTGTATTATCCGAGTAGCGCAGTGTATAAACTGGAACATTGAGATCAAAAGTGCCAACGCAGAGTGGGCGAACTGATTCTTTAGTTATAAACTGTGGTAAAGGCATCAAAATGGCCGCGCCCTATGTTGGGCGTGTCGGACCTCATTCTTGCACCGTATAGTAATCAAAGTATGTGGTAGAAACTACTAATTTGACACACACAGGTTAATTTTTTTTACATTTTTTAGTCGATAATAGTTTTTTTATATTGTTCTGAAATTTGATTGGTTGAAAACGATTGATCTGCTGTAATAATCAAAGAATCTTCGCTACACCATGTCGTGTCGCAACTTACCTAACGAAGGGTTATCCAAAATACAAATTTTCCGTCGAATGCGGTAGCGATCATGCGTCGCTTACCGAATGCGGCGTTCGGCGCACAGTTTCAGGAAGTGGGCTCCTGTGCATTTATCAGGTTACAATTAAAAAATTAATGAAACGTAATGCCCGTTACACCCTAAATAATAAGCAAATAATGTATTTTTAAAAATCACTATTTTGAATTTGAATTATAAATGAACGCATAGCAGACTGTAACCAGCACAGTAGTGCAAATGATTCAAAGTTCTGTCAATAAAACCTGAACCTATATATTATGTTTACCCAATGTTTTGATATTGTTTTCATATGAAATTTAACTAATTTTGTGAATATAAATTAATGAAATAAGTGGCATAGCTGTAATTGGAGAACCAAGATAAGACCTGTGGTGTTATATTAAGCATACACCTTTAAAATCTTATATTAAGGTTAGTTTATTTAAATAAAATTGTGACATGATTATAATAAAATGTTATAACTGGAATTATTCTAGTTGTTGAAAAAACATACAATGTTTCATTTATTGACAGCCTATTCTTTTAACAATCATTGAGATAACATAAAGAGGAGGTGCTATGACGATATTGAGTGGTATGAATAAAAACAAAGTAGATGCTAATGTTACAATTTTAAGGATCTACTACGAAGTTTCTGCTTCATCATGAAGCATCTGGGCAATTCCGGTAGTATTTGTTTAATGTCGAAGTATTTACTACACTTCTTGTAGTATCTACTTTTATTACGTAGTATTTGCTTCAAAATGTCTAGCAATTTCCCAGTTTGACTTCTGCTCGAGAATTAGCAGGCTCTGATAAGTTTCTAAGATTTTTTGTTTCATATTTATTTGAAGTATTAAAGTGGTTGTGTAAAATGTATTCAGATGAAGAAATGCCCCATCAAGAAGAGTCCCAAAATGAAGACTTAGAATTATTTTCGTTATAATGCTAGAAGATCATAAGATAATTCGGGTAAAAAATATGAAGAAAACAGAAAATAAAATAAAATTAAATGAGTGGTAACAAAAGTTTTATGATCTATGGAACGGAAATGAAAATCCATTAATTCAAAGAGTTCCAGGTATACTTACATGCCTTTTTTTGTAAATTTATTACAAATACGTAATGTAATAATCGAAAATTTATACCTTATTTTAAGTTACCGGAATATTTTATAATACAAAATATCATCATTGTAATGTCTTCTTTCATTGTATATTTTTCTCCTGCGTATTTCATCCATATTCTAACAAAAGTAACTGTACCAATCTCAGAGAAGCTGCTATTATACCAACTTCGCTAACGTCAAGCAAATACTAAATTTCTTCTTGAAATCGAAGTATCTTACTGTAAGAAGTCGGTACTTCAAATCGTAGTAAATACTTTAGTCATTTTTACGAGACTGCTACTTGGTGTAGTAGGTTCCGGAAAAATTAAAAGTACCTTCTTAGTTTTGAAGTATATACTTTGTAAAAAATGCTAATACTTCTACTATTAGCACGTACTTCGGTTTTATTCATGTGTTCGTACTTTTGCATTACACTTTTACATCAGATGTCAAACTCGAGCTACTGGAGCTAGTCAGTTTTGGTGAAAATAAGTGCCATTTTTTTTTAAAAATAGCTTGATTAAAATGATATAAAAACATTTTCATTCCGTCAATTTTTAAATATAAAATAATTAACTTTAAATTAATTAAAAATCGCAATTTTGATTACACTTTTCTATCACTCGAAGTGCATCTACTTGTCATAGTGTTTATGTCGCATCTACTTCATTCTATCTCATTAGTCCTAACAGAAAATTTTTGCAGTATAGAGACTAATAATCGAATTAAATTACGGGTTTTGAGCTTACATTAAATTGTAATTAGATGAAACAAAATGGATTCTATGTATTTTGAAGTGATCTTTTCGAAAAAAGGCAAAACAAAATGTAGCAGTTTTTCGAAAGTGCCGAAATTTTGGATTTTGTCAATGTTTCAATATTGCGCAGGCGCATGTCGGAAATAAATAAATATTTTCAAAACGCAGTTTACGAAATTTGAAAGCTTAGGGAAAATGCTAATTTTCATATCTCCTGAGAAATTTTGATCCGATGCGCTGTTCTCGCGGTATGGACGATTGAAATTTGTTTAGTATTTTGAGGCGGCGAAGGTCGAAAAATTGAATTTGTTAAATGTTCAAACACTAAATTCTTCATAACTTTGGTAAAATTAAGATATTTGGAAAAGCAAAAATGCATTTTGAACTTAAGGGATGTAACTATTGATTTCCAAAAGGGGGCAAAAGAAATCCCAAAATTGGGCATATGGCGAAAGGGCAAAGTGTACCGCGGGCCTAATTTCATTGTTTGCCTATAACGGCCAAACTATTTAAAATTTTTTAATTCCACTTACAGAACTTACTTTTGTATGAAATCTTATACATGCGTGAATTTCACCAAAATCGAATTATAATTGACCAAGATATCAAACAATTAAACAAATTTTTTTCCCTAAAAAAAATTAATTTTTTTTTCGAAAGTTTGAAGTGGCACAAAAATTCCAAAAATGCACCCAATGGCTCAAAACTTTTTTATTAAGTACTCTATTGTGTCTTAAATACGACTTCATTACGAAAAATTCTGCAAAAATATTTTATCTATTTTTTTGACCACTGTTCATTGAGTGACGACCAAAAAAAAAAAAAAAAAAAAACGGTTTTTGAGAAAAGTTGCCTAAAATTGACGATTTTCAGTTTTTTGGTCTGAAAATTGAGCAAACCCAAATTTTATGTCTTTTAAATGTGTACACAAAGTTTAAAGTGTGTATGTTTCTTCTAAGCTGTAGAATTCTTCCGACAAAAGTCCCATTACACGCGCTCCGCGGGATCCAAAACTCGTGTATACACTGCATTTCTGTAATTTGATTTTTTTGTGATTTCCAGTTTTAAATTTCTTACATACTTAAATTTATTAGGCCCAAAATGTAATAAATTGTATTTTACTGACTTGTTATAAGGCGTTTCTTGAGTTTTGTGCAAGAAATAGAATTACCGCAACATTAGCTGCACGTCGTATCAAGGATAGCCATGGTCTCGGCGTTCGCTATCCGACAAGTTTAAACTTCAATCGGTCATATTATTACAAATTGAATCGCTTGAAAGTGTTCATCGGCATAGATGTTAAATAACCGTGTTCAGCAAGCTGTGTATACACGTGGTTTTTCGAACTTCTTCGGCAATTTATTGAGTAAGTACGTTCCTAAATTAAGAAAATTCTATCACAGTGCTATAATTTGTTTGTTTCCAGGTTGCAATGGCTGGCCTGTGTTTATTATGTCATCAGACACTTGCAGAGGGTGAACTTACCCCAAATAGACCGACTGGATTGAAAGGTCTGCAGACGGTCAGCAAAGAAAGGGGGGGATGATTTTTTCAGTTTTTTAAACCAGGTTTTATATTGCATGAGAGGTGTCGCAAACATTACGTAGCTCGACGTTACGGAAAAGAGTTTATTTATAAAACCTGGGATAGGCATAAATGGACCGCGATTGACAATGCCTAAAAAAAGGAGAATGGAGCATCAACCGAGAAGAAAACCAGATGTTAGAGAACAAAAAACAAGGTTATCACCAAGTTAGAACTTACACTCAGGCTTAGGATTAATTTCCTAACATTTTTAAAGTATACCTTTTCGTGTATTTGTTGTGCTCTTTGTGGTCTTTGTGCGCAGTTAGTTTTTTCAAATATATTTTTTGAGAAAAAAATTAAAAAAAAACTACGCCTTCCGATTTCTTGCTAATTCCCGAAAAATTATGACAGATTTTGTCGCGAGACTAATTTTATTTGAGAGCCAACAAAAAAATACGCAACTTCTCTTGTGGGCACATATGTCTAACATTTATAATTTCGCCACAAATTCATCGCAAATTTCATGTTCATGGTTCTGATCAAAGAAACGAAAAACCTTTTTGGTAAAAGCATTTCTGGCGGCGAGAAATTCGCCATTAAAACTACCTGTGCAATGAATTTCCAAACTATTTTTGCGTCCTCTTTCGATTGGTGCATTTATTTTTAATATCAGAATGATACTTGCCCAGATAATTAGCATTTTTAGCATGGAAAATTCCGGAAAACCCGGTTTTTGCTAATCTAAAAAAATTGGAAAACAGCTACATCTTTTTTTTTTTTTTTTCGGAAAGACCACATCAAAATACACAAGGTCCACTTTGTTTCATCCAGTTACAAATTAATGTAAGCTCGAAGGGGCTTTTTTTCTTTATTTAATTGGACTATAAATGAAACGGTTATTTCACCTGTTGCCTGGTCTATGCGACGGCTTACTTGCTCATTTCCAGAAACGAATAATTCATTAAAACCAGAATTGAGTCGAATAAAAATAAATGCGAAATAATCTCCTTCATTTTATAAAACATACCGTAATGTTGAAAACAATAATCTAACTTCGGCTCCCATTACCTATTAAAATGTAAGAAAATACCTCGGAAATATTTCTTTATTTGCTTAAATTATATATTCGTGTAACTGGAGCGTTTAAATGCTTCATTCCAACTTCCAACTTATCTCTCGAATCTCTTTTTGGAGAAATGTGATTTTAATTTAACCCCCAGGTGGGTTACGATCTTTGAAATATTATGATTCACGGGGGTCGGATTCCATGTAAATAGTTGGTAACAAGTTTGCTTGACCTCGACAGTAGCGCGCTAAGCGCTTACGGTTGAACTACACCTGTCAGTTTCAGTCGATAAAGTAGAACACTACTAATTAAAGCGATTTAAAAATTGGCGGGCTTGATAATTTAGATATTTGAAGCAGTTTGAAATAACATTTTCCTATTTGACAACTTTTACTTACAACTACTAAACAAACAATAAGTTTAGTGAATTTTTGTTGTAGGTAAATGTTGAAAAATGGAAAATGTCACTGAAAAATAAAATTAGTTGAAAAATAAAACACATTTTTAACAAGTTTAATTTATTTAGAATTACCATGTAATTACATGTGTCTCATTATCTTCTAACTGCATATTTTGAACATAACAAACACTATATCACACACTAAATTACTGAAAAATAAAAATATAATATGATAACCAGCATAGCACATGACAATGTTTTTATTATTAAAAAAACCGGATATAGTCAAAGTAGTTAATTTATAAACACAATTGGTTTAATGTTTTAAATATTCCTTATTAATCCATGGACAAATCATTCCAATTCTAATATTCTTATACTTATTGTCACTTTTCCCATCTATTTCAATATAGAATAGTTGTAATGCCTATTTCGGGTACAATAAGCCTCCAGCTTCAATACAGGTGGGCTTTGAAACTCACCCTAATTAAGAAACACATTTATGTACATTCCAAAAATCTCCATACCGAGGAATATCTAAAAAAAAAACAAAAATAAAGGTGCAGTGTGTATCTTAAAAATAAAAAATAACACGAATCATAACTTTTTCTTACAATTTTCTTGCAATAAAAGGTATAAAAATTTCAATAAAAATAGAAAACATGATTTATGATCTTAATAGGTGAAATATGCAAAAATTAACAAGTTGACTTAAATAGCATATTATAAGTTTTTGAACATATTTGGGTATTATTTGATAAATATAATAATGATATCATCCAAAAATTAAACAATAACTTTTTGAGCACAAATCATTCGCCTTTTTTTCATCATGGTCTTTATAAGTAAAACTAGGATGAGGTTCTATCTCGGGTTCTACAATATTTGTTTGTAAATTGGCTTTACACATTTCGCTCATAACTCCTATCATTTTTTTGACCACAAATGTTTAAAATGTGGATCCATTTACCTCTAGAGTAATAATAGCAGGAAAAACACAAAATTTCTTGTTAGTTTTGTGAGAAAAATACTTACTTCTGCAATTTAAATGAATCAGAAGTTAATGATTTTCTTAAGAACCTCCCTATAGTTAAATTAGTTAAATCTAACTTACACTTAATTAATACAATTTACTCACCTACATTTGAAAAAAATATCACCTGCATTTGAAAATGAAAATAATATAAGACTGACATATTTATAGCAATATAACATGAATATAACCTAATTTATTTTCAAAGCCAGATTTACACCATCTAATAATATTTAAATTTAGCTTTAACTTTAAATTTATTAACGATTATCCCTGTATTTGATCACACATTATATTAAAGTGAAATTTAAAGGGGTAAATCAGTAAAATTATTGATTTCTTTGTTATTATTTTTGAAAACATATTTTTTTATGGGTGTAAAACGGGTTTGAATTTAGTGACAGCAGCGCGCTAAGCGCTTACGGTTCAACTACCAACAAGGAAACAAGTCCCGCCATTTATTCAAACCTTCTCTTTTTATTTTTCTATGTTATGATTATTATCAGAGATTAGGGACATAAAGATAGGAAACGCAACGACCGCAGCAACGATGGCGTCATCTATGCGTCTCAGATGTTAACTAAAAATATACGTCGTTTGCAGACAGACCAATGTTGCCAAATATATTTTTTAAGAGATCGTACCACTCGTACAAGTATAGTAGAGAAAATGGTATTTCGACAAAAAAATCGTAAAATAGGTTTATGTATAGCATAATATAGCTTAAATGGAATGAAAAAATAAAAAAACACTTTAGCATGACAATTTATTTATTTATAAAAATGTTTACAACAAAAAAAACTAAAGAAAATACATGAAACTTTAAATTAACACATAAAGTAATCAATGACTGTCACTTGAAAGTGATTGCAATTTTGCATACAAGCTTTTCTTATGCCGTGATAGTTTGTGTTGGTACAAAATGACCATGGTCAAAATCACAATAAGTGAGAACGAAAATGACTGCCTTCACAAATTACGAACGCCCAATGAATCTTTGAAAGTAATTTTTGATTTTTATTGTTTGTTTTATGTTCTGAAGTTGTTGCAGATATTTAAATAAACCTGCTAAAAAAGTGAAGATCATATTTTTACGTACGATTTCACTGATGCAATCGTACATCGTACAGAGAGTTAAAAAATCGTATAAATACGATTTAAATCGTATGGTGGCAACACTGAGACATGCAGTCATGTCGGAGAACGTATTGCATTAGTAACACATGCCACATGAATAAATTGAACAACTTCAATATGGTGTTCTTTAATTAACCAAAGTAAGATCTAGTCATGTAAGTAACACAAATAGGAACTAACTTTTATCAAAAAGTAGGTATTTATGTATTATTTATTGTTTTAGAACAAGAAAATGGCTTCAAAACGTTAGAAAGAAGATTTGATATAGGAAGAAAAATATCTGAATTCCCATTGGCCATTTGTTTGGAAAATAAAAACAGAAATGTAATGTTACAAATAACGATCAAAAATAAAAAAAATTTGTCAAGAATAGATTTACAATAATTAATCGATAATAGAATGTAAGTGTAGTATTCTTTTTAATAAATAATTTATCATAAATACATTGTTTAAATTTATTTACAAGAACAAGAATGCAGTCGATATTTATACAACCTTTATTATCAGATTTTTAAATTTCCCGCTACGTTGTTTGATATCGATGAAAGCGCCACACAGTGGGTCAGATGTTAACTGCGTTAAAGCTGGTCGTTGTAAAGCATTGACTTCTTATGAGCGTTTCCTATCTTTATCTCCCTTATCTCTGATTATTATGTTACTTATTGGTGATAGTGATTGACATAATCGAATGATCGTCATAATCGAATACTCGGATGAATAAAAATCGAATTTATCGAGTATTCGAATCATATCATTCAAATGATTATATGCCATCATCAATGATTGGGTACTTAATATGTTGACAGTTAACTATCCAATCAGAACGTAGTTAACCAAAGTCTAAAACGCATACGTCAATATTTACTTTTATTTATCATGCAACCGTTTTGCTTACGGCTACGGCGCCGGCGCGCAGCTTGCTGATTGGAGGGATTGGGTGGTTCCTCGACTTAACGAAGATCTATCCTATTAAAACGCGATGCGCTAAAAGAGAAGATGAAAAAACGTTGCATGTGTATCCTATTTAAGGCAAATAAGCAATTTTATGTACCAATTCTACTCCATATGACAAGTCATCTGGGGACCTATTTTCAAACAGGAGAAAAATTGTGTATCTCAAGATTTTCATGAGAAATTACACATGTTAGCGTGAAAAGAGTATTTTAAAAGCCAGTAAGAATTACAATTCTTAGGATATTAATTCTTCCGAAAAAACTGAGATAAACAGTTCACAACCCATGCAGATGAAGTTTTCAGCACGAGCCGCAGGCGAGTGCTGTAATTCATCAAGTTCTGAAGATGTAGTAATTGTTTTTAAACTGTATTGGGTTTATAATTTTCTCCACGGCCACTTCTGAAGGTAGTTCTTCCAAAATCATCAAAAGTAACATAAAGAAACATTCTTGCTCTTCAGATTGAAAAAAAATTCTGAAATTCTTACTTCTAATATATTTTACAAGTATTTCATTCTAATTCTAGCCAAGGGCGGTTTCTTCATTGGTTCATTTGTGCAGTGAACACCCAATTAAATTTCATAAATACACAATATTTTAATATTACATAAATAACATAATAGTTATTTATGCAACAAGTGTTTATTGCACGCGACGTGAAATTGTCCGAGGCCGTCAGGCCGAGTTACACAACACGTCGAGTGCAATAAACACTTTTTGCACGAGTTGCATACAATATTTATTCTACGTTCATGCAAAAACCAAATAAATGTTTTATAGAGCTGCAGTCGTATTATCCAAATCATAGTAGCCGTGATCGTGTACCTTTGTTTGTGTTTATAATTTGTAATGACATTTTTAATAAAATACATTTTTTTATTAATTTATTTATTAACTGATTGAAAATAATATAAAATATGCTATTGTTTTCAAAACGTAAGACAGAAAATGAAAATGGACTAAATATTTGGCGTTGATTTGAATATTTATGTTTGTCATGATCATAAAACGCTGTAGTAAAATGACAGATGAGTGCAATAAAATTTTTATTGCACTAGTGCAATAAAGAACCAGTTTTTTCACTAAATATAGTTCGATAAAGTTTTGTTTTTTGCATGAACGTAGAAAAAAATATAAATTTAATTTTAATATTTTTATTTTCATACGTGTTAATCTATATTTTTTGGTACATCATTGCCCTCTGATTAATCGCGTCTCTGTGGCACAGTATACCTAAGTATCCCGTGTCTATGGCGCATTATAATGAGTGAGTCTAACACGAGTGAGACGATTTGGCGAATACATATAGCTAAAAAGAGAAGACTACACGCCAACAAATCTTTCAAACTGCCAAAGAACACATTAATTGGCGCGCCGCTCACATACAAGGTTGCCAAACCAGTGTTGCCAGTTAAGTACAATTCACAATTGTACTAGATGCAGTGCTTTCTGTGTGCATCAGTGTTCTCGTGTAAAATATTTATATATTGCGTTCCTTGTTTGGGTTCGTTATCAATAAAGACCCCCTTTTTTCCTTTTCAATGAAATAGATGTCACTGCAAATAGAATTCGAAAAATCTAATGAATGCACACTAAGCTCGCGGCTAGCCTCTCCGGCATCTATATAAAGTTATGTTTGCCTGTAATTATCAATCGTGTTACCCTCTAACCTAGATTATTTGTTGCATACAAACCAGAAATCTTTTATTTTTATGACATTTTTTTATTGCCTTGTTTGTATAATTTAGTATTTTTTAAAAGGTATTTAAAAAATATATTTTTTATTTGACATGTATGACAAATTTTGAAAATGATTAAACTTACAATAAAAACAAAAATTAGAATAAATATTTCATTTTACTATGTTCAGATCGTACTGTGGTCGTGGGGAAAGTAGAGTCTGTTACTCTGTTGGAATAAAAATCCGATATTAGTGGTTCTCGCGTTTAGAATCTTCGAATCGTATCGAATTTTCATTCCAAACTTGTTACAAAATATATCATTTTTCATTAGCAAAAGTGTTTTATATAAATTGAATATGAATACTCTCCCATATTGCTTTTAGGCAATTCAATATTGTAATCTGGTAATCATTGATGCGTGCTCGGTTTTCAAAATCATAAAATATAATTCATTTAATACATCGGGGCATTAATTTGATATTTGACATATAATCAAAAATTTTAGTTAATTTTGTTTGTTCGGTGATTTTGTGTGGGAATGTGCTAATGACAATGAACAAATAAATGTATTGTAAATTTGATTAATATTGCTTTATAAAATATGAAACATTTGTTGGTTGATCTATTGGGATTTATGAATAATAGGTATATTTGAAATTAAAAATATAAAAACACGGGAGGAAAATTATTTTAAGTTTTATCTTGTCAAAATATCTTAGATATTAGATGGCAGGAACCTTATATTTTTGTTTATTTGTTTCTTTAGCGAATTCACTTTTTTCTTGTTCCAGTATTTTTAATGAAAACCACTTTATTTCTTTTACATTTTATTGTTCTACAACATACAATTTAGAAAAACCTTAACCCTTCTTCTTCTATCGAATTGGAAAAAAATATGTGAATTAGGCATTCCAAGGACCTGTCAAACAATAGGTGCCAGTGGGAAATTCTTGTATATTTAAGGAGGTAGCGACATAGTCTTGCAACTTGGACGTTATTTTTATTCGAAGTAGTACTCGCCAAGCCTGCCAATTTATGAAGAAATGTATAGGTAGGTTTTTTTAAATATTATTTTTATTGTGTTTGACATAAAATATTTAAATATAATCCATTATTCATGATTTTACGTAAAGTAGATAGAATACACCATTATGTCGCCACCCTTAGATATACCAAACCTGCTCACTGGTAATTCATTTGTTTGGAATGCCTAATAGGGTATAGTGTTTTGGATGAAAAGTAACATGACATACCTAACATTCGCTCAACATATATGACACCCGGTATGCACGATTTTTATTGCAATAAATTGTTTTCATGACGTAAACAATTCACTGCAAAATAATACCAAGTCGATTTATAAAATAAAAAAAGGCAAATTCTCAAGTATTGGACGAAGTCGTTGAGAACTCTCGGGACTGAGTTTATTTCAAGGGAATTTGTTTTTATGTTTTATAGTTGAGCTAAATATAGAAGCAGGCTGTGGCATCAATCGATTGACTTAAATCGATGAGCTTTCATTCATGGAAAACCAAGCACTCGAAAATTGATACGCAAGAAAAAACAGCTCGCATTCATTGAAAGTCGTATAAAAAGCAGAAACTTTTTTTATTTTACTTTATCAAAACATAAACAATTCCACTTCGAAAACTATAAGTACATAATATCATCAATTCGAGATTAAAGAAAAAGAACACTATCAATACATTATTTTTCGGCTTGTTCTTGTTCATTTTCATTTACTTCATCTTCACATTCATCATCAAATTGTCCAGGTTGCTTTCTTGAATATTTATCGTGTAGGGTTTGCCCTATAACCATCGTCAATACAGTGGCGAGGAATGCTAAAAATGAACCTTTTCACTACTTCAAAATACATAAAATAAATAGAAAAAACAGTGATTACTTTTTACTTGCTTTAGTTGCAAATTCATTTAGTTTAGATCTATAACTAATCTATGGATATCTATCGTCCTGTCAAAAAATACATTATGGCCGACGATAGACGCACAAAGTTTGTTAACACGTTGGGTGCCAACATGAATAAAAAAAATCATTTTAAAATTGTGTTTTACATCATATTTAGTCAATTTTACAACAATTTATAAAAAAACTAAGTTTTTTAAAGAAAAAATAAGAAATGGTGCCACAGAAAAAAAAAAAAGAAACATGCAATATTTAAATTATTCACAACCTTGTAAATAATTTACCTTTAAAAGAATTCATGAATAAACTAACATAGCTAAATATGGTAAGAAATTAAAATAATGTATATGTCATATGTAATATGCATGAAACCAAAAGAAAATAAATTCATCAACGGATGGCACGATCGGTCATTTGCTTGGTACCAGGTGAAGGACGTTTGCGTAAGATGATATGCAAATATAATGAAATCTTGATTTCTACCTTTTACATAAATTATAAAATAAAAAAAAAATACATAAATAATCATGTTCCATTCGTGACTCCTCTTTCAACTTTCTATAGTCAAGAAGTTAAATGTTTTCTAAGTAGTCATGCTGAAAAGGTAGTCACTATATATAAAATTGGAGAAATATTTGGTTAAGCTTATTTATGAGCCAGCACTCCTACAAACGCAATAAATGGTTTTAGAAAGACAGGTATACAAGGTGTACCAATACAAACTTCCAGGCCACTGGATATTTTGGTAAGAAATAGAGATATTTGAATTCTGTAACAGCCAGTTTATAGAACATTAAGATAGCTTCAATATTAGATATAAATTGATTTTAAAGAGGTCAATATGTAGATGGTGCTGCGCTCAATAATTTTTTTCGGTACAAGAATATTTATTATGTGACGCATCTGTGAAAAATGCATTTTTAAGCAGATTTTGTTCTATGAACTCATTCAATAAATCTAGCCATTTTCTTGTATTTGGGGAAAGCAACATAGAATACCGTTTAAATCCCGCAAGTGTAGGCCAAGTAAAATAGGTGAAATAATTCATGTAGATTAGACTGGGCCAAAAAAATAAACTTAGCGGAACTATGAAAATATTGTTCATGACGACAAAAAAAATTTTTCCTAAAAGTTTGAGCCCTTAATAATAATATTAAGAGGTGCATCATTGCAAATCTTAATATTTAAGAAATGAATGGAACGTATTTAAAGTGTGTAGGTAGTTTTATTAATATTAATAAAACTACCTACACACTTTAAATACGTTCCATTCTTCATTTTTTATTACCCAGTGTGTACACACCACTCAACCTCTTCTTAATATTTAAGTTCATTTTGGAAATCCCAAATGCAAAGTGAAAAATTGAAAATATATACCAATGTTTGAGGCTCGATTACAAAGAATAGACTCGTCTTACGAAAAAGAAAGCTTTTTTGTGGGGAATTTAATTTCCTACAAGGATAAGAGATGAAAAATTTTTTTAAAATTGACCAAGTCCGAAATTTATGCAAAAACGCGACAACTGTTGAAAAATCAATAACTGCAATGATGCACCTCTTAATATTATTATTAAGGGCTCAAACTTTCAGGAAAAATTTTTTTTGTCGTTATGAACAATATTTTCATAGTTCCGCTAAGAAAAAAATTTTTTTTATTTTTTTATCCCAGTCTAATGTAGATGTCTGTGGGCCTATGCAGTAAACTTAACTTGGAGGTGCTAATTATTATGTTTGCTTTAAAGATGATTTCGTCGAGTATTTTTCATTAAGTACAAAACTGAAGTATCCGATTGCCTAAAAACATTCTTAGAAGAATCTCAAGTAGCAAGGTCATGATATAAGAATTTTTAAGCGATGGTGGAAAGGAGTTCGATAATGCTGAAGTGCGAGACATTCTACAAAATAAAGGAATAAATTTTAGAATAACCATACCCTATAGTCCACAACAAAATGAGCTAGCTGAAAGAGAAAATAGGACACTTGTAGAAAGCGCAAGGTCTATGATACATGCCAAGAATTTACCATAATATTTGTGGGCCGAAGCAATTAATACAGCCGTCTACGTTCTAAATAGAACCGGTGCAACTCCTGTACCAGAAAAATCGCCGTTAGCTTTGTGGCTGAACAAAGAAGTAACGTCTATTGATCATTGTAGAATTTTTGGAACCAGCTGAAATGTGTATGTTCCAAAACGGAAGAGACGTAAGTTAGACAAAAAGAGTTTACCTGGCTTCTTTGTTGGATACTGTGCCGAAAGAGATGGATACAGAATTTGGATACAGAATGAAAAGAAAGTAATTCGAAGAAGAGATGTAATATTTGGAAAAGAAGAAATCATTCAGAAATTCGAGTTAGAAATTAAGCCAAATTTCAATAAGCAGAATGATACTTATGCAGAACAAGAGACTGGACCACCTGCAGAATATGAGAAATAATTTCCTCAAGATTCTATTGAGAGAGAAGGTGAGACACCTTTGGAGGAACAGCAAAACTCTAATATAGAAGATAAAACTGAAGATGAAAAATCTAGACGTAGTCATCGACAAACTTGTTTGCCACTTTATCTGGAAGATTACATTTTCTCAGCTAAATGTTTTATATCAAATGTTTCAGAGAGTTACAATCAGGCTATGAAATCTGATGATGTTGAAGAGTGGAAAAGGGCGAGGAATGAAGAAATGGAATCTCTTATTGAAAATAGTAATGTAAATTAAAATGTAGCTTATATGGACTGAAACAAGCCCCGAGATGTTAGAATCAGCGTTTTGTAAAATTTCTACAAAAAACAAATTTAAAAGCGAGTGCAGCTGATCCGTGCTTATTTGTACGTAAAAAAATAATAAGAAATTATTGGTTGCAATCTATGTGGATGATGATCTTGTTGCAAGTAGTGACGAAGATATTGCTGGATCATTTATTCAAGACCTTAAGAATAATTTTAAGTTTTCAATTGGCTCCCTAGATAGTTATTTAAGTTTGCAAATTACACAAGCTGAAAATGGTGATATATTTATGAATCAAGAAGCTTACGTATAGACCAAATAAAAAAAAAATAATAGTTCAAGATAGTGAAAAATTATAAAAAGATATACCCTATCGCGAAGCAGTGGGAAGTTTAATGTTTTTAATGGCAGCTTCACGACCGGACATTGCATATATATATATATAATTAAACGACCCACTAAAATCAGATTGGTGTAGCTGTTAAGAGGATTTTTCGTTATCTGCGAGGGACTGTCAATTTACTATAAGTCCAGTACTGATAGTAACTTAAGTGTCTTTCAGTGATGCTGATTATGCTGGAGACGTTGCAACACGAAAGTCCTGAACTGGAGTTGTAAGCATGTACTCAGCATCTGCTATCACGTGGCTCAGTCAAAAACAAAGAAGTGTCGTACTCTCAACCACGGAAGCTGAATATGTTGCAGCCAGTGAGGCAACCAAAAAACTAATTTGGTTAAATATATTATTAGAAGAAATAACAGTTTTGTACATTGACAATATGAGTTCGATTAAACTTGTAAAAAACCCCGAATTTCACAAAAAATCCAAACATATTGAAATTCGATACCATTTTGTAAGAAAGATGTTTTATGAAGATATTATGCAAGTTGAATATACTTCCAGTGCTAGTCAAGTGGCATATATTATGACTAAAACTTTAGTGCAAGTTCAGTTTATTAAACTAAGAAGTATGATGGGTGTATGCAAGATGTAAAAATTAGATGAATTTTGGGAAGAAAGGTTGAAAACAGCATATCATCTTGGTCACCCAGTATATAATTCTACACATACTATGTTTTTTGAGTTTGATGTAACATTGTAATTTTTGACTGTCACTTTTTCTTTTTGATATTGTAATGTTATAAAAAAGGTCAATTACATGATATTTGGAAACTCTGTTTGGTTATTGCTTTTCAACTTATTCGATCGATTAGTTTTAAATTAGTGTTGGACTCTGATCCATAAAACACACTTCCATAGTTTATAATTGACCTAATATAGCTCTTATAAAATATAAGGGGCATTTTGGGGTTTGCACCATATTTAGTTTTCGTAACATATCTCAGCATGTTAATACCTTTTTCACATTTATTTTGTATATGAGCAATATGTTTGGTCCATAACAATTTTGTGTCAAGCACTATGCATAGATATCGCTACTGGTTTACAATTATTGGGAACGTTGTATTTTTATGATAAGGATGGAAACTACTAATTCTATGTCTTGTGAACCACATGACTGACTTCCTTTGTAAAGTACTAATAATTTAACATTATTTCCTTTCTGTTTCAATATTTTTATATTTCTGTGTATCTATATTACAAACACAATGTGTAGGTATGTATGTCCTTATCTTAGGACGTGCTCTAAACTCTTTCCAATAGGAATTTACCAAGGATGACACAAGCGTATACATATTTAAATTCGATATTTTTCAAATAGAATGTATCATGTATGTCTTCCAGTTAGCGTCGAAACAAAATGGAATATAAAGTAGTAAAAGTAAACATTGTTGCTGTATATTTACGATCTTCCTGAACGTCTCAGGGGGAATATTCGAAATATGCCATTTTTTATAAACTACATTCAAAAGCCTAAGTTGATTTTCCGCTAAACCAAATAAAGGAATCAATTCGATATGGCAGTAATCGTATCAATAAAAGGCAGAATACGGTTTTGATGAAATTTCAATAGGCGACGCATTGAAGAACGAAATATGATCTATAGCATTGGCGGCTTGTCTGCAAGGGCTGTAGGGCTACAAGGTAAAGAAAATGTATTTCTTTAATTTAATAATACTATTTAAAAAATAAATATATTCCACGTCTATTTATAACTTTTAGTATATTTGTTCTAATCGCAATATGGCAGTTGCCCTAGCGTTCAATATATTTTCCTTCAGCTGATGTTGCTGGTTGCTGTAACATTATAAATACCGTTTCAGTTTTATTTCCAGAATATTAACGACATTCAATAATTATACTTTCCTGGGAAAAATATTCAGGCGTGCCACTGGTACAAGCTGTTATTTTTAAGGCCACTTGTAGAATGTTAAAATCAATAGTTTCGCTTTTGCGCGGTCTTACGATGAAATTTGCCATTTAAGTAGGCTTTCGGAATGATCAGCTGTTCTTTTGTTGTGTAGGGATTGACCGTTTGATTTGTTTTGTGTGTTTGGTCTGTGTTTGGCGACCAAAGAGGAAAAGAGGCCAACAAAGAGGCCAATAAAGAGGCCAACAAAGAGATAAAGAGGTCAATAAAGTGGCAAAGAGACCAACAAAGAGGTAAAGCGGTTTCAATAAAGAAGCAAATGAAAATATCCAAGCAGTAGAATAGACCTGTAGAACACCGCCATTAGAGCAACCAGACATCTGTAACATATCTTTATCAACGTCCCAGTTAACGCTGGAAAATCCTCGACCGTCCAAACCAGATATATTTCAGTTGTCGAAGCCTGAAGAAAGAAGCCTGAAGACAGAAGCCTGAAGAAAGAAGCCTGAAGAAAGAAGTCTTTGCTGACTCGTTAGGAAATGAGTTATTGAGTTCGCAGCAAAACGATATGTGTACTCTTGGTTTATAACAAGTTTATTACAAGCTTTCGAATGTGAATACATTTATCATAAGGAAACTAGAATATTTATTAAAGGACATAGTTAAAATTGAATATGAGCAGTTAATGTGTTTACTTACAACTTAGTGAGATTGGTTTGAGAAATTGTTGAAAATTATAATAATTATGACTGGACTAGATATAAAATGACAAGAACATGTTAGATGATGAATTGAAAACTTTTTAAAATTATGTACATTTTTACAACTAACTAGTTGTTTAGTCGAACTTTTATACAAATTGTTTGAGGTTAAAATTGATTAAACCATGTGCTATTTTCAAGTTCCTGGCGCGTGCATCTGTCATTAAGTCAGTTTGCCAAAAAGAAGAATTTACTTTAACTGTGTGAGGTCCTACAGCCAATTATTTCAAATCAAAGGGGGTTGCATACAACTAATGAAACTTTATTCCCGACCACCCTTTCTTAATGAGAGGCGCACGTGTCATATACACTTGGACTGAAAGAGAATGATTGCTAAAAGTTTTAATTATTGATTTAAGAATAAAATTATGGTAACCATGTCTGTTTCCTGAATCCCTTAAAACTGGTGAGAGTTCTATGACAGGTCGGTTAATGAGGCCTATCACGTATTGAAACTCTTAGAGGGGGCAGTGAGGGGCTAATGACACTCCTTATCTACAACCTCTGATTCGGAGAGATACATAATTATCGTACATTATGGTGATTAGGTGGCACTCAATTTAATTATTACGTAGCAAATTAGCACCAACGTGGTTTTACGTAACATACTTTTGGTTTTCGTAACACTGCCAGAGCTAAATTTTGTAAGCGCCGTCAATTCACGAATTGAGGACTGTCGGAATTTTTACATGAAAGAGGGCTACGAAAATATACGCCTCGCTCCTTTTCAGACGTTGTGTAGAGTGTAGACAGCGAATATGTTTGTTGTGTTATCTATGATACTGTTAAATCGAAAGCACGATGGCCGCCTGTAGACACACAAACTTGTTTACCAACATTGTTTTATTGATTTTTACGAGCCACTAGTGATTTTTTGTGTATTTTTGAACAATTTAAAGTTATTTGAAAGACCAGTTTTGTGTTGATTACTTGTATTTATAGTATATTTAACAGTTTTCTCGATATATTTCTTTGTTAAAATGTTTTAATTAATTAGAAGATAAATGTGACATATCGACAATTTTAACAAAACAGTGGTAGAACACAAGTAACTAGGTAAAATGGACTCGATGCCGTAACTAGGGCGGTACCTAGGCACAGAGTGCATGTGCTAGAGGGGTGAAGAAATGACTCAGCGAGTAAGATTAGAACAATTTCGAGGGGGCAGTTATAAAAGCTGCGAGTAACGGCATTGAGTATGCTAAATTAAAGGAATACTACCAAAATATATTCAACTCCAAGGACGGTGTGCCAGTGATTCAATCACCTCAAATGGTCTTGTAAGTTTTGATACATTTTAAAATTCTTAAAAGCAATTCAATAGTAACCCCTCGTAGAGTAGTCCACGAACCACCACAGATCTATAGTTTTTGTTGAGTCAAATAAAATAACCTTCATTTAACAGAAACTCAATTCAAAGTTATTTCTAAAAGATTTCTATGTACCGCACTGAACTTCCCACCAATAGAACGCTACACGATTGTACAGCAGTACAACGCTTGCGCATTACGGAGTATTTGAAGAAAATTTATCGAAAATTACATATGCGTTATTGGTTGCCTATATCAATTATAAGAACTGGATTGCTTCGCCTGCCCGCTTGTTGATTTGAGAGTTCACAGTGATTTTTTAAAATTATTTAATGATTATCCCCTACCTAAATATATATACTTGCATTGGTTATTTATTTTTGTGTTATTATTTGAACATTTCTGTTGTTTCTACATATTTCAAATATTGTAATAAGGTTCTTTAGTTTTTAGTGATGAACTAGATGTTAAAATAATGTGTTGCACGAACCTGTTTCCTTTGGAAATTATCAACATTAGATTCAGTCATCGATAGGAATTTGAATCGATCCACTGGATAATTCTAATTTATTTAAAATTGAAGAAACGCTTTCAGCCTTAAGCCATCATTAGTAATTATTATCAATCAAAATCAATTCATTAAAATTGGTCTTCATTGTACCGAATGTTGTACAAATCACAAGAATTTGCACATTTTGCTAAATTAAAGTTAAGTGCTCCAAAGACGAACAATTGAAACTGACAAGTTTCAATTGAAGGTGCGATTTATCGAATTTTATTCAGCACATCAATTCTTCTACTCTTCTTGCTGATATTTTTATTTTATTATAAAAATTACTTATTTTATTTATTTTAAAATTGCCTCTAATAACTAGACGTGTGATTTCTTGTATTAGATATCTAGAAAAGAGAAAGAGGCAATGGTTTAAAGAGTGATATAAACTGTGAAACCGTTTTGCCAATAAAAATTTATTAAGTATCCTTCAAGATACTGATCCCGAGGTTTACAAAATTTTCTTAGAATAGACCAAGAAAGTTTTGATATCTGATTAAAACTAATTCTGCCTAAAATCTAAAACAGACACTGTAATGCGGCAGGAATTCCTGCTTCCCAGATACTTTCTTAACATTGAAATGCCTCGTTTCCGGTATTGTTTTGGAAGTTTACTTGTGGTATTTCCTCCCTGACGTTGAAAATAATCATAATGGAAGCATGCGAGGATATATAAGAAGTTAAGACACAATATTCTGATATATATATGTATTTTTTTTAATGTTTTGTAATTTTTTTGTATTTTTTTATAATTTTGTGAATTTCGTGTAATTTTGTGAATTTCGTGTAATTTAATTTTGTGAATTTCGTGTAATTTTGTGAATTTCGTGTAATTTTATGTAATTTTGTATAATTTTATGTAATGTTTTTTTTTTTTTAATTTTTTGTATTTTTTTTGTAATTTTTTTATATTTTTTTTGTAATTTTTTGTAATTTTATTTAATTTTTGTATTTTTTGTATTTTTTTGTAATGTTTTGCAATTTTTGGTATTTTTAAATTTTTTTTTTGTATTTTTTTTGTGTAATTTTGTGAATTTCGTGTAATTTTGTGAAATTTTTTGTAATTTTTTGTAATTTTTTGTAATTTTTTGTAATTTTATGTATTTTTTTTGTTTTGTTTTCTGTTTTGTATTTTTTATGTCTTGCATTTTTGTATTTTTTTTTTGAAATTTTTTGTAATTTTTTTTTGTAATTTTTTTTTGTAATTTTTTTTTGTAATTTTTTATAATTTTTTGTAATTTTTTGTAATTTTTTGTAATTTTTTGTAATTTTTTGTAATTTTTTGTAATTTTTTGTAATTTTTTGTAATTTTTTGTAATTTTTTGTAATTTTTTGTAATTTTTTGTAATTTTTTGTAATTTTTTGTAATTTTTTGTAATTTTTTGTAATTTTTTATAATTTGTTGTAATTTGTTGTATATTTTTGTATTGTTTTGGTTTTTTTTGTAATTTTGTGTAATTTTTTGTAATTTGTTGTAATTTGTTGTAATTTGTTGTAATTTGTTGTAATTTGTTGTAATTTGTTGTAATTTGTTGTAATTTGTTGTAATTTGTTGTAATTTGTTGTAATTTGTTGTAATTTGTTGTAATTTGTTGTAATTTGTTGTAATTTGTTGTAATTTTTTGTATTGTTTTTTTTTTTTGTAATTTTGTGTAATTGTTTGTAATTTTTCGTATATTTGGTCATTGGCTTCAACTGCTACGGTTATTTCACCTCGTATTCTGTGCAGGCTTTGCTACTGTTTCTTAGCATCACTTTAGGAACAGCACTGTTAATTAGAACTTAACAGTGAATGGTCGAGTGGGAAATCCTACCAAGGTATTAGAATTAATTTTAAATAATTAAATTAAATGAACAAATCCCGGCCAACGATGTGATTTGAACTTGGGACCCTCGAATCCGCAGACTAAGACCACTGAGCCACCTACCCCCTAATTTTGTGTAATTTTGTATAATTTTGTGTAATTTTGTGTAATTTTGTGTAATTTTGTATAATTTTGTATAATTTTGTGTAATTTTACGTAATTTTGCGTAATTGTAATTTTGTGTAATTTTGCGTAATTTTGTGAAATTTTGTATAATTTTGTGCAATTTTGTGTAATTTTGTGTAATTTTGTGTAATTTTGTGTAATTTTGTATATCTTTGTGCAATTTTGTGTAATTTTGGGCTTAATTATGAATGACTAGATTAGTCTAGTAGTTTTTCGTCGTTAGCTCGTTACAATATCAATATCTGCTATCAATCATTCTTATCAATATCCCTGTCGTCATTCAATTGACAATCTCATTAATTGTCTTTTAGACGGTCAATAAGTCCCATTAATGATATCATGTCAATTGCAATTGACAATTTTATTGATTGTCACTGGGGCACTTTTTAGGTAGACATTTTAAAGTCATACGTCTTATCAACAGTTGACACATTATTATAAGTGCTTCAACTTTGATCAAATTCCATATAAAACAGAAGAAAATATGTTACAAAACAAGAGGGCATTTCTAAAAAATCTACCAGAGGTTTTCTTTCACCCTTTCAGACATCCTTTTGCTACACCCTGAGATTCCGGCAGGCTCGAGTCCAGCTACTGGTACCCTCAATCAGGCTGGAGTTCTAGCATACCTTTCCCTTCTCTGGGCTTTGCATGAAGGTACTGGAGCCACAATGATTAATTGTACTACCATTTGGATGCCCTACTCCTTATTTATTCAAGTCATTCTTGTATCCATACATTCCACCGAGCTTTGCGAATTTAGTCACCCATTCCGACTCCTGGCCAAAAGCCATTATCGCTGCTCCAGTGATCGATGCTGTGAATACCTTTCGCTACACTAGAGGTAATTAGTTAATGATGCACCCGTGTGACCATTAAATAGACAGACGGAGTATATATAGAATGTTTCGTGGTTCAACATAAACTTGTATACTTTTAAGATCTAGCTAAGATTGCCCAGTCGTTTGACAGGTTAATATTATATCAATGTTCCATCCAAATTCTAGGTACTTGAAGTTTCAAGTTTTGCTACTAACGCCCATATGCATCGTACACGTTTAATCCAGATCAAGGGTTTAATCGCGTTTAGTACCATATTTAGTAATGGATAAAAAATATATATCATTTAAAATAAACCTAAAATAAGGGATGCTAAAGTAACTGCAAGTAAAGAAAAACTTTTTGAAAGATAAGTAGTAATTTTATAAAAAAATATTGAATTGTGCTAATTTCTGTAACATTTTAAAAATTTCAGACATCCTTTTTGTATTTAAAAACTTAATATTTTTAGGGAAATTCGAGGAAAATTAAATCAGTGCATTATAAAATCACTCGAAACTTTAGTTGGCCATGCTTTGATCAATTAAGTTTGACAGTTATTAATAATTTAATAAAGTTCTTTTGAAGGGACTGTTATAGAGGAATATCGAAGGAGAATTCTTAAGTGTGTGTGGTGCCTAATAGGAAAACATTTTTTATTATTGAATGACGGGCTCGAGAAACAGCAAAGTTTTCGAGTGATACTCGAAAAGGTCCTATTCAAATTAGGGATCAAGAAGAAGAAAATATTTTGAATATCATTGAAACTGAACCACTAGAAGTTTATCTCGACTTACAGGGATATCGTTAATACCGGGTATCTCATTATATTTTTTAAATACGTATTTGTTAATTTTTTTTTAATGGAACACCCCGTATATTTTTTAATGCTCCGAAAGCCAGTCCTTTTAGCTATCTGGCGATATAAAGTTTTTTGAAATCGATGAAGAAGTGACTGAACAATTAAATTTTCTGAAAAAGCTTGCAAAATCAATAATTAACAACAACAGTAGGTTTTAGTATGTTTGTAAGAAATGTCAAAATTGTTATTTCAACTCTTCTAAAAACTTAGACTAGGTTTCAAGTGATTCTTTTTACATTAAAATGTTATTTTCTGAAACAGAAAAGGCAAGTATCATAATTACTTTTGCTGAAACAAAATCTATTATGCGAACAAGACGAAGATTTTTTAAAGAATTTAATAAAACAGCAGCGAGATACAAGACAATAATGAAGTGGTTTAACAATTTCAAAAATAATGGTTCACTAGCCCGAAAAAACTAAATATCGGCAATGATAATCTTTTATATGATACCATTGGTGTATACGAGTTTGTTACTAGATCGCCCAAATCATCTATCAGAAAAATAGCGTCATATTTTAATATGAGTAGATCCAAAGTTCATAGAATCTTACAAGCACTGAAACTAAAACCTTACAAAATTCAATTACACAAAAAATTATACGAGAGAGACAAAGAAAAACGTCTGTATATGTGTGAGACGTTATTGGACTTGATAAGAAACAATCCTGAGCTCCTGAAAAAAATTTTGTTTTCTTATCGGTCACCACGCTCAAAAAGTGTAACTTGAATTAATATCAAAGAAAAAAAAATACTGCATAAATTAAATAAATAAATAATTATAATTGCATAAGTTGATAAAAAATGCTATGCAATAGCTTTACCGTGGCAGTCCCCGAGTGCCACACGTATTTTTTATTTGGGGATATGTTAAAGCTTTAGCTTAGAATCCTGCACCTCAAAATTTAGAAGAGCTAAAAGATAATATACGTCTAGCATTTGAAAGAATTACTCCCAACATGTTAGAAAAAGCATATACAAATTTATTAATACGTTTACACAATTGTGTTAATGTAAATGGAGGACATATAGGACATTTAAATTATTCTTAAATTGTTTAATAAAAGTTTGTTAAAATGTTAAATAAGTTAATTAAGCTATACTAGAATATCATTAATAAGCAATAATTATTGTTGACTATTGATTTTGAATACATTTTCACAAAAATTATTGATAAGAATTATTGTTAAGTATTGATTTTGCAGGCTTTTTCAGAAAATTTAATTGTTCAGTCATTTCTTCATCGATTTCAAAAAACTTTATATCGCTAGATAACTAAAAGGACTAGCTTTAGGAGCATAAAAAAATATACAGGGTATTCCATTAAAAAAAAATCAAATACGTCTTTAAAAAACCGCCATTTTGTTTTTCAGTAAACCGGAAGTGCTAAATAATTTTGGATTGACCGAAATAAAACTTCAAAATGTTGGGTCGATGACTAGTATGGCTAAATTTTCATGGATACATCGAGTAACATATTGTACAACAGTAATCCGTCGCCGCGTCAAAGCAATGCCAGAAACGTATACGTAAACGTATCTAATGACAGCTACGCATGAGCAACAGTTATTTTCCATACGTATCTATTTACGTCTGACGTAAAAGCATTCGTATTGAGCCGAGCAAATACTTTGAGAGCATCCGATTAATAAAACTAATGACAGATATTAACTTATAATGTCAAATTCTGAACCATGATATGAAATAAGATTCATTTGTAATTTATATATGCACAAAAACTATTTCAGAAAACAACTGCTAGAATCATTTGTTATCATATCAAAAGAGTCCTAACAAGTCTAATCTAATAAAAAAAACCTTTATTTTCCAAATTTTTTACATCATTTAGAATTTGTAACGTTACAGCATCATCTACTGTGATGATCGTCGTCATTAAAACCCCCTAAAATCAAAATTTTCTATAAACCTAACAATACTTTTCTCAAAAAGTACCTACGGTAATAAAGTTGTAGATACGTTAACGTTTTTGCTTTAACTATCATTTTCTTTCAGATTACAGGTTAAATGTATCGTTAATTTCTACGTTTATGTCAGAGAGATACGTATACGTTTATAGCGTTGCTTTAACTCTCTAATAGAGAGATCGGGCAGCAGATATTTTTTTCTTAACCATCCTCCCGAGTCCTACCGCTTGCAGAGTCCTACCGCTTTCCGAGTCCCTCACATGTTGCGTTTACGCGTTTGAAATAATTGGGGAGTACCTTTTAAAGTTGATTTTGTTTCGTACAATTTTATTTTCTAATTGTTGGGTTTATATAAAATTTTCATTGGAACCTCCAACCTTGAGGTGTTCAGTATTTTGCTTTTTTTTTCAGTAGGGTTAACTTTCGATGCCCTTATGAGGATTGTTTTACCGAAACTCAATTCGAGATTCTTCTACTTTCTACAAATTTAGATTTTAAAATTGTTAGTAAATGAATGAATCAAGAACTATACAAATACTGAACATATAATTTGGCTCCGTACGCTTTAGGTACCTCGAAATTTAGAAAAATTGATTACACTAATAGTATGAGAGCCCACTGCTAATTTCGACCGTCATCTGATAACGAAATGAAATATGCTCTAAAGGCATGTAACAACATTGTACTTTACCAAATTGCACCTGTGCCAATCCCTATCCTGAGCAAAGTGGTTAAAAAAAAATTATTTTATATTCAAAAAATAACATAAGACATGATAACGACAATTGTGTTTTCCCTGAAAATTACAATCCTAATTCATTGTGAAACTAGCTTTTAAACCTGAATTATTAATATTTTTACCTACCTTTTAAACCATGTTTATGTATGAAAGGAAGAAGGATGGCATTGTATAAACCATTTGCAGAGATAGTCAATAATAATTATAAACTCTTGTTAGACAATAATTTTAAACCATAATCATAGTAGTTTTTTTGTCGTTTCTATGGCAACCTGTAAAAATGAATCACAACAATAAGCATACAAATAAATTTTTAAATCAGCAAACATTGATTCACATTTTTAATGATTTTTACCTACTAATCATGGATAGATATTTTTGTGCAATGTTAAGAGGAAGAAAATGTTTCTCTTAAACGATATATATCAAGATATATTTGAATGTTATTTTCTGGAAAACTTTAAGGGCAAACAAAATTAGCGCTATCATGCCTTATGTGATTTTTTTAATATAAAATAATTTTTTTAAGCCACTTTGCTCAGGATTGGGTTTGGCAGAGGCGTCATTTGGTAAAGTACAATGTTTTTCCATGCTTTTGGGGTATATTTCATTTCGTTATCAGATGACGGTAAAAATTTGCAGTGGGCTCTTGGACTATAAAAAGTACCCATTACATATTGTATACTTCTAAAAAAAGGATAAGAAAATTTTATCAAATTTACAATTTTATAGGCTATATCGTAATTTTTTTCACAATTAAAGAATGGGTAATATCAATATTTACGTATTTTATCTTGTAACTAACTGAAATTCATTTATAAAGATTTTCCTTGCCCTAATTAATTAATTAATTTTACGATATAAAAATATTTCAGTCTTGTTAATATTCACATATTTTATGTAGTATAAGGTGTAAAGTACTGAAACTCTTGGCAAAACTGTAAGAAAATGATAAAATGTTAGGTTAGTTTCATCAAAATCTTAACTTTTCTTAGAAAATATTCCGTTATCAGCATTTTTTTAGAAATTTATTCTATAGAATGGGTACTTTTTGTTTAAATTAATTTTTCAAATTCCGTCGTACCTAAAGCGTACCGGACTCTATTGTTTACTTATAAGTATACCAGTATAGGTACCTTGCTTACAAAAGTGAGAAACGAAGATACTTTTATTTTCTTTTATTATTTATTTCTATAAAATCGATACATAAACTAGCTTGCACACAGACATTATAATGCATCAGTGAGTTATCAATGTCTAATTTTTTCTGTATTTATACTAGGTATTCATTTGAATAATTATTAAACTTCGTATTTATACTTGTAACTATTCCTATTTATTTATATTTTCTTGAATATATATTATTAATATTATTATTATTATTATTATTATTATATCATCTTTCTGTTCAACATAACCTATTTTCAACTGCTACGACAATAATAAGAAATATAAATAAGAAAGATGTGCCACCCTCCACCCATCACATTTATTGCAAAATTCTCTACCCGATCGATAGATAGATAATAAATATAATTTTATATACCCGGTCTTGAACATCATCCCTTGCGTTAAGGGTGGCTAATGAATTGATTGGAATTGGTAAATTAATTCTTATATATTATTTATTGCGTCTAGTCCATAGTTGTGTTATGTCTTTTTGCACTTCAAAAACAGTTCTGCAAATGTACAGAATCTAACGTTGGAAATTTTGTAACCAACGTTAAATTATGTAATTTTCAAAATTACAACATTTAATATGCAATAATTTATAATATATAGATAGACAGAAAAAGTTTCGTATGGCTGTAAGGGTAGGTTACCTGCAAACCACCCCTTGAAATTTTTTAAATAATTCTTACCCCTAAATTAAGATTTATTAAGTTAGAGGGTTGCAAAGATATTACATTTTTTGAAATTATGGTCCCACTTTGGGCCTCCGTACCTTCTTAGGGGTAGGTACAACTTGAAATAGAAGTTGCCTTAAATCATATTTAGCCTAACACACATCTGTTCAATATCAGAGTTATGCAAAACGTTGAACATTACCATATAAAAAAAAATTATAAACTTACGTGGGCCCATGTAAATTGTGTTTTCCGCTATCCTTCTAAAATATTTTTTGACATCAATTTTAGGTAAAATTTTCAAATGATACGGAGATATTTTGTAAAATATCATATTTCTCATACGGTACAGGTTTCCGAACTCTGGATGATCGCCACCCATCGCTATTCAGTAAATTATTCTTTCTCCTAATCTGAAATTAAAATCTAAATGACTTTGAAAAATATAGGTGACGTTTGTGAATTCAAATCCTCCACACATATCATGCTAGACATTATGAGGTGCCTTGAAACTAATTACTTGGTGACTGTAATAGTAGTAATACCAGTAAAGGAACATTCTTAATAAGATAAAAGAATAGGTTATAACATAACATACAAAATATTTTTAAACAGAAAAACCAAAGTTAATCATTAAAATATGGTGTAATACAATTAAGATGAGGCACCATCTTTAGGGGGACCTTAGTAGAATAAGAGAACTCTGACGGTTATCGACATGATTTATAGGTTGCGTTTGGAATTATTATCCTACCATTTAAAATGGTTTACTATTGTTTAAAATGGCATTCATCCTGAGTAAACTGCTTTAAGAACTAAAGTCTGGTCTGATGTAGGATTCTCATGTTTCGATACGTCTCGTATCGAGACGCCTATCTTTCTATTCGATACGTAACTGTAATATAAACTACTTTAAAGTTAAAATATTCAAAAATTAAAAAAAGAATAAATCATATTTAATATTAAAATTTAACTTATTTTTAAAACCCTCGTATCTAAACCCAGCTGCTCATCTAAATATCATCACTCAACAACGTAACCAAATTCAACCAGACGATCATTACTCGACTGTAAGTTAATATCACACATTCTATATTCTTTTTGTCATTTTATTAACTCGTTTTAGTGTAATTATTTTTTTAAATACTACAATATATTTAAACAACAGCTTATCGATAATCGAAATAATTTTATAATAAATCTGAAAAGCACGTGACTTGGCTCTTCTTCTTTCCACTCACTTCAATTATACCACTGATTCTTTCAACAATAATGATCTATAATTGAAAAAAAAGTAATCTTAATGTTGTTTCGACTTTTAAACTCATCCAGACATCTCCTTTGATACCCCAAACATGTCGCGACACTTTGATGTTTCATTTTCCACCTTCCATTAAGTAGTTGAAAGAATAAGAGCTTTTGCTTCGGGTTTTTTTTAGGTATTTAAAAGGGAACAAACCTCTTGGGACTTGTTTCATCTAAAATGTATTAGGTGCGATGTAATTTGATTTTTCGAATTTGATTTGGTTATGTTAAATTTTGTCAGCACTTTCTCTCTATCGTCTTCGGATTTTTGTTTGATAAAGGAAAGGCACTTAATTTAAAAAAAATATGTCTAAATTGCCTTTTTTTCTTACTACTTCTTTATTCTGGGAGGCCAAAATTATAAAAACTCTTTTTCCCGTAGTTTTATAATTCAGAAGAAGATATTCAAGAATCTGATCAAAAAGAAAGATGAATGTGATTTATATTTGTTTAAAACGCATTTAAAGTGTATAGCGATGAAAAGATAAGTTAATTATATTTCTACGATTTTTTTTTCTTAAAATGACAACAATATTTTTTAAATGTTGCCTTTCTTGTAAAAAAACTTTCGAGCATATATTACTACAGTTATCGTCCAAATGGACTTTGTTTTGGTACAAGGGGAAAAAATAGTATCCAGCATTCCCATTGGTCTGTTTCGTTTTGCTTGGTATGTCAAATCATTCGAAATTGTCAGAACTGTCATTTGATTTTTGATTTTCATTAAATTCTAGCTTATTTATGCAGTTTATAAGTGATTTCTTGTATTTTATTACTTTAAGGTTTGTTTCAACACAATAGCAAATCGGTTTACGTACTGTCGGGATTCTGCGCAGTCTAGATTTGGTGTTCCAACAAACCTCGGACTCAAAACTGTGCAATATTCTAGTGTTCCAACATACTCAACCCTAATCACAAACCAGTTTCTGTACTGTCAAATCAGTTCCTGGGTCTGAATAGGAACGAATAGTCAAGACATGCGCAAAACGAAAGTAAGCTCGTAAATCTGACTTAGATACAGTAAAAAATAAAATAAATTAATGTACTAACCAATCAAATAATCAAAATTTATAAATCTTTTAACGAGTTTTATAATTTTTTTATTTACCAAATTCTAAATTTAACATCTGTTAATGTTTTCTTTTACTTTTACGTTATTGACAGTGTGTGTGACAACAGAAACATGTGTTCCAACACAACCAAGTTCCGAATTCAGTCCCAATCATAGACAGGTCGTGGACTGGTCGTCGACTATCAGTCGTCGACAATAAGTTGTAAACTGGTTTGTGTATGGTTCCAAGATTGTTGTTGGAACAAACCTTTTTAGTAATACAAATTTTAACAATAGTGAAAGTTTGTGCAAGTTTTCAATCGAAATATTAAAAGGCATCGTGAGAAGGGACGTAGGTACCTATAGTGTGATAATTTCATTTTAAAAACTATAATAAATTAAAAATTAATTAATATAATAATGTTCTAGGCAATATTCAGTTGTAGATGTAGATTAGAAGAAATCTTCAGCAATATCAACATCACCAGTGAGTGTATACAAAAAACATATCCGTACTCTAGAAAATTGTGATTTTAATTTGCAGATAAAAGCAGGGAACTTTTTAATGTAAAACTGGATACAGATTTATTCCTGATTGTAATAAATTTCTACTGTACACATTTTAAATATTTAAATGTTTTTTTTTTGTTAAAGTATTTTTATGCTTCTTCGAAAACCATAATCTCAAATTATTTTATTAAAACGTCTATTGATTTGAAAAAATCCGAATAAAAATGGGGGGATTAGGGGGGGTTGACATATTGAAAAAGATAATGGCTCAGAAACGAAAAATAATAATTTGAAATTTTAAGCAAAGAACAAGCTCTATAAGGGGACAAAGTCTGGTGATTAAAAAAAAAAATTGTTAACAAAATGGGGGTTAAAATAAAAAAATATAAATCAAACACCAAAAGCGATATCAACATGAAATTCTTAGTAAAAATCAAGCTCTATGAGTACTTCCGTTTTATGATTTCTTGAATATTTATTGTTATATATTGAATCCAAATAAACCCAATTACAGAAAAATTACTCGTCATTGCTGTAAAAAACCGGGTTTTATTAAAAATTGCAGAATAAGAATTAAAAAAAAAGAAGTCCTGAAAGAAATAGCTATAAGAATGTATTCATTAGTGTTTATGCAACAATAATTTTCTTGACCAAGAATGTTGGTACCTAGACAGTGGTGCTAGTGAACACGTGACTTGGCAGGAAGATAGGTTTGAAGAAACTGATCCCATAAAAAAACAGTTAAAATTGGCGATGGAACTTTATTGAAAGCTGTGGGAATTGGAAATATCAATGTATTAATGGAAATTAACTCAAAAAATGTTCCAACTGTGTTAAACAATGTTTTATTGGTCTCAAAACTCCAGTTAAATCTTTTTTCTGTTGCAAGCGCTTTAGATAAAGGCTACAAGTTAAGTGGACATTCAGAATAATGTCATTTTGAACTAAATGCCAAGGTTCTCGCAATTAGGCATTCCAAACAAATGAATTACCAGTGGGCAGGTTTGGTATATCTAATGGTGGCGACATATGATGTATTCTATCTACTTTACGTAAAATCATGAATAATGGATTACATTTAAATATTTTATGTCAAACACAATAAAAATAATATTTAAAAAACCCACCTATACATTTCTTCATAAATTGGCAGGCTTGGCGAGTACTACTTCGAATAAAAATAGCGTCCAAGTTGCAAGACTATGTCACTACCCCCCTAAATATACAAGAATTTCCCACTGGCACCTATTGTTTGACAGGTCGTTGGAATGCCTAATTAGGCATTCCAAACTGAATGGCTACCAGTGGGTTTTGACGGGTTATGATATGGCAAAATTATGGCAACCCTGTAGGCCTGGTGATTTGACAAGGTCAATGAAATAGATAGTTACATAGATTGATCATCCATATTTTTCAAAATAAACATAAGCTTATGCCTTGAAGTAAAAATGTAAGCAATTATTTTTTTTTAAATATCTAAAGGCTAAAAATTGGTTTTAAAATACTTTTTTTTCTACACCCGTATTATAATAATGCACTTATATGCCCATAATCCGTTTCATAATGATACCCATTATGATACAGATTTTTCATTACGATACAGATTTTTCATTACGATACAGATTTTTCATTACGATACAGATTTTTAATCAATAGAAACCTACAATTTTTCAATCAAGCATGCTGTTTGACGTTTGTCCTAGGTTCCTATGTATTTGTTTTAGTTGTCAAAACGTATTAAATTTTGGTAGATAACTAAACTTCGTTAATTATAATATTAAAATGTCTGATATCAGCGATATAGAAGACTCCTCCACACATATCGGAGAAAGCAGAAAATACAGTACAAAATATTTTGCCGAAAAAATCTAGGGAAATACCAATACCCGAAGTAATACCATTAATTACAATTTTGTAGAATTTTTTATAGAAATACACGAGTAATTATTGATATTGTGTTCAATACCAATATGAATATAATATTTATAGTTCTTGATTATTTATCGGGTGTAGAAAAAATAGCGTATGCAACTCTCATGTAATGGTTATTAATACACTCGCATAAACCATACGAAACTCGCCTTTGGCTCGTTTCGTATCCCGGTTAATGCTCGTGTATTAATAACCATCATTACATGATCGTTGCATAATATACTATTGCTAAACCGATTTAAATTAATAAATATTTGCCAGGCAATATCTTCGAGCATATATATGCTCGAAGGCAATATGGCCGCTCGTAAAGGACCAGCTTTGAGCAATCTATATAACTATATATGTATCACTGACCCTATTAATGACAACATGACAACAGGGTTGCCATATCTAAACTGTCATTACCCACTGGTAGCCATTTGGACAGGTTGTTGGAATGCCTAATAGCAGAACGACACGACAAAGTTTTCAATATGAAGCTAAAAATTGACTATGCAAATAATTCTTTAGCCAGTTTATCAGAGTTAAATGTTAATTGTATTGCAAAAGAGCCTTTAAAAAATTCATTAAAATTAATGTCAAAACAAGAAATTATGCCAAAATAGAATTTTCAAGGATGCACCTCAATCACATACTTTAAGTATGTGACCTCAATATATTCTTTTCACAAGTAAGTAATTATTAGCGTCTCTACCATTTTTTAAAAAGAAACATAAGTACCTACATTTTATACAAAAGGCCGTTAAATATGAAGTTAAAATAAATGATAAATTTAGTGAAATAAATTTAAAGAACTTTTATTATGTATAAGGAATATTGTTTTAGATTTTGGACTCTATAGAAAAGTTAAAAAAAAAATTATAATTTTGCTTTTCGTTTTTAAGTCATTTTACCATGATGAAAATTAATCAAAATATGACGCAAACTGCCGTCACTTGTCATATCACAAAATTGTCTCTATTTCGTTATCTACCTACTTCATATTCTATCTTCTCAACGTTTAAAATCAAGCTGTCAAATTCTAAAAATTAACATGAGACAACTTTAATTGTGCATTGTATTAAAAATTAAGTTTAAATAAAACTGCGACTTTAATAAATCGGAATTCAATTAAACGATTGTCACCGAAAAACGTCAGAGGTAAAAAATTACTATTATTTTTGAGGTTATGTGTACTTCCAAATTATAGTTTATTTTGTTTTTTGTTTCAGAGTCTACAGAATATACCCAATTATGCATTGAGCAATTTTTTTGTTTCCAACAAAAGACAAAGGAAGTTTTAAAAAAGTATGACAATTTTATTATATATTAAGGGCCATTTTTTTCACCAAGTTGAAAAATACTACTTGCTGATTGAACTATAGGGCTATTGTTTGTTAATATGTCAAGTAAACTTACATGTAACTTTACTCAGAGGTGAAAAGATCGACCGTTAAACAAGGATAATTTCTTGACTATAGTACAATTTTATATGAATAATTGTTTATTTTGTAGGTTGTCCCTTGAAGTTATAGAAAAATGACCTATCTATAAATGCCAGAGGTACTGATAAACACTGTCAGACTTACATTATAGTTTTTTTTAAAGACAATATAAGATATAAACATTGCACTGGCCTTAATTAATTCAAGAAACTTAATAGTTGTGTCTATGTTAGGTTCGTACCTATATCATGAAGATTAAATTAAATATTTACCGATATCTATCTGGGAGGTAAACTGTGTAGACGTAGGGCAATGTTGTAAAGGTTATATTTTTAAAATCGTCTCATGGAGACCTTTTCAGTGGTATTCTATACCATGTATAGTCATATCATAATATTCGCTCCGTGCGCGACAGCAGCGCTAATTCGTTTTGGTACTAATGGACTATTTCTGCGTATACTGACCAATACATTTTTTATTAGAATTCGTACTTAAAAAGAATATATGTTAGTTTTAATAAATGTATATGGATTTGTAAAACAAGTAAAACAATTTATTATTATTATATATTTTTATCGCTTAAATTAAAAAAATTATGTATAATCAATAAAAATCAATAATAAAATATAGGCAGGCAACAGTATTTACTGGAAAATGTATGAGAAGTTGCCTAAGTCTAATAAGTTGTCATTGAAGAATTAGCCTATTCTGTCAAAATAAAAAAAATACTATTTAATTAATAGCGTAAAGTTAAAATGTATCAAAAAAGGATCGTTATTTATATTTTCATTTTTGTTCGAAAGAAAACAGAATGAATAATTAAAACTGGTTTCCCATCAGTAAGTTACAAAATTGCATTCCAGCCACATACAGGGTAGTTGTTAAAGATGGAACCAAACATACGAGCCCCTTCCCATTTCAGTTGGCCCACCTATTGAAATTTAGGAAATTCGTATTTAAAGATTAAAAATATAAATATTGCATGAACTTTCCAATTTTTATTCATTGAACAATATATTTAATATCGTTTAATCATAAAAAATATGTAGAAAACATTAAAATATTTATTTAATTTTAAATTAAAAAAAAATAAACAAATAGTTGGAATCAAACGTTAATCAATTTTAAAGTTTACCATTGAGTAACGTCACCTTTATTTTTTATTACAGCTGAAATTCTTTGCGGCATGGTATTAACTAAGCCTTGGCAAAATTCTGGTGTAAATGAATCTCATATATCTTGAAGTTTTTGTTTAAGTTCAGGTATTGTTCTTGCAGGATGTTTTCGAAGTACCTTTTTCATCTCATGCCACAATGTTTCTATTGGTGATAAATCAGGACTACTAGAAACCCATTCCAAAAGTGGAACACCGAAGTCTTCCATCCATTTTAGAGCTTTTTTGACGTGTGACATCCTGCTCCATCCTGTTGAAATACAAAATCTTTCCCTGATGTCAAATATAATTCCATAGTCGGTAAAAGTGATTCCTCCAAAATGTCCAAATATTTATTTGTATTTACAATTCCTTCAATAAAATGCAATTTTTCTATTCCTTTAGATGACATGCTGCCCCAGACGATGACCGATGCGGGAAATTTTACTTTTCTTTTGAGACAGTCTGGATGGAACGCTTCATGTTTTTTGCGAATAACTCGACTTCTGCTATCTCCAACACAAACTTCGAATCGGGCCTCGTCACTCCATTGTATTGCATCCTATTCATGAGAAGTCCAACTCATATGTTCTTTTGACCATCTTAATTGATTTTTTTTCTGTTTCGCAGTTAGTAGTGGTTTTTCTTTAACCTTTAACAAAATTGTCAATTTTAAGCAAACATATTTGATTGTTTTAGTGTCTTCAATCCATGTTTTTTATTGTTTTTATTATTATAAACTTACTTTGTAGGTCCCAAATCCCAATTTGCGAGCTTCTCTATGACATGAAGATCTCGAAATTCGTCTTCCAACAGCATCACTCCACTGAGCACTTAATTCAAGGTAAATAGCACGACGGTTCGTTTCAATAATTCTTCTCAATGCTCGTCTATCGGCATTTGTAATCTTGCTTTTTCTAACATGACGGGGCTTTGGGCTGATGGAACCAGTAGTTTTGTATCTTTTAACTATATTTCTTACACTATATCGTGATAAATCTAATATATTTGCAATTTCCGAGTTCGATTTTCCAGAATTGCAATGTTTTATAACAAGTGTAATAGAATGATTGGAATATTACGTAAAAAAGGGGCTGATTGTAACAGTCGAAAAAAAATAAGATAAACGTGTCTCAAACGCGCTTACCTTCTGTGCTGCATCATATGGTTCGTCGGATGAAGTAGGTGGTAGTATTAGTCCAGTAGCCAAGACCGGGCCCGGTTACACAATTTATATAACAACGTTTATTATACAGGATTTATAATAGCGGATTTAACGGCACATACACACCACAAAGCGTTCGTCGCGGCAATTTCTGTAGTACTCTTCGTCCAACGGCGTTTCACTTGTCTTACAGTCAGACGAAGCGCATGTGTGGGCCAAAGTTTTAAGTAAGCGATTTGAGACAAAGCGCGAATATTTAAATAATAAAATAGGAATTAATTCATTCTGGAACATTTCCTGCCCCGAAAAAATGTAAATAATACATTTTTAAACTGATTAGACAATTCCCCAAAATAAAAACTAAATATTAAAGCAAAAAAAAGGAAAGTTCAAATAATAGAATTAAACCAAAAAACAATTATAAAATACTACAGGTAGCATATAAAAAAAAAAAATAAATTATTAGGTAGTGGACACAGTTTTACCAATGGCCGTTTTAAAATAAAATTTTGTGTTTTTACCGTAGCTACTCTGGCTATGTTATCATTACCAAAATGCAGTTGAGTAACACGGCCTAACAACCATTTATTAGGAGGTAAATTATCGGTTTTAACCAAAACTAAAGTACCAAGTTTGGGGGTGTTAGCAGGGTCTAACCATTTGGCTCGCTGCTGTAGGGTATGCAAATATTCTTTATGCCAGCGACGCCAAATATCTTGATGGATGCGCTGTAACAATTGCCACCTAGAAAGGCGATTTAGGGGGACGTGTTCGAAACTGGGAACGGGAAATGCGGTTAAAGGTTCCATGGTCAAGAAATGACCGGGCGTTAAGGCGTTGATATCGTCGACATCATTAGATATGGCAACTAGTGGTCTAGAATTTAATATGGATTCTATAAGTGTCAGAACTGTATAGAATTCCTCAAATGTGAGAATTTGATCACCTACGACGCGGCGAAGGTGAGTTTTAACACTTTTAACGCCAGCTTCGGCTAGACCATTAAAGTGAGGAGCTCCGGCGGGGCTAGGAAACCATTGAATAGTTTCACTTGCGCTGGCCTGTTCCATAAGAGAAAGCAATTCGCGTTTTGCACCCATAAAATTTGTGCCACAATCACTGTATATCTGTGAGACTTTTCCACGCCTTGCAATAAATCTTTGTAGAGCGGCTAAAAATGTTGGTGTAGATAAATCACTGGCAAGTTCCAAATGTACAGCTTTGGTAGCCAAGCAGACAAAAATGCAGAGGTAAGCTTTGCAACTTTTTACTCCTCTGTGACGACTAATAGTTATATTAAATGGGCCTGCGAAATCAACAGCGGAGCGACCGAAAGGTTTTACCTCAGACACTCGAGACAGCGGCAAATTTCCCATTGGGGGTTGATAAGAGGTAGGAGATGTTTTCCAACAGCGTAAACATTTCGAAATCACTGAGTTAATGGCTCGTTTTGAGGATAGAACCCAAAACTGTTGAGCTAGTAAGAAGTGAGTACTTCTAAAGCTAGCATGAAAATACTTTTCATGAATGTGGCGAATGACGAGTGTAGTTAATAGACTTTGTCTAGGTAATAATATGGGGTGCTTAGATGAATAAGATATAGATGCATTATGCAGTCGACCTCCCACTCTAAGAATATTGTTATCATCTAAAAAAACATTCAACTTACGTAGAGGTTTAGAAAAACGTTTGGACTCAATTTCTTCCTGAAAGTGAGTATATTGAGTAGTTTTTACCAAAACAAGAAGGGCCGAATACAATTCGTCGGTGGAAAATATGCCACAATGTTTAGAAAGCGGGTGTTGACAATTGTAGATAAAGCGCAAGATGAAACTTAAAATATTTTGAATAGTAGTCAAAGAAGAATAATTTTCAAGCATAGAAATTACAAAACTCTCATTGTTATGATTGAGTAATGTTGAAAATAATATCATTTTACGTTGTTCTTCTTTGGGAAGCGTAACCTCATTAGCAGAAGATGGGAAGGTAGGCCAAGAACTTTCATCTTCGTAAAGAAATTCAGGACCGGTTAACCAATATTTATAGGTTAAGAAGTGGGAAGGAAGAGCCCCTCGCGAGGCTATATCTGCGGGGTTAATAGCAGTATTCACATACGACCAATTATCAGGAGAGAGATTTTCTTGAATGAAAGATACCCTGTGGGCGACATAAGTTTTCCAGCGATTGGGACATCCCTTTATCCAATGCAGTACGATTTGAGAATCGCACCACGCGCGAATTTTTATAAAGCTAATTTGGTTACAAAAATTCGTTTTAACATAAAGAATTAATTTAGTCAGCAGAACGGCTCCACAAAGCTCTAAGCGAGGGATAGTAAGTTTCTTGGTAGGTGCGACTTTAGATTTGGAACAAATAAATGATACTTGAACGGCATCTGTTTCGTCTTTAATACGAAAATATATTACACAACTATAGCCTCGTTCGCTAGAATCACAAAACCCATGAAGTTCGAATTGACAATAATTAGAATATGAAATTAACGTAGAATATTGACGAGGAATTTTTAAATCGGCAAGCAAAGGTAATTCTGACTGGTATTGTTCCCAAAGTTGAGTAATAGACTCATCTGGAACTACATCCCAATCTAACCCAGAACGCCATAATTTCTGAATTAAATGCTTGCAATAAAATGTGATAGGTGAAATAAAGCCTAACGGGTCATAAATTCTAGCAAGTTCAGAGAGAAGTGTGCGTTTTGTACAAGGTTTATTTTGGACAGGATTAACAAGAAAGAAGAATGCATCATCACAAGGATCCCACTGAAGACCTAAAACTTTTATAGAACTTTCATCAGAAAGCGAATTAAAATCGAGCGGTTGTTTAGCTAAATCAGAAGCGGGAAGAATTTTTAACAAATCAAGGTTATTACTTGACCATTTATGTAGTTGAAAGCCTCCTAATTTCATAAGAGAAACCAACTCAGAAACCAGCTGTTTGGCTAGTTTTAAACTAGAGCACGAGAAAACAAAATCATCAATATAGCAGTAATTTTCGATTGCATGTGCGGCTAGAGGAAATCTGTGTCCTTGGTCTTTCACTAATTGTTTGAGGATTCTTAACGCTAAAAATGGTGCACTACTAATTCCATATGTAACTCGAGTTAATCGATAATCCCGAACTGGTTGGGTTGGAGAAAATCTCCAAAGAATACGTTGATAATTGCAATCTTGCGAATTGACTAAAATCATTCGGTACATTTGTTTAATATCAGCACACACAGCAAAAGCATTAAGGCGAAAATATAACAAAATAGCACATATGTCCTGTTGTAACTTGGGTCCAACAAATAGACAATCATTAAGAGATTTCTGATTAGGTAAATGAGCAGAAGCGTTAAACACAACCCTTAATTTGGTTGAAATACTATGCGGCTTTACCACACAGTGGTGCGGAATATAATAAGCATTGGTTGAGGAAAGCGATTGACCAGAAATTAATTCCATATGGCCAAGGTCAAGAAATTCCTTTAAAAAAGCAGAATATTCTAAATACAAATTTTCATTCTTTAATAATCGGCGTTCCAGAGAATGAAAGCGAGATAAAGCAAGGTCACGAATACCAGCAAAAGGCGGAGGATCACTCTTAAAGGGCAGTGACACGCTATATCGACCATTAGTATAGGTATAAGAATCTAAAAACAATTTTTTACAAAGGTCATCATCACTAGAAAAGGTCGTAGTTTCGGGTATTTTTTCAACTTCCCAAAAATTGGTTAAAGTATTATTAAGTTCTCGAATACAAGAAGATTTGCAAAAAAACGTGGACATAACAGGACGAGGTATTGAAGAAGTTTTTCCCAAAATCACGTAACCAAAAATTGTATGAATGGCATCAGGTTCAGATATGGTTCCGGTAACATGTCCATTTAATAATAGTTTTGGAAAGACATCTGCCCCAAGTAACAGATCGACAGGACCTGGAGTAAAATATTTGGGATCAGCAAGCTTAAGATCTAAAAGATGAGACCAATTATGAATAGGTAATGTAGAATCAGGAAGGTTATCACATATTTGATTAACGATAATAGCATCTAGATATATTTTAGGTTCTGGCTGATTAAGGGGTTTGCACGTTACCCCTACACGAGCGGTGTCAAGGGTAGATGTCATCGAGTCTAAACCTCTAATATCTACGGAAAATTCGGTTTGGGCAAGATTTAGACGAGTAGCAGCTCGCTTGGAAATAAACGAGCTCATACTTCCTGAATCTAGTAAGCAACGATATGAGCGGTAAATTCCTCGATTATCAAGAACATCGATAAGGGCGGTAGCTAATAAAATTCGACTTGATTCTATTACTCCTTGAGCGGTAAGAATTTGATTTCCTAAAGTACTAGTACTGGTGAAATTTGGCAGAGACGTAGACGAAGTAGGAGGCAAGCGGTCCAAAGGGCGGTGATTTTGAGATATTTGCCGATCAAAATGCAACAAGCTATGATGTGATTTTGAAAAACAATATCTACAACCTTGAGTACTATTGCAAGACCTCAGGTCATGAGAACTACTCAAGCAATTATAGCACAAATGGTTAGATTTGCAGAAGGCATGTCTTTCAGAGGGCGACTTTGAAGCGAAATTCTGACATTTATAAAGCGAATGAGTTTCCTTGCAAAGAATACAATTAGAACTAGGCGATTTAGCGCCAGTATTCGTAAAAAACGAACGCGGACGTGGTGTGATAATCTTAGGTTTATTTTTTATATTTGAACTGGATGGCGAGTCCGAATCAATATTATCATAAGCTAAATATTGTTCGTTTAAGAATTTAATAAGACTTTTATAGCTAGGAACCTGACAAGAACGATGTTCAAGTTCGAAACGTAGTTTAGTTTCATTATCAAGTCGTTTAAGTAACATCATGGCTAGAATGAAATCCCAATGTTCAACCGGAAAACCTAAGATTTCTAGAGCGGCAATATTTTCTTTAAAAATATCAAGTAATTTTTCTAAAGCGTGCGGATTATTCGATTCAATTTTAGACGTGCTGTCAATCTCATTCCAATGAGCTTGTGCACATTTTCGTGGATTTGCATACCTCTCTTGTAAAGTATCATAAGCTAATTGATAATTATTAGAAGTTAAAGGCAAATGCCGAACTAAAGAATATGGTTTTCCATCCAAGCAAGAGAGTAAATAATCGAATTTTTCAATATTAGATAAATGAGGTTTTTCATGAACTAAATTATTAAAATGGTCTATAAATGAGCGAAAATTTCTATAATCGCCACTAAATTTCTTTAATTCAATCACCGGCAAACGAATATGAGATGAATTTGGATCTATATGAAAAAGTGTAGAATTATGCAAAGCAGTATTTTGATTAGCGTTTACTGGTTGAGTATCAGATTCAAATAATTCCGAAAATAATGCTTTAATCTTATAAAATTCTTCTAAAAACATTTCTTTGGTAGCATCTTCGCCCCCAGCATCTTCAGGGATAGCAAACAATGTGGCAAGAACATTATTATGATGTTTAAAAAAATCCTCTTTAAGACTATCAATATCTGCGCACCTTACTTTAAAGACATTTTTGAATGATTTATTACTATTCGCTTTATCAGCGAGCATACTAATTACGTTTATTTCATTTAAGCAAGAAGTTCTTAAAGTTTTATATTTAACAAGTTTTTCAACCATTGTAATAAATTAAATAAATCGAATCGCAAGCAAAACAAAATTAAAACCAAATTTATTTGTATCAGCTGATCAAAAGGCAATATTAATGTAGCGGCAGCGGTATCAAGCTCACCTCGATACGAAACACGGCGAAAAGGCGGGCGATTTTTCACAAATTTCAAAAATAACGAAATATACGGTAGCGGAGTAAACGACAAAGCGGTGATTGATAAACAGAGCGACAATTAGCGAAAAGGCGATAATAATAATAAATGAAGGCCACTTGAAGGCCGATTGATTGGAACCTGTGTACACTACCGATGTCGAACAACTTGAGCACGACTCGACTAAAAAAATGACCAATATGTCTACCTGATAAATTTTACAATTAACTCAATAAATTTAATACTTATTGAAATAATATTGTATGCAAACTAAATGATTTTTTTTTTAGTAAGAACTGATTAATTTTAGCAGATATGCTATAATTTTGAATAGCGCTTTTGATAATTTAAAAAATAAAGAAAATTTTAAATCGAATTTTTCGCAAAAAAAAATCCCACAGTTATAATAATGCAACAATTTAATTCTAACTGTTATTAAAGTACTCGAAGGACCAAAAAAATGTAATAGAATGATTGGAATATTACGTAAAAAAGGGGCTGATTGTAACAGTCGAAAAAAAATAAGATAAACGTGTCTCAAACGCGCTTACCTTCTGTGCTGCATCATATGGTTCGTCGGATGAAGTAGGTGGTAGTATTAGTCCAGTAGCCAAGACCGGGCCCGGTTACACAATTTATATAACAACGTTTATTATACAGGATTTATAATAGCGGATTTAACGGCACATACACACCACAAAGCGTTCGTCGCGGCAATTTCTGTAGTACTCTTCGTCCAACGGCGTTTCACTTGTCTTACAGTCAGACGAAGCGCATGTGTGGGCCAAAGTTTTAAGTAAGCGATTTGAGACAAAGCGCGAATATTTAAATAATAAAATAGGAATTAATTCATTCTGGAACAACAAGAAAACGTATTTTTTCGTCAATGATTTTTTCTCTACCCATTTTATTAGACAGAATTAGCTTAAAAGAGGTTAAATTATCTTGTGACAGTTATTTGCATTATTGTTTGTTATTTGTTCAAAGCTACCTTCGATTTTGGTTTATTTTCTAACGCATTGAATTCAAGTTGAAATAATGCAATAATGCTCCATCTGTTAATAAATTTAAAAATAAATAAAAAAATTGATGTTTTATAGTTCTAGTTCTAATATAATTCTAAATTAATGCATTGTTAATTAATTTATGATTTAAAAAAGCATGTAATCTTTAATACTTTCTTATTGTCGTTATATAAAGAAAATATTAATAGGTGGGCCAACTGAAATGGGAAAGGGCTCGTATAGTGCTTAAACGGTTCAACATACAAAACCCAAAATTTTAGAATTTCAACTAAATATATTTGCGCATATTTTAGCCCAAAAATTTTTTGTTATCATTACAAAATTTTAAGCATTGCATGGCCGCCATCTTGATTTTTTATAATTGCAACATAGGTCATGTGATATACCATTTGAAAGGGTTTAACACCCTGATTACAAAAATGTATCACACATGGGATCTAAACACAACAGAAATGATATTATTAATAGGGAGCGTAGGAGGCTGTGTATTTGATACAAGATAAAATTTGAAAAAACACCTCACATTTGCGCACAAACTTCAAAATTAATTGCGTACTTTCCCGGAAATCACCTTCAACTCTGACAGTTGCAACCTTGAAAAATATATGGCATTAAGAATGCAAATATACTTCCTTGAAAGCCTCGTGAGTTTTAGAGCCTCATGTTAGGTAAATACCGAATTATAACCGTAAAAAATCATCTCATACTCTCTTACAATAATTTGACAACTACGTGGATAACACCGTGAATGTTTGTAATTCAAATTCTGTAAACAAAATTAGTCTAGTAGTTGTTCGTCGTTAGTAAGTCCCTATTTAATTACAACTTTAATTATTCTTTTGACGTCTTTGTTTTTTGACGAGCCTCTTCCATTTCATTCCTTAATTAAACAGCGTATAACCATCTACTACCTTCTAGAATAAATGTTTAATGGTCCTCTCAGTGTAGATATTACATTTTAAAGCAACCACTATAAAACGATTTTTTACGACTTCTTATCGTTCTACCTAATTCGGTTTCTCTAGTCATATTCCATCTCTTTGATGAAGGAATATGCGTGACGGCAACTTTTAACTTTTCCTATGATTTCCCAAGCGAATTGATAGCGCAGACACGATGTATACCTACTGTATTTTATTTTTCGTCAATTAATTAAAACGACGCCAACGAGAATTTTTGCTTTTGTGTAGGATGAATTGTTCTCAAGTTATCCAATTTCCGAGCAAATTGACAGGTGGTTTTTTTTCACGACCTTACGACACACACGCCGATATGGATAGAAAATATAAAATTTTTCGACGACTACTACATAAAATCGTAAATTTCATATTTGTTAGAAGTTATGGGTAACACTATTATTATTAAATAAAAATTGAGTGAATTAACGAATAAACTTTTATTTCTTGCTTTTACTAATATGAGTACATCAAAAAAGAATATTTTATTTTACTATATTAATAAATTAAGTTAAGCAACACATTTTTTTTGTTCGAGTATTGTTACTAGTCATTACTGACTAACCTACAATTTTAATCTAAAAATCTTATAACTAATTACTTATCTAAGAAGTCCCCATTGGGCTATCTTAATTGTTTCTATAGGAAAGCAACCCAAGTTGGCATGACGATTTATTACACTGTTTTACACTAGCACTAACATTAACGTTCACTGCACTAGTTCAAACGGCTTCTTCCTTTTGGGCCTTCTGTTGAGTGTGGAGTTGTCCAGTAATTGCAGCGCTTATTCGTTGACGTGGGAGTGGAGTCGACCCTCATGTTTCGTAGCAAACCTCTTTATTTCTTCTTCGATTGTTGGCATCTTCAAGTCTCTATGAAGATAATCGTTTCGGTAGAACCAAGGTGCATCAACAATGCATCTTAGGCCTTTATTTTGGAAAACGTATCATGTTGATATTACTCTTGCTGGCACATTCTCATAGCTGTATGCCATAAATCCAGATTGGTTTTAGGATTTGTTTATAAATCAGCAGTTTGTTGTGCACTGACAATTTGGATTTTTTTCCTAGGAGCCAATACATTTTTTTTAATTTAAGTTCAAGTTCTTTACGCTTTTTTTTATGTGCTATTTCCATTTAAGTCTTACATCTAGGTTCATCCCTAGGTATTTGGCCGAATCGTGATGCGAAATAACGTCATTGTTTATTCTTATTTGTTTTTGTTCATTTGGTCGAAGAGTAAAATCAACATGCACTGATTTAGTTTGATTTATTTTTACTTTCCACTTTTTTGTCCATCGATTGATTCTGTTGCAGGTTTCCTGAAGTTTTTCTGAGGTCTCTGTATTAGTTCCGCCAACTGCCAATATTGCAGTGCCATCCGCAAATGTTGCTATTTTATTAACATAATGTTGTTGAGGGATATCGCTGATATATAATAAGTAAAGAACCGGTCCTAGCACACTGCCTTGTGGGACACCTGTTTAATTTCTTTCATTTCGGAGTATGCCTCGTCTTGCTTTACTCTAAACATTCTTTCCGTTAGATATGATTGTAGAATGTCGACATATTGTCTAGGGAGCATTTTTTCAAGTTTCTGTATTAGGCCAGCGTGCCAAACCTTGTCAAATGCTTGGGCTACATCAAGAAATATAGCTGAGCATATATATTTTTCTTCGTAAGCTTTTTCGATGATATCGGCTATCCTGTGTACTTGATCTATTGTCGAATGTTAGTTTCTAAAATCAAATTGGTGCGAAGGGATCAGATTTTTATTTTCAATTATTGGTTTTAGTCGTGTTAGCAGTAGTTTTTCAAATACAGTTCATCAAATTTCTAGAGGTGTTCGACGCCCAGACAGAGAACGCGCTACGTGTGACTAAGATAGCTATTGTACAGTCTGCTAAACAAGTTATTTTAAATAGTTTTTAATATTTTTAGGTAATTAAATTTTAAAAATGTGGAATAGTTTAGGGATTAAATTGGTCTGATTGGTCTTTCTTAGAACGTTTTTAAAAGCAGCTAAAGGTAGTATGTAGAATTGAAAATAATTATTATGCCATAAAAGGTGTTTTGGAATTCCGTCAACCTTTTGAAATTGAGTCAGAAAATATAAATTTTATAGGATAGCGGAAAATACCTATAATTTTTTTGTAGGCCTTTGTAAATCGTGGAAATAGTTTATATTTTATTTTTACCTTATTAAGGAAAATGATACCTATTATTAATAACGGTTGTTTCTGAAACATTACTAAAATTTTCGAAATTTTGTTTTTCTACAAAATAATAAACTATACTATTTAGAAAAAAATTTATTTCTCTTATAATTTTATAAAAAATAACGGGAATATTTACATTTCTTGATCTATTAAACAAAACGATAAATTATCTCGACGAATGACACCATGTTCTAGTACGGAAGCTAACTTTACATTTTTGTTGGTGGTTTCATGGGTTTCATATCAATTTTTTGTAATTGTAGTTTACACGTACATATACCTCTTAACACTTGTTTGCTTTATTAAAAAAGTGTGTTGTTGTGATTTACGTCGAAATAAGTCAAAAACAACTTGAAACCCCATATAAAATCAAAAAGGAGAAACGGAAAAAAATTGAGCCTGTAAATGAACACAACTCAGAAACAAAAATAGCTATCTAATAATAAAAAAATAAAATTTGATTCTTGTGCAGCTTCATCTATATCATTAACTGTTTTTGGTTTTTTAATGGTTTTTCTTGGTGATGAAAATTCCGATATCTCACGGTTATCGATTCTTTTTTTCTCTCCAGAAATGCGGACGACAGTGTTTTTAGATACTCCTGTGGCTGCAGCAACATGATCATTTACATTTTTAAATGGTATTGAAGGTGAATTAAAGTTTGCTTCTCTTCTCATAAACTCTATAACATTGGCTATTATTTCGCGAGATTGACTGTTAATCACGCGGCCTCTTAATTTGCTATTAAACTCCATACTTAGGTTCTATTAAACTGTAATGAGCAAAAAACACAAATGAAAATAAAAGAAATGTTTTAGCGAAATTTACATCTGACATTTACGTCTGAATAAAATAGTGAAATACTTGATGCGCAGAGTGTACTTTCATTGCGTAAATCCGTCGGGATGCCTGTCAGTAGTGCTTTCTCTGTCTAGCCGTCGAAAGCCTCTAGAAATTTGATGAACTGTAACTTAGATATTATCGGTAACAATGATATAGGTATATATGATGACACTTCATTTTGAGGTTTTCCTGGCTTAGGAATTAGGATAACTTCAGCCATCAGGTATATAATTAAGGTGAAATGCTGCATTAATGAGGTATGTCAATTTAACAATAGCCTTCCGTGGTAGTTTAATATTTCTCCAGTAATAAGGTCATATCCTAGGGCTTTCTGTGAGTTGATGTTTAATTGAATTTCTTTCATAACTTCATTGGGAGTAACTAGCTTTATTTCAAGTTGTATCATATTATGGATGGTCTCTCATTAGGAGTGTCCTGATTTTCATCTAATTGGAACGTCTTTTGTAGGTGGTCAGCGAAAATATCAGCTTTTTGTTGATTGTCTCTTGCCCATTTGTTATCTGCTATTCTGATTGGAGGACTGTGTTTACACGAATTTTTCATCTTTTTAGTTGCCTTCCAGAGTGAATAATCAGCTTCTTTATCATCTGTTAGACCTACTAGGTATCTGTTGAAGGATTCTTCTTTGTGATTTAGGATTTCTCTTCTCAGTCTTTGGGTAGCCCTATTTAATATATTTTTATCTTCTGGTGATCTTGTCATCTGCCATTTCTTTCTTAGTTTTCTTTTTTCTACTACAAGTTCTCTTATCTCTACAGGATGCTGGATTTCAACTATAAATCTTTTCAGTTCTTTATCTAGCTGATTTTTCATTTTTAGTATTATGGTCAGTTGAATAGTATTTGTTAAGTCCTCTTGAAAACCTTCCCAATTAGTTTTCCGATTTGCTAAGGTCGGTTTGGCTTCTTTTTGAACAACATTATCACTTAAAGTAAGGATTACTGCAGAATGGTCTGAATTCATATCAAAGTTTTCTTCTACTTGCGTATAGTTTGGTGAAATTTTCCTCAGAATAAAGAAATACAAAAGGTCTGGAATCTTTTTTGGGTCGGTGTGCCAATAGGTGAGTTTTTCAGAAGATTGGTATGTACAACCAAGTTCTGATGCAGCTCGGTGCAATTCTTCTCCATTAACTGTGGTTAATCTTGAACCCCAGTTGCTGTTTTTGGAGTTGTAACCTCCACCGATTATAAATTTGTTACCTAGTTTTTTGAGTACATTGAGATAATTTTCTTTTTTCTGGTTGTATCTTGGTGGGCAATAGATTGCAGCTACTGTAATTTTGCCCCTCTTAACCCTTTCGCTGTGACCGTCATTATTTAAATCCTTGTTTGGGACATGACGGTCACAGCCGTCCACATTATTCTGAACGTTAGAACCAAGACGGTCGCGACCGACGTTAAATGTACCGATTCATATGAATACGGTATCCCATTATAAAGCATTTTGGTTTGTGGGAATCACGTAAGAAAAAGAAGGAGGAACCAAATACGAGTATAATCGAGCGACGTGTCGAACATGGACAATTATTATTACAACAGTGTAGCATTGTGTAACAAATTGCTAGAAAAAAATACACATTGCACTAACCCTTTGGGCGAACAGAAAAGGTAAACCAAAACATGTTACATGAGCGACACTTAGACGAGGACAGTACATTTGGTGCAGAAAAGGAAATGTTTATGTATATAATTGGAAGGATAAACGAAATGTATGTAGCATATCGATTCGATACCATCCGGCATTAGTTGAAACAAGAAACAGGTTTGGAATAGCTAAAATCAAACCAAAATCTATTATCGAATATAACGATAATATGTCTGGTGTTGATCATACTGATCAACTCATAATTGTGTTACTCATGTTCCACATGAACTATTCACTGGTATAAGAAAATAATATTTCATTTATTGGACATAACAGTTATCAATGCTTATTATAACTATCGCAAGAAAATGTTAGAATATCAAGAGAACTGTATGAGTTTGCTGGATTTTAGAAACTTCCTAATAAAAAGTTATGTTGGTGTGCCTCTACATCACAGTGATGGTAGACATTTTGCAAAAGTTGGTTCTAGACATGGAGGTCCCAGTTGATCAAGGCATTATACAAGAACCCCACTATCAAGAAAGAATTCCTGTGCCTGAAGGATATAGGCGAAAAATGTATCACCTACGATGTAGACAATGCTATAAAGACAACGTGAGAAAGGAAACATCCTGGCGTTGTAAAAATTGCATTGATAATCTTCCACTGTGTGCAGCACCTTGTTTTCAAAAATGACACGAGAATGAAAACTAAAGCTACTATTGCTGTAGTATGTAACATATTTTGTTCAAGTAATAACTTTTATTCTATTTGTTTTTATTTGCAAATTTTTTTATTTTACAATAAAGAATATTTTGATTTATTCTTCTAATTTTGTTTTAGTTTTATCAAACAATCCTTCTATTTCCTCTCTCATCCATTGTTTGGGTCACCGAAATCGATTCTTGGGTGTGTTTGCCCCCTCATGTCAGGATTATTTGCCACAGCCAGAGAAACAATAAAAAAATATCATCAACAATCAGATTCTCTGACTGTAGCAAATAATTGTGACATGATGGGGGAAACTGGCCACAAACAAAAAAAAAACAGAAAACGGTGTAGAGGGCTAGCTCAGTGTACTGTTTTGGGGTAACAGTGATTGATATAAAGGTCTGGTACATCTGTATCTGTTATTGAAAAATGGAGGAGAGTGGGTTTGCCCACAACACTTAAGCATCTCTAGACCCATTGTGCATATACCCGAATCAGTGAACCATCTCTTGACTCGTCAGCAAGCCTTAACCATGTAGTTCATGACGACACCAAGAGATTTCATTCTAGACTGTCTCACTAAGAGGTGTCTCTCGGGGTCGTCTTCAATCTATAATATGTAGTTGATGACGTCTCCAAGAGATGCCACCCCTATATTTGCAAAGCCAATATCCAAAAAACTGTATTACTGCTAATTTTGTTTATCATCAAATCTAAATTACTACACTACAAGTGAATTTTGATAGTGCGTTTTTGAGCAGACCCACAAATTTTCAGGTGTCCGCGAAAGGTGTTAATGGTGCTAATGGTTACCTGATTTTCTGGTTCTTGGATGACTGGTTCCTCATAGTGGGAAATGTTATTTTTTATAATTAACGCACTTCCTCCTCTTGCTGCATTTGATGGATGGATAGTGTGATAGAAGTTATATCCTCTGAATTTAATGTATGACTCTGTTGTAAGGTGGGTCTCAGAAATATTTTTTGTACGTCCCAAGAAAACTTGGATATCGATTTGTTTTTGGAGAATACCATTGGCATTTTAAGTGGCTATTCTAATCTCTTTTGTCCATTAGTGGTTTTATTATATCTTTGGGGTTTGTTTAATTATTAAGGATAATAATAATTATTCGTGAGTAGTACTTTCTGCTAAGTTGTTTGACTGTGCAGTACGCTGTGCAATTTGTGGCGTAGGATTCATGGCTGGCTGTGACCTTTGAATTGGTTGCTGCTGTGAGTTTGTTACCTGAGAATATGTTATTTCATTTCTGACAGTAGAAAAGGGTTTATGGATCTTTTCTGCCTCGTCATTATTTTAGGTTTAGTGGTGTTATCCTTCCTTATCTGAAAGGTTTTAGCTACCTCACATCCTCTGTAGTTAGCAGTTTATACACTTCGGTTGTTGTTCTGGACTTTTTACACAATTCTTCGTATGATGTTTTCCTACGCACTTTACGCATCTTGATTCTCTTTTGCAAAAGTTGTGCGTATGTCTAAATAGCTGGCAGTTTTTGCATTGCGAAACTAGTTTTGACTTTCTTATGGTTTTTATTCTAACTCTTAGATTAAGTAACACATGAGAAACGAAAACTAGAACCGAAAATGATTTTTTAATAGTATATTACATAACAAGAGTTGTAATGGGCTTACAACTCGTGTAACGTATTATACCTTTTCTACGCCCACTTAAAACATTTTCAAAAACGGATTTAACGTTATGCTTGTGACGCCAGTCCATACATTTTTGATAGGTAATTTCGTACCTTTTTTTGGATTTTAGTGGTAACAAATTATGTGTGGCAGCTTAAGCGTTTTCTAGAATCTCCGGTGGAGTGCTCATAATTTCATCACTTTTACTGCTAACACACATATTCGTAGATAAAGTTGAGAAAATGTTCGGATACAATCATATTTTGATACAAAAATTGACAATATAAATGAAATGACGTTTATATTTCCATAGCATGCTAAGAAAACGCGACATATTTTTTGAAATATTGTATAATAGGTTGCCGACATTTAGGGGCATCACTCTTTTAATCCAAAATGTATCTCGCTAATGCTAAAAGTTTTTATATTTTCATCCATAAATACCGCGAAAATATTATTCCCCATGCTCATTCCAGTTTGCAGCTTCTTATGAACTTATCTAATTCAATATAAACCTAAACTAATTCGGTAATACTAAAAAACTGGGTAATTTTGCAAAATAACAGGTACAATAAATAAACAATAACTTCTGTAATGTAACACCTAGTATAATAATAAATACATAGGGTGTTTAAATTACCTATCAAACGAGAACATAATCGTTAAAAACTGTCGAATACTTTTCCAGTTATGAGCAATAATTTTCTTGGGTGCTTTGGCGGACTTTAAACGGCAGTATCTTTTATAACAGAAATACGATCTTCATAATAATATTATATAATTTTCACTTAAGTGACACTAAATTCAAAATATGATGAATAATTACGGCGATCCATAACTCCTGTATTATCCAAGCCTCGTTTTTGAACGGAACTTTTTTAATACAAATCTTGGGGTCTATTCTGTAACAATTCCTTTATATTTAACGGCCTTTAAAAATATTGGCGGCCTTTAAAATATTTTCGTATTCGTTAATTTACTTCTGTCATTACTTAAACAGATTTCTTTAAGATAGTTCTTTAATGTATTTTAAAGATCCGTTTAAATAATGACAGAAGTAAAGAAGAAAATATTTTTAAAGGCCGTTAAATACCAGGTCTTCAACAATACCCGAAACCCACGTGATCTGGTAGCATCAAAAACACAGCGAAAGGGTCTGATTTGGTTCCTTATATGTCAACTGTCGTTGTCAATACTGTCAAAAATATCATTAGCGTTCATTTGGGTTTTTGGGTATATTTATATTATTTAAAGGTTATTGATTTTGCATTTTGTCAACACGCTTTTATTAAATTTTTCCTCAAATAATAATAAACCAATCAGTTCTTTTTAGAGCTCATTAGTGCTTTCATTCTTTTTTGCCGGTAAGTGTAAATTTATTTACTTTTATACAAGTTTATTGACAATATAATTTTCAGCTCAAAATGTTTACACCGGAACAAGATTCTTTTATTTTAATGGCACATAGAAGTGGATCTCGAAATGATGATGGAACTTGGTCATATTCAATTCAGAGTTGCATTCAACAATTTGAGGAACGTTTTTCAGCTGTACAAATAGAATATGATAGTTTTCGTCATCATAGACATGTTCTTGTTCAACGTTTTGAAACGAAAAATTGCATTTGTAAAGGAAAGGGGTCTGGAAGGCCGACAGTAATAACCGAAGAAGTTGTTAAAGATGTGCGAATTCGCATGGAGCAAAGTCCCACTAAATCAGTAAAAAAGTTAGCAGCTCAAGCAGGTAAGAACAGTGTTTGGGAGCTTGACTCTCTTATAATCTAATTTCATCGTTTTAGATTTATCTGTAGGAACTAGCCATAAGATTTTGAAAAAAAAATCTATCAATGCATCCTTATAAGGATTCAGTACTGCAACAATTGTTTCCTGGTGATTTTGTTAAACGTATGGAATACTGTCGATGGTTCAATGAGCAATTAAATGACAATAACTTATTGGATCGAACTTTTTTTACTGATGAAGCATGGTTTCACTTATCAGGATATGTCAATAGTCAAAATTATCGAACATGGGCAACTGAAAATCCTCATTCATTTGTGGAGACAAGTCTACATCCCATAAAAGTTGGTATTTGGATAGCAATTTCAAGAAGAAGAATAATAGGGCCCATATTTTTCTATGACACAATTAACGGCCAACGTTATCGAAATATTTTTCTTGAATTTTTTGACAGCTACAGGATGACGAGTTACAATTGGGTTACTTTCAACAAGATGGAGCAACAGCTCATACAGCTAGAGCTACTATTGACCTAATAGAAGAATATTTTTATGACCGAATTATTAGTAAAGGATTATGGCCTCCAAGATCTCCAGACCTCACACCTCCTGACTACTTTTTATTTGGTCATATAAAAAATAAAGTATTCAGAAATCGTTTGCATGATGTGAATGAATTGGAGCAAGCTATAGTTAATGAAATTGAAAGTGTAACTGAGGAGCAACTGCATAATGTGTTCGAAAACATGAAAAGAAGGGTTAATGCTTGCATAGAAGCTGGTGGTGAACATTTTGAACACTTACTGTAAATGTATATTCTTTGTACAACATCAAATTATCCTTTAAAATAAATTATTGAAGTTGATGTGAACAATTCTGTTCAGAACTGGATTTTTTTTTTGTTTATATCAATATGACTTTTTGTTACATTTTTTATATATATATTTTAAATGAACAAAAACAAATTTAACATGAAAAATTAGCATATTCTAAATTAATTTTCAATTTTATAGATACCTACTAATTTAAAATAAATAAAAACAAATTAAAAATTGTATTTGTTTATTGTGTCCCATTGCCCATGTACAATTCCATCTCTTGAAGTAAATTTTAAATTGACTTCTAATTTCTAAACGTGCAACAAGCTAAATGTATGATCTGTAGGTACTTTCTATATCTATCAAGTTGATCTATTTGTAAGATTTAATAATTCTACTACATAAACGAAAACATTCAAAGCGATTATCACATGTTTAATCAAAATAAGATTACTATGACTTATTCTAACCAATACTGTAGTAATTTAAACAGTCAGCCGTAGTTAAGATAATATACCAGTTGCCATCAAGCTAAAATAAATAATTTGTAATTGTGTTCTTTATGCATAACATTTTTTAACCCTCCGTTCCCACACTTAATTTTTATCAAGAATTTGTCCCTCAAAATTTCAATTATTGAATAATAATAATTCTAAATTCAGCTCTTTTAATAAAATAGGGAGCTGTCCCATTCCGCTACACGCACTGGGATATATGATGCCCCATGCTTATTTATACACAACATAAAACTCATAACAATTTTTTTATGGTAACTTAGATCACAATAAACATATGTACCAAAAAACTGATGGCTAAAATGCTATTTTATTGACTTAAAAAGGTAAAAGACAATTTGTATCACAAACGAATATATTAAATTTAATCTAAATAAACGTAATCATTTAGTTAATCTATATACAAAATTGGTAAACAAATCCAAGATTTTCGGGTAAACTTCACTTGTATCCACTTTTCTTTTTACGACTGGCAACCTCTTAGTCTTTGGAGGTCTTTCTTCAGTTTTCTCTTCGCTACTTTGCTCAATTTCGGCTTCAGTTTGAATTTCAACATAATTAAAATTCTTATCAGAATTTTCACCGCAAAATAATTCATGTTTATTATATCCTTTAAAGATTCAGGAACAAAGTGTATGTATCTCGCTCAAAGGGCGAGAGGTGGAAGCATTTCTATGTAAAAATAAAATACCATGCCAATACAATACCATATGTAATTTAAAAATACCACTACTTCAAGATCCTATCGCAAAAAAAACAAATATTAAACTGTTATAGCACACGCTGGGACATAGTCTTTTGATGGGTATAGACTGAACTTCACTTGCAGAAGTACCTCGACCATATTGAATGTGGTGGAAACTAACTGAATTTATACCAGCGGTATTGGTATTACTTCCAAACTTGAAGATAAAGAAGTGTACGGACGGAGCATCGAGATAAAGTACGGAGGGTTAAATAAACATTAAAAACAAAAAAAAACAGTCAAGAATCTCAAGATACGGTGATCTTAGGTTAGGTATCGAATTATTCTTCTTTTAATAAGAGAGGTATTGAATTCAATAGTGATTACATAAACAAATTTAAAGATAAGATTTTATATTGGCCTAAATGGAATTCTAACATAAAAATATAATAATGTAAAGCACCATTAATTTAATAATATGATTTCTTTTTGTTATATCTCACTGTATTTTGTTCTTAAGGTTACAGACCATAAAAAAAAGAAGAATAATTTTATTTTTATTTTATTTAAAACACCTACAGCACTGGCCAACATCTAGGGATTTTTACTATTATTTTCACCAATCGCTGTCATGACGTTTTGATCACGTGGGTTTCGGGTATTGTTGAAGACCTGGTATAAAGGAATTGTTACAGAATAGACCCATAATGGGCAATTTAATCGATACTTATATACGATTAAAGTATCCTTAAATATTAATATTAAGTAGGCTAATTGTTTGTTTACATTGTAGTGTTGTGGTGGTCTTGTATATTATTCGATTTTTTATTGTTCTCATATAGATAAAGTGGGCCACTAAACAGTTTACCAAAATAAACGGAAGTAATTAAAGGTCTGTTCCAACAACGATCAGAAACCAATCACTGACACCAATTTTCTGAGCATTATATAATTTGGCGGTTGAAATAATTATCTGCGCAGAATCCTGGTGTCAGTGACTGTTTTATAATCGTTGTGCATTGTTGGAACAGACCTTAAGTAGATTTTAAAAAACGCTAAAACAGTTATATTATACAAGATGTCTTATTAAGAATGGGACAGAATAGCTTAAGATTCTCCGATTAAAAATAAGACGATTAAACGAAACATCCATAAATAAAATATTACTAGTTTGAAGTTGAAATATTATAGTTTCATGGCGATTTTTTTTACAAGTCATGAATATTTATTTCGGATTAATTTGCCTTTAAAACTTAATTTAGTGATATTTATTAAATAATCGAAGAAGGAAATTATGCGAATAATGTGATAATATTTAAATACGTATAATATTTCCTCTTTAAAGCGTAACATACAGCTAATAGTTTGTCCCTGGGTCGCCGTTAAACGTGTTTTTATACGATATCCTTTGTTTTGCCGAAAAAGAAAGAATATCTTTACCTCCAACTATAATCAACAGCAACCGCACATTGTGGTCCATCTATTTCCGCCTTTTCGATTCATTTTCGTGCGATATGACAATCATATCCACTCTTTACAAACTAATTAAGGAGTTTCAACATTTTTATTTGGGAGCATAAACAAAAGTGGGTTTAATCCATCTCCCTATTTCAGATTTAAATTTACTTAAGCAGCAAAATAGATAAACGACAGTTGATTAGATACTCTTGAAAACATTTCAAAACATTGAATCACATTATCGTTTATGAAATCCTAGTAAATATACACTTTATGAATCCAATCAAAGTTTGATAAACTTCCGCATCCATCGAAAAATATTACTATCTAATAAAACTTTGTTGGAAGTTGAATTCTTAACGCGATCATCCTGAAAATATTTCAATTGATCTACTTTTTAAAAATATTAGGTGGCGCTTTGGGTTAACGGAAACTTTGGTAATATTACATTTGGGACTTCGTTTTAAAATGCCCAATTTTCTTATTATATGAATCTAAAATATAACACGATTCTTTATGTTTTCCTTAGATATTTTAATACCTTTTTATTAGCGAATCTCATATATATTTGAAATTTTATTCAATAAAAAAGATGGGTATCTGTTAGGGCTATACCTAACACATAAAATTAATGAATTTAAAATATTTTGTTTATCTACTCCTATTAATTTATAAAATAGTTATTATAACTCAAGCTGGGCTTTTATGAATAATTCGGTATGTTAATAGTGTCACGACCCCCCTTTTCTAAGGGTCCATAGAATTATTTAATGTTATTAATTGGAGCTACCTTTCTTTATGAAATAAAAATAGAGTTAAAACATAACAATTTTATTCATCAATAAATAATTAATATTCAAAATGTAAAACAGACAATAATAATATACAATATAAAAGGGCCTTACCAAAACATTCCCCGTGAGTGGCACGTCACGACGCTAACTCCAAATCTAAAAGGTATCTATTACTTTAGATACCTCCCAGTACAGCAAAAGGAGAACTGTCCTCGTAACAGTAATCAGTGTCGAATTTATACCCATTAACTATTTGCTGAATTTGCTATTTCTTTAATTCGACACAATTAATGCAGGTCGGTAATAGTTTAACGTCTATGTTTTTGTTATGAAATGGTTACTTTATCACAAAATTATGCTTACTGAAACACCAGCTTATTTATATAGTCAAATTCGATTCAGAACGGACGTCCATAATTTGAATTTAAGGAATAGAGGTAGTCTAACTATGCCAAAACATAAACCAGTTTTGTTTAAAGGCTGCTTTTCTTATAATATTGTTAAGTTGGACAACTGGCTACCCGATGACTTGAAATTATTCACAGAATATTTCTTATTCAAGTACAAATTAAAAAATCTGATGTGTCCAACACATGACTTTCCTATCTAGTTATAGGCTTTTTCCGGTTATTTTGTACAACCTATTGCAGCATCTCTATAAATGTTTAGAGGATAAACTAAATATATACATTGTCCACATTACATCTACCTCGAAACATTTTTCTATAGATATTCATTGAAAACGAGAATACTGAAAAATTTAAATTTCCTACAATTTTTTCATTACGGTCCATTTTAGAAAAATCATGCATAAACAAAAATTATAGAGATCGATATCGCAAACAACTTTTAGTTCAACAATTTTCATAAAAATCAGAATTTTGCACATTTTGTCAAATTTCTCGAATACGGACCATTTCAGGAAATTTTGACATAAGGCAAAAATTATAGATAATCATATTAGAAGTAACTTTTATTTGAACAATTTTCTTCTCCAAACATAAATAACAGATATATTCCATAAAATATAAAAACAACCTCCCATAAAGTACCCCCCCAGATGTTCCGACTTTGTCCAAAATCTAATTATTTAACGTCAGGCCGAAATAAACCTTAAGTTTAAAATTTAATGTTTTTTTCTTTATCCGTTTTTGAGTTTTCTTCAAAATTCGAAATTTACACATTTTCAAATATCTCGAATACGGTCCATCTTAGAGAAATTATGTATGGAATAAAAATTATAGAGAATTATATTACAAACAACTTTTATTTGAACAATTTTTATAAAAAATTATTTTTTTTTTACATTTTGTGAAATTTCTCGAATACGGACCATTTTAAGAAAATTTTGTATAAAACAAAAATTATAGATAATTATATTAGAAGTAACTTTTATTTAAAGAATTTTCTTCTCCAAACGTAAATAACAGAGATATTCTATAAAATATAAAAATGACCACCTATAAAGTACCCCCCCCCCCCAGGTGTTCCGACTCTGCCCAAAATATAATCAGTTCATTAGACGCTGGAATAAAGCTTAAGTTTAAAATTTGGTGTATTTCTGTGTATCGGTTCATGAGTTATGCGACATACAGACACACACACACACACAGACATCATCGCGAAAATAGTCAAAACGGATTCAGGGGACCTCAAAACGTAAAAATCCGTCGAAAACTCGAGGTCGAAAAAAATCATGATTCCTATACTTTCCTTATATCTGTATACAGATAGGAAAGTAAAAATGTAATGCTAGATAGAAAATTACTAATAAACTCTTTATGTCGATAGTTATAGTTTTTAGATGAATTTTAATTTCATATTTGTTTTTATTACCTATATTAATATTATTGTAATGTTATTATTGATATACTTACTGGTTCATATTCATCTGGCTAATTTTATTTTTTTATTTTTTAAGTTGTTGTTTACGGTTTTGAGTTTTCAATTTTTTTCTGTCATATTCGTAAAGCCATATTATGCGCTAGATTGAATAAATATTAAGTAAACATGAAGGGCACATCTATACATCGGAAGATGTATAGGTATATCTATCATAATACTGGTTGAGTGGAAGAGCAAAACTCTGATTTTATTAGAGATTTTGAACTCTGTCATTTGGCAAACTATTTGTATTTATATATTTTTTTTTCTTAGTTTGACCAATAAAATCATTAATTATTATTATTATTATTATTATTGTTTTATAATTTAAGAGTTCATTAGTTGTACATAAACACTTTTCCCATGCCTTCTGGACGCCTAATGAAATATACTATATCAATACATTTTTATTTTATTTTATGTTGTTTCAGATTTCCTGTATTTTAATAAAATTCTAAATAAACCACCATCAAATAACTCATCATGACCAAAATTCCTTTTCCCATCGTTAGCCTTTCTGGACTGGCCTAACCCGGATTTGTGAATGAAAATGTAGAGAAGAAGGATATGGTGTAAACGAATTGAGTTGTGTTCGTGTGTATGTTGTGAGAAAGTTGAGAATTGGACGAGCATCAGCATCAACATCAGCATCGTAAGATGCGCGCTGATACTGGGTATTGATCCGAGCGTGGGCCGAACCGGCTCACCTAACGGGCGCCACTGGTCATGGGCGGCCCGAATACGATACAGAAAGATATTCATTTACAATTTTTTTAATATTTCATCGTCATATTTATATCATTAAATTAATTATCAAGTTTCAGGTATGTTGTATAAAAAAAGAGAACACGTTTAGGTGATAAAAAAATTAAAAATGGAATCACACCTATTTACCTAACCGTCGCTGCTTTAATATAGGAACTTCAACTCGGCAACTTCTGGTGTTCCACAAGGAAGCGCATTGTGGTCAATGTTCTAATTGAACATCAAGAGAGAGAGAGAGAGAAATTTGTCAGAAATGGTTAGCGATAATCAACCATAAAAACAGCAAACCATAGACATACGTAGTTTTGTAATAATTTATTATCTTGATAGAATATTAAAACCCATTAACTTAAAAAAAATCCTAAAATAAAAATTTTACATGTTATTTTGGGTCATAAATATATTAAAAGTCAATTTTCATCATATACATTTAATATATAAACATTAAATTAAGATTGAAAAAGCTTTTTATTTATTAAAAAAAAAATCACGTGATCGTTTACTTTTTTATTTGATGCTCAATTTACCTCAATATTTAACAATATAATACATCAACCAATGAGAATCCCCGTTTTTTTCAACAATCGAAATAATGTTGCAGTATTTTCACTCAATCCTGAGAAATGTCAATGTAAAGTTTGTCAAGAAGGTGACGAAAAATGGACAATCACAATAAAGAATCGAAGTTTTGTCTATATTGTTAATGATCTTTTCAAATACCACCCGAGGTGATAATTTTTTTGAGAACATATTGTTGTTTGCTTACAAATTATGCACTTTTCCAAAGGAACAATAAAATGTTCTCAAAAAATTCTCACCCCTTGTGTTATTACCCTCGAATATTCTCAGAAGAATAAATATAGAGGGTGATTCCAAAGTTTCCACATTGTTTAACTGTGTCTAAAAATAATTAAAATACACTTTTTTTTTTTAAAAATCAAAAAGGCTCCGGGGTTTCATAAACGACTGGATTCGAGAACAACATATCAACTATTGGGGAAACGTCCCAAAACAGGCACATGGAAAAGCTTTTATAGGAAGACCATGTCCCAAAAGAACTGGAGAACTACTCTTTATGAATAGGAACCAGTTGAAAGTGATAACAGGGTTCATGACTGGGCACGCCCCAGTAAAGGGACACTTGAACAAAATTGGCATGTACAATGGGGAACTCATGTGCCGACTATGTCACAAGAAACCAGAAACGGCCAAACACATACTGTGCGAATGCGAAGCTCTAGATCGCAAAAGACAGACACTTTTTAGACAACCCCAGGGTTGATCCAACAACGTATAGAACCCACTCACCAAGGATCTGTACAAACTTGTGCAAGGTACAAAGGTGACAGAGTGAATGCTATGAACTAACATGGGGTAAAACACAATAAGCCAATAGGCTTCAGTGTTATTCGGAGACATAGTCAGACGAGCCCAGGAGAAAAAAAAACAGAAAAAACATCAAAATAATGTAATTACTTTTGAATAATTGATAAAAATAAATATTTAGGATCTAGGTATAAAAATTAATGTTAACAATTTAATCATCAAATCAAATAGTATAGACATTACATAGATCAAAAGAGAAATGATGCACTTGACATATTTGACAGCTGATGCGGATAGTAGATTCATATTCACACACCGGCAGAAAGTAGATTCTTATCTACACGCATGTGATATAGGGCACTTCCCTTAAGACTTTTGTCACTTTCCTAAATGATCGTAGGAAAAAATGTAAGGAACTTGTTACATTACAGGGTGTCTCAATGAAAAGTAGCCCATTTCCAGAGCTTATAACTTTTAAACAAATCGTAGAAACGTGCGGTTTTTGCTGATATGTGTTATCTTGCTATAAGTTCTGCTTCAGTGACACAGAAATTATGTATTACCTATACAGGGTGTTTTATAAAAATCTCCTCTTTTAAATTCACCGTAACCAAATTTTATCAAATAGAAACGGGCTACTTTTCATTGGGACACCCTGTATTTTGATGCCCTTTTGAATCTAAGAAATTGTTCACATATTCTGGAAAATATTGTATATTATATAGGGCGCAAATAGAAGATTTGGAGAGAGGATTTTCTGTTGGAGATGCGTTATTTTAGAATCTGGTAATACTTCTACGCACGCCAAACTAAATATTCAATGCGCATGCGATTAGAAAATTCTAAAGCTGCGGTCTGATTACGAACACAGCTAAAATTGCGTGTATTTATGCAATAACCGCTTACTTAAACGATAAGTGGGTCAATTCAATTGGTATAAACCTTCCCTTTACAAAGTATGAATAATAAACTACAATTTTGTGAATGGGACTTCCACATCTCAATGAAATTATTTGAATCGATACGGCCCGCTATTTTTAGTTACAGGAAGCTATTCACGTCCCCAAATTGGTGGCCCGTTCTGAATTCTATATCGCTGATGTTGAATTCCTACAATGGCATGTTTCAAAATAATTAAAAATGAGTTTAACGTTTGTGGCACAGAAGCAACATTGTTGGTTTTATGATTTTGATAAGCATTTGATGTTATTACGTTTTATATATTATTTTAATAACATTAATTCTTTGTTCTATTTTTAACATACCTAAATTTAACTTTATAAAAATAGTCACCAGTTATTTTTAGAACTCATTAAATAATTTGATATACAGTGCTGGGTAGATTCTACCCTCGGTACTGCTTTAATTATGTTGGAGTGAATAATAAATGATATTTGTACGTGCAGGAAAATAAAAGACACATTATTAATGCTGTCATTCATAGATTGCAAGTGGCGAGCCAATATCTAAATACTGGTACGTGGTCACAAATCTCTCAAAATCACCACCAATATCATCACCGAAATCACTTCAAAATTAATACAGTGAAAGAATATCCAAGAAAACAAATGTTTAAAAGTCTAAAAACAACGAGTTTTATTTATTAAAATACAGAGCAACGCCAATTTTTCAATTTACAAGCAAGTTAAATCGTTTACTGGTTCGTTATTAATGCTCGTTCACGAATATAAGCAACAGGGAGAGTATCCTTGTCTTGCTCTCATCAATTAGATACCCTCAATTAGATTAATATATATTTTAAAGTAAAAAGTTATTTAAACTTAATGTTACGACTTCAGCTATATACATAGAGGGGCATACAAACTTAGTACTTGGACGTCATAACACAGGATAAAAACTTTTCTCGTTTGGGAGCAGTCGCCAAGCTGAACACAGGTTAGGCTTACACTGAGGTTAGGCAACATAAAATAAATGTCAAAGGGAGTGGAGAGCTTAGTTTTTGCCAATTCAGAGTATAGATCAGAGTTTTCCATCATCTTTATGGAACATTCAAAGATAATGTGGTTTAATGAGCCAATTTGACTACACTCACAATATGAATTATCTTTTACTCCTATTATGAAATAAGTGATATGGGGATAGGCAATGTCCTGACCTCGTCCTAATTATTGTAGTTAAATGTCTTCTGTCTTTATAGGGAAAATTTACAAACCACTTTAAAATAAAAGTGAGGATATTCCATTCTTCAAGCCATCTTGAATTCACAACGTTTTTGATGAATGGAACGAAATTATGATAGTTTAAATTGATATTCACTGGAATATTCAGAGTTCTTCCTATATTTGCCAATTGCTCAGCGTTGAAGTTACCGAGAATCCCAGAGTGGCCTGGAATACATGCCAGCATTATTTTTATATGTTCATCTTTTGCGCGTAAGGTACCATCCTTTGTCAATAAGAAACAATGTTCATTTTCCCTGGAAAAAGATGATCTTGCTATTTGTTGAAGCCTTGGAGTCTGAGAGGATAATGGATTGAATGTTTTTGTCTAATATTACTTGTAAAGCCTTATTGATAGCTACAACTTTAGCTGTACAAAGAGTATTGAAAGGAAGCTTACTTGATAATGTGTAATCTAGATCTGGACTATACACTCCAAACCCAGAGTGACCGAAGGAGCTATCGGTAAAGAACCTGATGTAAGATGGATATTTCCTGAGGATACTCTGATATTGTACAATTCCTATACTTTCATATTTGGTAGCGCCCATGTCTGCAATAGGAATAAAGGCCAATTGAGGTTCCAAATCAAAGTTATAACATGACAGAAGCTCTGAGCTATATAAGTGAGGATTCAAAATAATGAGATTATTAACCAAAGACATATTTTTAATTAGGTATTTAAGGGATAGCCATTCTCCTTTAAGTTTAAGGGGCAGTTGACCAGTTTCAATCAATACCGCTAAAATTGGGGTAGATTTCATACACCTTGTAATTATACGTAGGCTTTGGTTCTAAAGTGTATCCAACTTCTTTTGTATATCCTAGGATCATGGTATTATAATTTGACATACATAATCCAAGTGGGAAAAAATCATTGATTTATGTAAAACTCGTAATATTATGGATCACATCCCCACCAAGTCCAATAAAAGGCACCCATGACATTGAGGTTATCATTGATCTTAACATTTAAATCATTAAAGTAAGAATTCCATTTAAGATATTTAACTTTATCATTTCATTGAATGATTTGAGATTAATAAATAATATTAGGTAGAGTGAATTTAGTTATTCCTTTAGTGAATAATACTGCTGAAGTTTTCAGTAATGAAAAATTAAGGTTATGTTTTTCCAACCAGGACTCTAATTTAAACAAAAAGGAGATGATACGTGTAATCATATTGTAAACATTCGATCCATTAACCAGTATTGCCAGATCATCAGCATATTGAATTAATTTAAAATTATTAGGCAAACTATCAAATATAGACAAGGTATAAAGGTTAAACAAAATGGGTCTTAGCGGAGAACCTTGAGGAAGGACTTGATTAGTAATTTAAGAGCCATGAATCTAACCCAAATTGTTTCGAGTAAATATTTCTCTTTGACCTAAAGATGAATTTATTAAATTGGTCAAATCCACTGAGACATTCGCATCTAGTAAAATGGAACATAACCGAGGAATGATAACTGAATCATATGCCTCAGAAATATCGATGAAAAGACCAACAGTAAATTCATTAAGGGAGAAGCCTATTTGAACTTGTGAGGTAAGATAAACAAGGCAATATGTACAACCCCGGCCTCTTCTGAAGCCCAGTTGTAAGGGATTACAAATTTGATTATTTTCACAATGCCAGTCAAGTCAGTTTTTGATTAAGGATTCTAATAGTTTGCCTACGTAGGAGGAAAGGGAAATTGGCCTATAATTTGATGATTTGTCCTTATTTAGCTTAATTATAGGATTGGTTCTATTGTTGAGGAATTGGACCTGTTAAAGGATACTTGTTAAAAATACTCAAAAGAAATAAGAGCCCTGATCGGGGTGCATTTTTTAGTATAGAGTATGAAATAAGGTATAAGCCTGGAGAAGAGTCTCATTTCAAATTTAACACATTCATTAAGACTAAAGGGAGATTCTGAATGAGTTGAGCTAATGATTTAGCACACATTATCCAAGGTAGGATTCTTGTGCAATCGATTGGGTAGGCATTAGATTCGAGAGATTTTGCTTTAAAACAGAAATGTTATTAATTTTGTTCTAAATGGACTTCAGGAAAGAATAACAATTGAGGGAGCTACAATACATCCTAAAGCTAATTTTCGGTTTGGATTTGAGCAATTTGAGTATGAAATTTATAATAGAGGTTTTTTTTTGATACCAGTTCATTAAATGAATCATCCCACCAACGGATACGATATTTATCATTCCTGTTAGACTTGAAGAAGGAAATAGTCGAATTAGCAACTTGATTTAGTAAGTATAGATATAAAATCATAGTAATTATCTTTGAATAAGGAAGGAATAAGAGTAATAAAATTATTAAAGTAAGAATTCCAATCTGCCTTCTATTTTTAAGGGTGAGAGAGCCATTATTAGGGATCCCTTACATTAGGTGGGGAAATGGTCACTAAAGCCCAAATCCGGAATCACTTCCAAGTAGATTTATGAGCCAAATTTATTGAACAAAAGGTTAATTCAACAACAGATTTGCCATCATTTGGTGGAGAAATTCGTGTAGGAGAGCCATCATTTAAAAACACTAATTGTAGAGAATCTAAAAGAATTTATTATATTTTTACCGTTTGATCTATTTGAGGAGCTTCCCCATTACACATGGTTACAATTTAAGTCTCGCATAATCAAAAGAGGTTTGTTGAATGTCTGAATTAAGTTAGACCAATTATTTTTGGAAATAAGGTTATCTGCTTGGCAATAAATATTTACTAACTTTAATTGGAAATGGGGAAGATAGATGATTTGAACTTGAGTTGGTAGATCAAAAGGATAATTTAGTGGAAAAGGCTAAAAGTCTAAATTGTTTTTAATTAAACAGGCTGTAACACCACAGCCATCAAATCTATCATTACTTAATGTTTGGTAACCTCTACACCTTAACCTATATTCTTCCTTCATCTAAGCTTACAAGTCAGAATTAGATGCGCACTGGCAAACCTAAAAATGGGAGGAGTTATTTAAGTTAATTGCTGGACTTCTATGCTATTACTTCAGTGATCTATTTGGACTCACTTATTCAGTTTTACCAAATTTATCTTTTTTGAATTTTTGCCAGTGCCCCTCAAATTCTGACTTGCTATCTCAATCTTGTCATAATGGGAATCAGTCAGCCTGACTCGGAGTATGTGGCGAGCCAAGAACGGTGTTGCCCACAAACAAAAGCATTAAATAGCAATACTTTGATGATAGACTTTGACATACATACCAAGAGTGTGTAATTATGGACACAAATATTGACATACTTGAGCAAAATTAGCGCGAGCCTGGATTTCAAACATCCTTAACATAGGAGTTAGATCCGCGCGCTTGATATGCAACGAGCCAAGACCGTTCGAAAGTACCTGTGTGTGTGGCCGGCTAATCTTGAACCCAACATTAAAACCAATTCTACTTGCTTCTGCTCATTTATTAATTCCTCAAAGGGTAATTCTACTATTCCTGTCCAAATGGCACATGAAACTGTTGAATATAATGGTCCACAAGAGGTGGCTAATGGATATACTTCATTTTTCTCCAAGAACTTTACTCTTTTTAGCACTTTGTCGCATAAAAACATTAGTCAAAATATTCTAAGCATCAGAGAATTTTCTGAAAACGAAATCTTGGAGGCTGCTAAAAAACTAAAACCAAAACAGACTAATGGTTTCGATGTAATACGCGATCAACATCTGGTAGGTCCACAGTGACTAATATATTCTACGTAACCCAATTCATTTGTGAAACGCTGGAGAAGAAAAGTCAAGTTGATATTATCTACATTGACTTTTCTAACGCGTCTGATAAAATTGATCATGGCCTACTTTTACATAAGCTTAACTTATTTGGAATAGATGACATGCTAATTGCTATATTTAAATCTTATCTTTATAAACGTAGTCAATACGTTCAAACTTTAGGATATAAATCTCAAACTTTTCTTCAAACTTACGGTATCCCACAGGGGTCTATATTGGGTCATTTACTTTTTAATATTTTTATAAATGACATCATCGAAGATTTTGATATTAATTTAGATATATATGCTGATGGTATGAAACTATTCATGAGATAAACTCCGTCAATGACTGCTTAAACCTTCAGCGAAACCTTAATCATGTTAATAATTGGTGTATCAGAAATAAGCTCCCTATGAATCCAAGTAAATGTAACATAATGTCTTTCTGTCGGAAAAAATTAATTATTCTATTTGATTACAATTTAAGTAATATTGTAACAACCAGTTAGTTTAGTGGACCATTTTTGCTAAGTCCTTAACTATTTGTTGTCATTATACTATTAAGGGATAAAGGCAGCACCATCACCAACCCTAGGGACCTAGAGTCCTGAAGGAACATCCATTCGCCAGTGGCAAAATAAAATAATAAAATACAAAAGAACGTCCCTTACTAGCATATGTCGAGCGGTTTTGGCAACTGACTTAATATTCTCAAGTCCTTAAGGGTAGGAACGCCGAGGCTTAACATGCTCGAAATATTTCTTACTGGTTTTTGGAAAGAGGTGAGAATAAAATAGGTTAATAAACAGAAACATGTATATTTAAAATATAAATAATAAAATGATTAACAATTTCAATAAATCAGAACAATCTTTATTTTTTGAAATGACAAACAGAAATTACTACCCACAATTGTAAATCTTTAATATGATAAACCCTTTTAATATAATCTATGATAAAACTTTAATATAATAAAATCTTTTATGTCACAAAACTTTTAATATAATAAAACTCTTTATATGATAAAACCCTTAAATCTGATAAATATTTAATGAATAAAATTAGGACGAAAGTGAAAGAATACATAACCCAAACAAGAGATTTAAACAACATGTTAAAATAAAAGAGACACACTTTACTATATACAATAGGGCGCTTCGGGACATAGGGTCCCGAAGACCACGTAATTACTAAGTTGCATTTTTGGGCATAGGTTTGGCCCAACGGCCGCCCCTTGAATCTTTTTGTGTCAACGATTGACTCTCTATTTATATGAACCTTTACGTGATTATTTTAAAAGAAACTCGACTTATTTACCTTAGAGATTATTCACACGATTTGTCCTTTAATTTACTAGTACAATGAACTATTTCTAATTGTTTGGTTTTAATAAGTATGTTGTGGTAATTTAATAGATATTAAAAATAATAGATATTTTTGGGATTTATGTTAAATTATTTATATTTTAAAAATAATAATGCCGATTATTACAATATTTTCTTCGACAGACACCCTAAAAGATCTAGCTGTATTTTGATCCAAAGTTATCTTTTATTCCTTATATACAAAAAACAATCTCTTCAGCATATCTGCCACTGGGTTTTGTTCTTAGAAAAGCGAACTATTTTAATAATATTAATACATTGAATCTTTGATTTTCGGTTTTTGTAAGATCGCAACTATAATATGCTTGTGTTATTTGGAGCTCGATTTATGATATTCCTATTTCCGCTTTGGAACGAGGACAAAGAAGATATTTTAAGCTTATTATAACTTGGACGGTCTTTATCCCGTTAAATGCACATCTCAAAAACACTTTTATATTCGTTTTGATAGCTGCAGTTTAATTTGTCGTCAGTCAATGCATTCAATTATGTTTTTATATAAAATTCTTAGACCAAATTCTAGGACTAATAGTCTTTTTAATGAATTACCACATAAGACAAATATTTACAAATGTTCACCGTTGAATCAGCTCATCATTGACTATTCTACGATGGATATTTTCTGCACAAAAGCTGCTCTAATTAAGAGTTAAGGACGAATGTTCAGAAATCAAGGATTTTTTTTCAGTGAGCATTCATGTATAACTTAACAGATATACCTACTCCTTTGTATTATTTTTTTTTATTTCTTTATAGTGCTGTGTTTGTCCTTATCCTGTAATTGGGCTTTCACGAGGATATTGTAACAAAATAAATAAATAAACAATATTTTTTCTGACTTAATGCACCGTCTCATCCCTCAGAAATCACCCTTGTGGTTTGAAATTAACTATCAAATTTCGTCACAAAATAAGTAAATAGGGAAAATCAAATTGTAACGTTTATTAAAAGACTGTGCTTAATTATCGAAATTCTATACTTCATCACAAGAACTAGCATCACTGCCGAAATCCTCCTCTTGTTGGAAAGACATTTTAGCAGTGCCACATTTTGAATTACAAAAAAGCCGCATCCATTTTTGTACATACAAAATATCATTTTAATTAGATCTTCTGGGGCAGACATATTTACCATATTAATTGGATGTAACGATTTTTCGTTTTTAAAATATTTTTAAACTGTGCTAAACCTTTGCTTGATGAAAATCCACAATATTAAAATGAGAAAAACTGAACATTGTAAATTTTATTTAAAAAATTAACAATTACACGGTACAACTTCTTCGAATTCGGTGGTTATCTCACAGAAAACTAAGAGCAGGTAAAAAGATTTAATAAACGTGAGTTATTAAGGTTATTAATACACTTCTCCAATAAATTAACGTACCATCAAAAAATAACAAAAAGTTTAAAGTAAATATTTGTCAAAACCACTTGTTTGATTTGGACGATAAATATCAATATATTTTTTTGATTTTCTTACATCGTCCGAACATATAGTTGTTAGGGCTCTTAGTTTTCTTTTTCTAGTTGAAACGGCCCCTTTTTTACAAGGTAATTTTTATCTTTAGCCGATATCGGAAATTTCCATAAAGCAGGATCATCAATCAAAGTATTTATACTCATTCGATTTATAGGATCATTCATGTGGATTTCTAAAGAATAGTAAGTGTAAATGTAAAGCTATATATCGAGATGAGTCAAATTAAATTTACCTTTACCATATATGTTTTATCATCATCGCCCACGTCACTACTACTCAAATCACTGGATTTGAGACAGACTAATGGTGTACAGCTAATCTCTTGATCTTTTGTTAACTGAACTAAAAATTATAGCAAGTACGACCCTACTAAGAGGTAAACTTATCACGAGAAACATCTTCTATAATATTTGTATAAGCATCACTTTCTCTAGTGGTTGTACAATCAATGGTGTCCTTTAAATGTTTAGCAGGCTTTAATCATTTTTCAAAACTTCCAACCAGAGTTTTTATCTTTCTCTTTACTTTTCTCTTTATATATTCAGCTCCTGATAGACGTTTGGTTTCGTGCGTTTTATAAAAATTGAAAATAATTGAAAATAGTTTTAGGCAAATGTTTAACAAATTTAGGATTTCTCATTTGATTAAAATATTGTCTTGATTATACGATATAATAAGTTTTCTACTAGGTTAACTGTTTCTTTAGGAGGAATACTAGAAAATATGTTTGTTACATCAAATGATACTAATTTTGTGTAACTAGGTAATTTAACATTTTTGAATTTTTTGTTAAGACTTTTTATACTGTACTTTGAATGGAATTTGCAATTTTCGTGTATAAATTTAATTAATTTGAAAGATTTACTGATGAAATTGTGGCAAATGATATACAACTGGTCTATTAAGTTAGTTATTTTTTGTAATTTAATTAAAGAATAAAGTTGTGGTGGTTGAGGGATCATCCGTATTATTTCCAATTTTTCCCTAGAATCAAAAATCTGCTGTTGATTCCAGAATATAACGTTTTAGTTATTTTTGATGTTTATCTATTAGATTAAATTTAAGTATGCTGTAACGGGTTTTAGAAGTTTTCTAGTCAATTTATATTTCAATGACGTACATTTATGGAGTTCATAAACTTCTTAAAGTATGATACAATCGTGTTTTTGAGTTTCATTTAATATTGATGTTCAAAATGACAAAACATACTTTTTATTGAAAATGTTGCCAATTTTCTTAATTTTAACTCGATACTCACTTTCCTGGAAGCACACCTTTTCTAATAAGGGACACAACTAAGGTTAGCAGACCCCCCAAGAGAGGCCACTGTAGTGGCCAAGCACATATGCAGCAAAAATCGGTTAAGGTGGGCCGTAAACACTTTTGAATCGTTTAAATCTCCAGGTGTGGATGGAATATTTCCTGCCCTGCTTCAGTGGGCATAGGAGGAATTACTACCACACATAATCCGGCTATCCCGGAGCAGTCTGAAGCTGGGATATATACCAGAAGCATGCAGAAGGGCCAGAGTCACCTTTATTCCAAAAGTAGGGAAAAAGGATACCACACATCCTAAATCTTTCCGTCCAATCAGCCTTACATAATTTGTATTAAAAACAATTGAGAAGGCTGTTGATAATTATATCAGAACAGAAGTCCTGGTGAGGGTGCCACTCCACCACAGCCAACACGCGTACCGAGCAGGAAGATCTACAGAAACTGCCCTGGTACAGTTGACTGATGTAATCCAGGATGCACTGACAAACAAAGAAACGGTCGTGTGTGCCTTCCTAGACATAGAAGGAGCTTTTGACAGTACGCCACACGAATCTGTAAAAAGAGCACTCGCATACAGAGGAGTAGATAACATCACATCCAGATGGATGGCTTATGAGAACTGCAGAGACACAGATATGGCATCTCCATCTGCACAACCAGAGGATGTCCACAAGGAGGAGTTCTATCCCCACTAATATGGAGCCTAATCGTAGACGAACTTCTATGCAGATTGACTGACCTCGGCATACCCTGTCAAGGTTATGCCGACGACATAGTCATATTTGCTAGTGGCAAGTTTAGTAATATCCTGTGTGATATAGTCCAACGAGGACTAGAACATACCAAAAGATGGTGCCGTGAAGTGGGAATTAGTATAAACCCTACAAAAACAACACTAGTAGCCTTTTCAAGAAAAAGAAAACAATCTCAAAACCGTTAAATTAGACGGGATAGATATAGAATGGAAAAATGAAGTCAAATATCTAGGCCTAACCCTGGAAAAGAAACTTCTCTGGAACACACATGAGAAGGAAGTAGTAAATAAGGCCACAAAAGCCCTAATGGTATGCAGAAACATTGCAGGTAAACGATGGGGATGTAACCCAAACATACTACGATGGATGTATACTGCAATAGTGAGACCAATCATCACTTACGGGGCTATAGCCTGGAGTAACAGAACTAGTTTAGTTACTACGAGAGCTAATATCTCAAAAGTACAAAGACCAGCCTGTGTTTGCATTACTGGTGCAATGAGAACCTGTCCTACGGCCGCAATGGAGGTGATCTTAAACTCTTAAACCTCACCCCTCTACATTTGAAGATAGAGAATGTAGCAAAAAGGACACGATATAGAATGATCAGAAACGGAGTAATTAGACGAAAGTCTAATTGCTTCAGGACTAAAGATACCTGGGACATGCCCCAGGATGAAATGCAAAAGAAGTTCAGTTTTGTGAAAAACTTCAAAACCATCGCGCTTGCAACCGAAAGACGTGCTATTCAGTGGTATAAGGACGGTTCCAAAACCTTAGAAGGAACTGGAATAGGAGTGTATGGGCCGAGAACCAAGCACTCCGAAAGCTTGGGAAAATATATTAAAATAGATTAAAAAAGAATTGGGTAGTAGAAGAACCGATAATTGGAACAATCTCTTGGGGCTGAGACAGGCCAAGATACTTCTGGGTGAATATAACCAGAAAAGATCGGAAGCCTGTATCTGCCTGAGCAAGAACAGGCTACGTATTGTAACAGGGATCCTTACCGGGCATTGCCGACTAAAAGGACACCTAAGTAAACTGAGAGTAGTAGAGGATAGTGAGTGTAGATTCTGTGAGAAGGAGGACGAAACCTCCATTCACATCCTAACTGAATGTGTAGTACTTCAGAATCCAAGGGCACTATATCTAGGAGGATATCAAATAGAAGAGGGAGATTTACCTAACTTGAAGCCACTTCAAATCCTACACTTCCTTGAGAAAATAGGATTGGAAGGGTCGCTATAGGCATTGAGATATTTCATTAGTGCAGTGGCGACAGAAGGAGGCACAATAGATCTTTTAGGTCGCAGTGTATTAACACCCCATTCCCAACATAACATAACATAGGTCTTCCCATTTTAAGTGCATAATATATTATATGACATTTTAGTAATTATAAGAGATTTTTTTTGAGACAAACAATGCGATCCTTAAAAATAATTCCTATAATATTTCTGGGGACAATCTGTATTAGAAAGTCTAATCCATTCAACAAAATAATCTGTCATCAACCAACGTCAAGAAAATTTTCCTTTAGGCCCAGTTACATTTACATATAGATTAATTTAATCCAAATATTCAGATACCCTTTTTAAGTTTAATATGTGACTAAAATATTTAATAATAAAAAAACGCTTTAAAAATCGGTGTAAAGCTTAGTAAATCCGGTTCTAATTTTGTGTAGCCGTCAGCGAATAAAATTTTCGCAAAAAACCTCAGCTTTATTAAATTCCGTTCCATTATATAAAAAATATGTTGAGGTTAAAAAAAACGGAAATGAAGCGTACGCTTTTAGGGCGAATTATGTTTTTGATTAAAAAACCGCAATAAAATGGTCTTTGTTATATCGGGAACTCTATATTTCGAACAAAATATAAAGAAAATATTTGTTGAGTAAATATATATAATGTGGACGGATTGCAAACTGTAATTATTACATTTAGGACGAAAATCGTTTACGATTTTAAAAAAGGAATATAATTCCAAATTCAAATGTGACCAAGACGTAAATAAATGAAAACAAGAAGTTCTCCAAGCCATGTGTCACAAAATAATACAAGCGACCATTTCTCATCTGAAAACAACTACTTCTTTGGTTAACACCGCAAAGAAAAACAGCAGATATACAAAATTATTATGAAGACCCATTTGGTTCAACTAATAGGTCTTCAGCTAGTCCAAAAGAATGCTCGTAACATATTTGACAGAACCACAGATTACCCAGATGCGAAAGTTGACAAAGAACATCAAAATTAAGAGAGAGAGATATCCATTTAAAGGTCCCTCGTAGCAACTCGTTTCCACTCGGGTAGTTCCGAAGGCAAAAATTATTTCATTATGCAAAGTTGCCGATGCTCCTAAATTTTCTGATGTTATGTGACAATGGAATTTAAGTCAAATGAAAATGTACATACATTTTTTAGTTACCCCCACATACTTTGATTTTTTAGTATGTGGTTACCCCAGACGTTACATACAAATAACGTATAATTAAAATCCGCTAAACAAAAATAATACAAAACCATTTAAGGGTTTATAGTTTACATTTATCAATGACAATCAATGACACTTTAAAAAAACTCGTGAAATTTTAATTTTTTATGTGACAACCTTGCTTAGGATGTTATAAGTGAGATGACATTTCTGTGACATTTAGGACAATCAGGACCGGTCGTGACGCTTTGCCTCCGAGCAATTACTACTAGAGGGAGTCTTCCCCCCTTCCCCGCGCTAAATTTCGTTAGCAACATCTACTCCCCCCGAGGGGGAAAATACCTCTTCTGTAATTGGCTTATTTAATCAGCGTTGCCAAGTTTGACAGCGGCAGAAGTGTTCTGTGAGCGCCAGTTCTGACACTTTCTGACACATGTCAATTTCTTATTTGTATTTTACGGAAAATATTATTATTTATAACGTTGTAAGGGTTGTAAATGTATATTTAAGATTTATTATCTCTAATAATATGGTGAAAACATGCTTTATGTGTAAAAGGCCTGTTGAAAATGCTTCTTCAAGATAATATCATAAGTAAGTACAGACACAACCTAATTATCAGAGGCGGTGCATTAGGCAATCACCTTTAATTTGCAATTAAACTTTCTTATTTTCTTATTAAAATTAAGAGCAAGTAAACTCCAGCTAAGTTCGTCTTCATTCGTCTCATAATGATTATAGTAAAGGTTAATTACTTATTATTATTTTAATATCACATCTTTGTAAAGTTTATTGTTATTTTTTTTAGGTTTCCTTTTCTTGATATGAAAAAGAAATACATGGTTCCAAAATATAGGAATTCAACAAGACACCACCTGAATAACTTTTTATGCTAATGAACATTTTTATTACAGACCTCAGGGAAGGAAAATATTAAAGAAAAATGCAATTTCGAGGAAGGAAGTATAATAATCAATCCTGTCACTACTTCTACATTATATTCATCTGCTACTAAAATACTAAAACAGCAAGTAAGTAGAGAAACTTAATTTCTTTCAAAAAGAATGTTTAAGGAACAAGGCATAGCCATTTTTTTGTTGACACTTTTTTTTAACTAATCTAAAAGACTAATTTTGCGTATTGTTTAAATGTTCATGTTTTGTACTTAATTTGTTTTAGGTTTAAACAAAATGAACTTCTAAGATATGCATGGAATATCTCAAAAGAGCTAAGGAAGGTTTTAAAATTCTTAAGAAAACTATTCAGAGCCAAAAACATAAAATAGTCCAAAATATAAATAGGTATAAATATTTAGATATTATGAGTGATTTTTTATTCTATAAATAGAACATAATTTTCTTCTAAATCACTACCTAATGAACTATATTATATAGTACACATAACTAAACAAGAATATCACATTATTCATGTTTTTTTTTTTAATTTCCTTAAAAAACGTCCCAAAAAAATATGAATATTTATTATTGGAGTTAACATCGTTATGCTAAAACAATACTAGAACAACTTAAATAATGTGGATTTTGACTATTTTGAGTTATGCAGAACATTATGATCTAAAAAAATGTTTGTCTGGTGCTATAGTCAGGTATAAAAACATTCATTTGTTTAAACACAGTTGCAATATACATTTTATTTAGTTTTTAAGTTAAAACCTATTAGGACACCCTAAAATTACTTTTTTCGTTTGATGTGAGATTAATTATTCTACATTTTTGTTGGTGAAATAGGATATATTAAGAGATGTCTTACTGTTTTCTCTGATTATCTAAAAAGTCAGAACAATATACAAAGACTGTTAAAACAAAAAGAGATATACCTTTACTTAAACTCACAATTAGTCAGTTCAATTGTACGATAATTTAAAGCAGAAATCCAGAAAACTTTAAAAATGTGATTAAATGTGTTTTTACTATAACAAGGACATAATTATTAAAAAAACTTGGCACATTAACATTGATGATAGTTTTTTATAATATATATTATACAAATCACAACGAACTACACAAAATGACATTAATAATTTAGCAATAAAAAGTTAAGTACAATGATGACATTAAAAGTTGAGTTTTTTGAAATACTTTTTTTAAATTGTCTCAGTAACTACCTAGTATTTTTCTAGCACAATGATATTATATGAATGTGCATTGTGTGATATATCTTATATTTTAGGAATAAAATTATATATTTTTTTGCAGGTTTCTGTTAACAACGATTCCAAGAACTTTTGAAAATATTATTAAAACGGCCTTTACAAATATAATTCTCAATTAAGAGCTTTTGATCTAACATAAAATTTTTATTCTCCATAAGGTTATAGCTTCCTAAGAAGAAAGTTTAACAAGACTTACCAGACTCAAAATATCAAAATTTTACCAACCAATTGATGGTTCTACTGGTTTCCACAGGAAAATTCTCCTCGAAACTACTAAAATAAAAGGCAAAAAAGTCTTTTGCAAAACAAAAACTAGAAATTTGTTTAAGAATCTATTGTTTGAAGTTTTACCATTAATAATTTTTGATAACGATTTAAGATTATGAAGTTCTATTATGAATTTTACTCTTTGATAACCTATGTTTAAATTTTTATTAGGAGCAAAATAAATTATAATTTTCATTTCAACTACAAAAACCCTCATAATATTAAAAAGGGGAAAAACGTTAGATTAGTTATGTTCAGGAATAAACTCTTTAAACATTTATCTACTTAAAATGTATTACTTTTAGAAGGTGTTATTAACTTTCTATTTGTACTTGTACTATTTTATTTCATTTTTATATCTGTTGTATTTTCAAATTGATTTTGATATTAATTTATATATTTTTTATACTCACATATGTTTTTTTCATTGAAACAAACGTTTATTAGCTTATTAAATATAATGAATTCATGTTGTTTTATTATATGCTTGTATGAATGATTACTTTTATTTCCTTTTAAAAATGAATTTCGAAGATAAAGCCGAAACGGTGAGTGAGAATAAAAAATTAGACGAAATTGATTATATTTACTGGACCTTTCATCTACACGCTCCTTTTTCTAGTCATCTACACCTGAGCCAGCAAGATTCGTCTTCCCTCCATCCTTACATTCTCCAGATTTACAGAGAAAACGCCGTTCTCTTTAACATATCCAGACCTTCTTTGACGGGGACTATACCACTACATTATCAGCTTTATTTGTTATCCCGAGCAATTTAAATGCATTCGTAATTGCTCATTCTCACCTCTTCTCTTGTAGATTCCGTAATCAGTTTTCTTATTTTTAGTTACGTTTGCACTGCTCTTTTATTTTCACAGCTTTAAGTCTAAAATGCTGTAACGCTACAATATGGATCCATTTTTGTGGTTTATACTATTTAATGTTATTTGTAAGCGACCAACCTATTATAATAATTAAATATTATTGTATTACAGGCCTGAAGATGTTCCTGTAAAGCCGAAACTAGTCGCTCCTGTATTAATAATAAAATTGATTTTAAGGTTTTATTCTTCAATTGAAAAAATTAGACCTTTACAGTGATTTTGTTTCTTTTCCTGCATTAGACACATATAAGACGGTATTCATTTTAAAAATAGTAAAATTAGCAAATTTTTTAGTTTTTTTTTTACAATTAAAACGTTTGGACATTGTGTGTTTTTATAGATAAATGATACGCCACTGAACAAGAAGGATGTTTACCTTCCCCCTTGTACCCGCTTCCTCACTTCCTCTACAGATGTTGCTAACACAACAATCGCCTACAAACTCGTTTTCACGCTCCCTCTATTAGTAATTGCTCGGAGCGCTTTGCGTTGTGTGCGTTTTTGGACAAAAATATTGTGTATTTGTGTCTAAGTCTTCTTCTGTAGATAAATCATGAGTGAAACGAAGAATATACGTCGTGGTGGCATTTGGGCACTTATAAAATGTCTTCGAATTCATAGCTGTAAATGTATGAACACTTCTCTACTGCAACTTTCGTTTTAGATAGCAACAATATTTTTATACATTTGAAAGGTTATGATATCAAATCATTATTTGAAAGTCTAAAAACACCAACCGAACCAACAGTTGGAATATTGCAGTTTTTAAAAAATATGGAAAATTACTTACCTTGTCCCACACTTAATAATTTGTATAATTTGTTTAACCTTCACCTGGCCTCGTGGGGTACGTACATACCCCACGCTCTTTCTCGTCGATTTTCGATATCTAAATCTTCGAAATCGAAACTCGTAACGACATCTATCGGTAGTCAAGGGATATACTTTTATATCTAGGCCAGTAGGATAGCGCTCTCAAAAGGCCAGTGGGATAACGCTCTCAAAATAAATACTTTTTAAAGACCCATGAAAACAATTATTATTCTTTTATAGTGATGTAACAGAAGAATACAGCTAAAATTTCAGCCCTTTTTATCGAAAAACAAAAAGTTTTTTTTTTGTTAAAAACGCATTTTTTCAAGCTTTTAAATTTTCCGGATTTTTTATGAACGTTGATCTTTTTTCAATTCGAACTATTCTAGAGTTTAAAGTGGTATCTAAAGAGGATCTCTAATTTTTTTTGAGACAAAATAATCAATGTTTCAATTTTTATCACTGGGGTTCGTACGTACCCCACGAGTCCAGGTATGTTACTCAGGATGAACATGCCAGGTGAAGGTTAATACAGTTCAAGGATTTAAACAGCCTTGTCAACATTTTTCTAATGACTACTTTTTAAATATATTTAGTCGTCTTCGAATATTTTACCTAATAAAATTCAACAACATATATTTCAGAAATCAGCAAAAAAAAGAAAGGTATGTATTTTAAGTAATGTCTTATTGAGTGCTTTAGATCTGATTCTTCATTAATTAATTAATTAATTCATGAAGAATTTGATAAATATAAAACTAAAACCAAATTTAATGAATATTCATGAATAAATGTTCTATTTTGCATTTTCATTTCAGAAGTATCAACCTACCAAACTATTTGTTCAATATTTGTTTTATTAGGTTTGTGGCTACATGCGATAGAATTGTAATTTCCTGCTAATAGGGTTGTATGCAATAAGTATTCAAACCTCAATTATTTAAAAAAGTTGTATTGGTATACTTGTTAGTGATGAGTTTATATTGTATCCCAACAAACAATGAATTGCCGGGATATTGCTGGTTTTTTGCTGTAATTGAAGCAAAAATGAATGCGAGGATTAAAAAATAAAAGAATACTTTTGTCCTTTTAATAGTGGCCCAGCATTATGTTGGTTGATGAATGGGTGAGAGCCAGGTAAAAGTCAAAAGGCTTTTAACTGCCGCAGACCCAACCCTCCAACAGTCCAGGAGGGTTCCGTCCCGCGTTCATAGATGAAGACACCGATGATCACTTGCTACATACTCAACGAGTGGACATGAGGCCAGTTTGGGATTGATGGTACTCGCTATTCATTGTAATTTCTTGCTCATACATGTTATTAATTTAGATTATTTTATGGAAATACATTTTTTAGAAGACATTTTATCTTTATTATATATTATATAGCTGAATTAAATAAAATGTCTACAATATTCTAGGTATATTGGAATGCATTCGGTTTTATATACTTCAAACAGTACTGCTGGTCAAAGAGGCACTATCGAATTGTACCTGGTACAGTTCATCAAATTTCTAGAGGTGTTCGACGCCCAGACAGAGAACGCGCTACGTGTGACTAAGATAGCTATTGTACAGTCTGCTAAACAAGTTATTTTAAATAGTTTTTAATATTTTTAGGTAATTAAATTTTAAAAGTGTGGAATAGTTTAGGGATTAAATTGGTCTGATTGGACTTTCTTAGAACGTTTTTAAAAGCAGCTAAAGATAGTATGTAGAATTGAAAATAATTATTATGCCATAAAAGGTGTTTTGGAATTCCTTCAACCTTTTGAAATTGAGTCAGAAAATATAAATTTTATAGGATAGCGGAAAATACCTATAATTTTTTTGTAGGCCTTTGTAAATCGTGGAAATAGTTTATATTTTATTTCTACCTTATTAAGGAAAATGGTACCTATTATTAATAACGGTTGTTTCTGAAACATTACTAAAATTTTCGAAATTGTGTTTTTCTACAAAATAATAAATTATACTATTTAGAAAAAAATTTATTTCTCTTATAATTTTATAAAAAATAACAGGGGAATATTTACATTTCTTGATCTATTAAACAAAACGATAAATTATCTCGACGAATGACACCATGTTCTAGTACGGAAGCTAGCTTTACATTTTTGTTGGTGGTTTCATGGGTTTCATATCAATTTTTTGTAATTGTAGTTTACACGTACATATACCTCTTAACACTTGTTTGCTTTATTAAAAAAGTGTGTTGTTGTGATTTACGTCGAAATAAGTCAAAAACAAATTGAAACCCCATATAAAATCAAAAAGGAGAAACGGAAAAAAATTGAGCCTGTAAATGAACACAACTCAGAAACAAAAACAGCTATCTAATAATAAAAAAATAAAATTTGATTCTTGTGCAGCTTCATCTATATCATTAACTGTTTTTGGTTTTTTAATGGTTTTTCTTGGTGATGAAGATTCCGATATCTCACGGTTATCGATTCTTTTTTTCTCTCCAGAAATGCGGACGACAGTGTTTTTAGATACTCCTGTGGCTGCAGCAACACGATCATTTACATTTTTAAATGGTATTGAAGGTGAATTAAAGTTTCCTTCTCTTCTCATAAACTCTATAACATTGGCTATAATTTCGCGAGATTGACTGTTAATCACGCGGCCTCTTAATTTGCTATTAAACTCCATACTTAGGTTCTATTAAACTGTAATGAGCAAAAAACACAAACGAAAATAAAAGAAATGTTTTAGCGAAATTTACATCTGACATTTACGTCTGAATGAAATAGTGAAATACTTGATGCGCAGAGTGTACTTTCATTGCGTAAATCCGTCTGGATGCCTGTCAGTAGTGCTTTCTCTGTCTAGCCGTCGAAAGCCTCTAGAAATTTGATGAACTGTACATGGCCTTTATTAGCAGTCAGTATTAATTTGATAAAAGGCCTGCAATTTCCCGTTAACTTTTAATCAATAGGCCATTAATTGCCAATATATTTATTTCAACACATTAAAGAGAAAACGGAGGTCTTTAACTTGATTTTATGTCTAACAAAGCCCGCTTAATAAAGTTTTAAAACCTTTACATTATAATTCGTTGCTTGTTATAACTTTTTACCTATAATAAAATTTTGAAAATATTAATACAAATCATATTCTTTTTCTATTAAAATGTTTAAAAATGAAACTCCTATCGATAACTTTTTTAACATACTAATGCTGCTACAATACATTAGTTACCTAAACCAACCCTGGCATCCAAAAAGCATGTTTAGAAAAAAATCATATTTAGTAAGACTGATTGAAAATAATTAAAATTGGCAACACCTATGCCATACCCATTTAAAGGTCCAAGGTCATAGAAATCTCATTTCAAAATCCTTTGATCTTTTGCCGGGTTTCGCATCTGTTGTGGTTAATCTGTGACAGAACTGAAAATTGAGTTGAAGTAAAAGTCAGCCACTAACAAAATCCAATCCAAACGAACCGTGGTTCAATCCCACTTATTTTTTTATGTTTATATTACTCTGAAACTTTTTTGTAAAGATAATGACATTTTCCTTGTAATTCAGATCATAAACAGTAATTATATATTACAAGGTTCATTTTGATTTACTTTGTAACTAAATAAATTTCGTTTTTATTTTTTTCTCGTTTTCTTTCCTGCATTTCCTCGCTTGCCATTAGCATTAAAAATATTGGATTTATTTGTATAAATCACGGAGAACCAGGGAAGAACAGATTCAAATTTTTGAATAACGTTCTTTTTGAAAACACATCAATTCACGATGATTGGTTATCAATTTAATACGTTTGTTATTTTATGATCATTAATCTCTAATATTCATTCTTGATGTAAATAACAAGGTGTATCATTTAGCAACTAAATTTATCGCACGAAGGTGCGATGTGGAAAAATCACTCTAGTTGTACATTACATTTTTTCTACGAGCCATTAACAAAATATCTACAAAATTTTTAAAATAAATTTCTAGGTTTTTATAACTATTGTAAATATAATGAAAAAAAAAATTGATACTATGAATTATAATAAAATAAAATAAATTAAAAAAAACAGAAGGAATTGGCCACAGTTATACAGGGTGTCTGTAAAAGGTCTTTACAAAAACATACCACATATTCCTTAGACTAAAATAAGTCGATTTAAGTAAAATTACCTTGGTACAAAGTTGCTTCGTTTGGGCTCCAGAGGGCCTTGAAGTTACAATTTTTAAATCGTTTTTCCCATATAAATTTAAAACGGCATATGCGATTTTGCTGAAATTTGGTATATTGGTAGAGTTTTATGTGAAAAAAAAAATGGAATTAAAATTTTGTCCGATAATAATACATAGGCGTACAACTTCATTTTTTAAATAATCGCACCTTTAAAAATTCTACGCCAATGGAAGAAAAGGAATTTCAGTATGAAATTTAGATTGCGCAACTCATTTACTTTAAAAAAGGTACTCTTGATAAGACTTGATTACTCTCATGGCTTTGACGAAATTTCCATTTTAGTAATTTTAGAACATAAACAATAATTATTAAAATACAAACTTTGTCAAAACCACGAGAGTAAATCGAGTGTTATCAAGGGTACTTTTTTGTAGTAAATGAGTACCCAATCCAAATTTCATATTCAAACTCTTTTTTTGCCATTGGCGTAGAATTTTTAAACGTGCAATTATTTAAAAAATCAAGTTCTACGCCTATGTATTATTATCGGACAAAATTTTATATGATGAAAAACATAAAAATGTACTTTTTTCAAATCTTCTTCAACATCTCCAATCGAGACTTTTAACAAAAATACTCGATTCTTGCCATGTACGATTTTTTGAGGAATATTAATTATTTGCCTGCAATACGTATACAAAAACATTTATTGTTGGTTTCCATAGTTTCATCTAAATAAAAATATTGTCAAGTTTTAACACCTAATCTCTTGTTAATGATTGAAAGTGTTCTATCTGACTAAATAATTAAAAAAACAAATGCGTGGTTTATTAATATGGCTGTACAATATACCAATGAAGAATATACCGATATGTTACTGACATCATGATTTTGTGAAGGAAATGCTCGAGAGAGTATCAGGGTGTACTCTGAAAGGTTTCCAAATCGTCGTGTACCTAGCCACCCAACTTTTGCTCCCAATACTATTAATAATGAAAGATAACGTTTTGTAAGGATTCTTGAAGTTGAAGAAGACATTTTAGAAAGTGTTGAAGAATATTCAGAATTAAGCACCAGACGAATTGGAAGCGAACTAGGAGTAAGTTAAGATGTCGTTCATAAAGTGCTTAGAGAACAATTGCTATATCCATACCATAAGAAGCCAGTACAAGAATTATTAGTCCATGATCCTCAAATTTGTTTGGGTTTTTGTCGATTTGTTAATATGCAAAGAGAAAGAGATCCAAACTTTGTCAAGAAGGTTCTCTTTACCGATGAAGCGGGTTTTACAAGAAGAGGTATAACTAATACCCATAATGGGAAGTAATCGATGAGGAATCCTTAAGCCTCCACCAGTACATAAAGTACGAACTGGGGAAATCAAAACCAAATAATAAAGAACAGAACACAAAAAGCTGGAATATTAGAAAGATAAATAAAGACTCTTTTAAAAAAACGATACGACAGAAGCTGGAAAAAGAACAAAGAACAAGCCCCAATGAACTTATGAGTATACTAAAGGAAGCATGCGACGCATCGATGCCAAAGAGAAATCAGAGCTCACATAAACAGAAGATGTACTGGTGGTCAGAAGAAATCGCCCAACAAAGGATGACGTGTAACAAAATAAGGAGGCAAATAACGAGAGGAAGGAAACAGAAAACATCTATCACAGATATAAACGTAAAAGAAAAGGAACTAAAAAAGGCCAGAAAGATACTTAAGACCAACATTATTGGAAATAAACGAAAGGCATGGGAAGAACTCTGTGAAAATGTAGAAGATGATGTATGGGGAAAAGCATACAAAATAGTGATGGGAAAAATAAAGCCCAAGCAGCTTAACATTCCAGAGAAAATCAGAAAAGAGGCAATACTTGCTCTATTTCCAAAGCAAGGGAATACGATATGGCCTCCAGAACAAGGAGAAGAGGAACATATTAAGAAGATAGGAGAAGAAGAAGTTAAAATCGCAGCTCGTAAGCTTAAGAACAACAAAGCTCCTGGCCCAGATGGGATACCCTCAGAAATAGTCAAAATGATAACCGTTGAATTCCCTCTAGAGATAGCGAAGATACTAAATGACATCCTCGAAGAAGGCGTCTTCCCTGATGCATGGAAGAAAGGCCGGTTAGTGCTTATTCAGAAACCTGGAAAGATCGAAGATGATCCGAGTTCCTATCGCCCACTATGCCTATTGGATACAATGGGAAAACTACTGGAACATATAGTGGCGGAAAGATTAAGGTTGGAGCTGGAAAACAAGGAAAACCTGTCAGATAGGCAGTTTGGCTTTAGAAAGAAACGATCTACTGTTGACGCTATAAGAGAGGTTCAAAAAATAGCAGAATTGGAAATGGGAAAGAATCAAAGAACTAGAGGATTTTGTGTGCTAGTAACTATAGACATTAAAAATGCCTTTAACACAGCCTCATGGAAGTATATAATGAAAGAGCTAAGAAGACGAAAAATATCAAAGTATATTCGCACATTAATAGCAAGCTACTTTACAAACCGCTATATTATAGATGAAGACCTTGTGGAATACAAAATAGCCGGGGGAGTACCGCAAGGTTCGGTCTTGGGACCTCTGCTTTGGAACATACTGTATGATGGAATCCTAAAAATCAACACTCCAGAACAGACAGAGCTAGTAGCATATGCTGATGACTTAGGCGTGGTAGTCGTAAGAAGAACTGAAACGGAACTAATGGAAACTACAAATGACGTACTGAAGATGATTAGTAGGTGGATAAAAGATCATGACCTGCAACTGGCACCTCAAAAGACCGAGGCAGTGCTGTTGATAGGAAAGAAAAAAATAAAAACACCAATTAGTTTTCAATTAGAAGGGGTCCAGATTGTACAAAAAAAAAGTGTTAACTATCTAGGCGTTACGATGGACCAGAATTTAAACTTTAGGCAACACTTAGAACGAGTTACAGCTAAATGTAAACGAACATCAGCGGCGCTGACACGAATAATCCCTAAAGCAAGGGGAGTTAGTGAAATAAAAGGCAGAATGCTAGTAGCAGCATCTCAGTCAATTATATTATATGCGTCAACCATATGGGATAAGGCCCTAAATAGAAAGTATAATCTTAAATTAATTGAGAGCACGCAGCGAATTCTGGCAGTAAGATTGTGCAATGGATACAAGACAATATCTACAGAGTGCAGCCTAGTAATATCTGGAGTAATACCCATAAAATTGCTAGCGCTAGAGAGACGCGAAACAATTGGTAAAAATAACATTGAGAAAACGGAAGCCAGAAAAAGAACGCTACAAAGATGGCAAGAACAATGGAGAAGTAGCCAGAAAAGTAGATGGACACGAATGCTTATTCCCGATTTAACCATTTGGATAAGGAGGAATATCGGGCAAATCAACTACCACTTGACACAATTCTTAACTGGCCATGGGTGCTTTATGGAATATTACTTCAAAATTAAAATAACAGAGACAGATGAGTGCATGTACTGCCAAGAGACAGACACAACTGAACACACATTTTTCCAATGTCAGAAATGGGAGGACAAAAGAAGAGAAGTCGAAAACAGCATCGGATTCCAAATAACAAAAGAGAATATTATTGAAACCATGATATCAGATAAAGACATATGGCATAAAACATCCGAAATGATTGGTAAAATATTAAAGGAAAAAGAGTTAGAGGTAAAACGAAGAGGGTTGATCAGAAGACAATAAAAAAAAAGATAGAAAGGATAAAAAGAAAATACAAAATACAAGATGGCGCATAGCGAAGTAATGCCTGAAGGCGGTTCCACTATGCCCCAGGATAAGAAAGGGAGTGGTTTTTTAGTCTGTAAAAATCGGACACTACCTTGCAGTACGGGCTGCTTGGTGTCTTTTGAAGATCTTTCCACTTCCACGAAAAAAAAAAAAAAAATACCCATAATGAACATGTTTATGCCGTTGTAAATCCGCATGCAATAAAGGTAAACCATTTTCAGCACGAATTCAAAATTAATGTATGGGCTGGAATAATTGGTAATTTCATTGTTGGTCCTGTCATACTTCCACGAAGATTAACTGGAGAAAATTATTTGGATTTTCCACAACATACGTTGCCAGAATTGTTAGAAGATTTACCTCTCCAACTTCGGAGAGATATGTGGTTTATGCAAGATGGAGCTCCACCACATTTTTCTTTAAACGTTAGAAACCACTTGAATGAATAATATCCACACAAATGGATAGGCAGAGGTAATGACGCACCTGTAAACTGGCCACCACGTTCCCCAGACCTAACACCGATGGATTACTTTTTATGGGGACATCTGAAATCCACAGTTTACCTGTAGAAAATGAGGAATAACTCTGGCAACGTATTCAAGATGCAATAAACAATCTTAGAGGTGATGAAGAAGTTATGGAAAGGATACATTTTAATTTTCTGCGACGTATAAATCTTTGTATGCGTAAAAATGGTGAACATTTTGAACAATTTTTGTAAAATCTCTATTTTGATTATGTTGTAAATAAATATTTTTGTGAAACCTATACACTCTAAATTATTAAAACAGAAATTTAGCGAAAACCATGAGAGTAATCGAGTCTTAGCAGGAGTACCTTTTTAAAAGTAAATGAGTTGCGCAATCTAAATTTCATACCCAAACTCCTTTTCTTCCATTGGCGTAGAATTTTTAAAGGTGCAATTATTTAAAAAATCAAGTTCTACGCCTATGTATTATTATCGGACAAAATTTTAATACCATTTTTTTGCCACATAAAACTCTACCAATATACCAAATTTCAGCAAAATCGCATATGCCGTTTTAAATTTATATGGGAAAACGATTTAAAAATTGTAACTTCAAGGCCCTCTGGAGCCCAAACGAAGCAACTTTGTACTAAGGTAATTTTACTTAAATCGACTTATTTTGGTCTAAGGAATATGTGGTATGTTTTTGTAAAGACCTTTTATAGGCATAGAATAATGTTATTTAAAGAATAAATGTATTTCTTGGATTGTCTGCATACAACAACTTCTTGACAAAAAGATATATAATTTATTTTGTCAAAATGTTACTGAGGAAAAAAAAAATAAGTAAACTAAAATTAGTTACGAGTGTCTTCCTATCTAGGTATATAGTTATTGAAGGAAGAAGCGAAAATAAACATTGTTAGCAGGATAATCCTTAGTATCATGTAGATTAGATTAGATTAAGGTACGTTCTCACCAAATCAACACTGCCGATCGACTCTGTCTATCGACATTGCTGATCAACAAGTCTACAAAATTGCATCTGTCCACACCAGAGTTGACAGAAATGTTTGTCGATCAGTAAAAATTCGACGTTAAATTCATTAGCAACTTCCATAAGGGTATCGTGCCTCAAGTTTCTGCTCTTATAGGAATTTCAGGAATTTCAGCTTATTAACATAAGGATGATGTTCACGAGGTAACTGGTTACAATCCAGAAACTAAAGAGTAGCCAAAATAGTGGACCAAACATGGTGAGCCAACTCCTTCGACAACTCCATGAAGTAATTTATCTAATATTTACTTGTCTAAAATCCTTAACTATACTCGAATAAATTCGAAAGTTACAACAACAAAATTATAAATCTTGGCCATTTTTCAGTTTGTAGAATTCGAAGAAAGATCAAAGTCGTGTTTTATCTTCCATGTCAATAAATAAATTGGAAATGTTGGTCACTGCCCCTCCTTTCTGGCCATCAAATCTTTAACGACAGGGTCGGATTTCGATTCTCGATCTCCGCACGCCCACATTTTATTCCCATTTTGAGTTTCAGGTTGTTTTCCAGCGATTCGTTTTTATTTCAAAGACTTTCGAAGGGTAGTTGAATAATAATATCTTGGATTTCATTCTACGAGCATACAGTGCGCATCACAAGTATTGGAATTACATTTCCATTCACCTCTTATTTCTCAGATGAAAATTTTAAAATGTAAACAAAGTAACTTTATTTAGCTGGATCTTCACAGTTAATAATGGGTAAAAAATAAAATCCAAATTACTAAAAAACAATTTTTAAATATCTGAGGGGTATAATTTTAGATTCATTGATAAATATTGAAATAAAACAAAACACATTTTGCAAGAACTATTTTAATCTACTTAAAAAAAGAGTACAGCATTTATTGACTTAAGTTCCATTCTTTTTCCATTTTAACTTTTAATGTTTTCTATGATAAATGTGATTCTAATACTTGAACATATTGCAGTGGGAAATATTTGTTTACCTATTTTAAATAGTAGGTCGTGATGCCACACTTCGTCTTAGGCTTTTGAGCTATCAAGGAATAATGCGGAGAGAATTCTTACATAAATTGTATAATGTTTATCCCAAAATCCAAATTGACGTGATGGGATAAATTGTTTTTTGTTGATTATTCAGTATTCTTAAGAACAATTTCTCAAGTAATTTTGATATAACAGGTAGAAGAAAGATTGGTCTATATGATGGTATTTCATTATTGGGATATTCTGGGTTGAGTATCATTAATACCTCAGCAGTTTTTCGTAGTAGTGGAACATGTTGAAGTCTAAATATTGGGTTTTTTATATTGGTCAGTTTTACTAGTAGTAATTTCTTTAATATCTCTCATATGAACAGATCGAATCCGAAAACTCCAACAAACAAAAAGAACAATGTCTAAAGAAAAAAAATAATAATTTTAATTAATAAATATCATACAGTGCCGAAAAAAGTATCCGAATACATACAGGCACCTAAAAACCCAAGAACTTACCAAACAAATTATCTTTTAGGAATGTTCTTTTCAGTTCTCATTTTTTGCCACTTCTTTCAAGCCTATCTTTTGTTTTGTATTAAATCTCATACTTCTTTGGGGTAATTAATACCTACGGTTGTCCTTTGTAATCAGGGCGTAATATTTACTTCAACCTGTTGGCTAAGAACCATAAAAAAATCTGTTTCTGTATACAAATCTTTCACCGTCCTAGATTAGATTGGGAGTTGGACGTTATTTGTCCTTGTCAGATCTATTGTGGGACTTCGTTTGTTTTATAGTATGTCCTCTAGCTTGGCCTATTTTATTAGGCTCCCGCATGTAGTTGCATGGATTTGGCTTTCCTTCGCCCAATGTTAGAAGCCTCATTACAGCCAGGCCTTCACATTGGCACAGGACGTGGAATGATGTTTTATCTTCTTTTTCACAGAGTCTGCACACAGTTACTTCTTTTGCTATATTGATGACACTCATGTGCCTTTTAAGGCGACAGTGTCCGGTAAGAAGACCTACTGTTTTCCTAACGATTTGACGCTTTTGATCCAGTATGTCTTTCATGAACTTGGCTGATTATTCCTTGATGAACTGTTTGGCCTGTCTCAGTCTTGGATACTTGTTCCACCATTCCTAAGACTCTTTTTGCATCAATTATTTAATGGGTGCCTTGCACAATGTCTTAGTAACTCCACAGAAGGGTTCGGGGCCTGTCACGGCCTTATCTGAGCCTTCTCGAGCTAATTCGTCGGTCTTTTCATTGCCCTGATATCCCTCATGGCCTGGCACCCAGGCTAGGCTCACCTTATTTTGACTACTTAGCTCTGCCAGGTCTTCTAGACAGTCTTTCACCAGTCGTGTATTAATTTCTGGTGAGAGAATTACCTTTAGAGCTGCTTGGCTATCAGAGTATATGGCATTAGTTTTGCCTGATACTTGCTGATTTAATATTTCTCTTGCACAGTGTTGTATGGCTATTAGTTTAGCCTGGAACACTGTTGCATATTTTCCTAAACTCAACGAAATCGTATTTGAATTTGAAAATTTATTTTAAATTTGTATGTGGTTATGGCTCTATTAGTAGGCATAGCGAGAATATTATCCCTTTTTTCTTGCTGATATAGCCTTATGTGGACGGCGCTATGTAGTTGGCTTATTGGGCTTTGTCCCTGCATTAGCCTCTAAATAGCTGGCTTGGTTTCTTCTTATATGAAGATGTGCAGTTACCGTAGTGCGCATGGCCCCAGTAGCACTTAGACGGGCGAGCTGCTGAATGCCAGTAAGTTGGCCTATTGCACTTGCCTGCGTAGTTTTAGTTACCCACGCTACTGCGCCATAGGTTATCATGGGTCTTATCACCCTTGTGTATAACCATATGGTCATTTCGGGGTTTAGACCACAGTTTTCCCAAATATTCTTCTACAGCTTACGAGAGCTATTGTATCTATGTCCTAAATGGGACATTTAATTAATTTTTTTTAATAAGTTTAAGTTAAAATCTTTATCAGTCTCTATGTTTGTTCGTTTGTGTGGAACTGAGTTCTCTAGTGATAATATTTTTACTCATTTTTAGGAGTATTGAAGAGTGATCAGATATTAAGTGTTCGAAGTCTTCTATCTTTACAAAATTTTCTGCAATATTTTTGGAAATACAAAGTCCAGGAGGTGCGATATTTTGTTTATATACCTCGGCCAATATGTAGGTCTTCCTTCTGTAAATATAAACACCCAACTAATTTCCTTCAACAAAACAAATATCAACCCCCAATTAATCCGAAATGTCTTCCAAAATAATATTTCTAGTTATCACCACTGTCAAGCAATCTACACTGACGCATCTAAAACAAAGACGTCAACCACCGCAGCGTTCGTAGCAGATAAAGAAATTCACACATTTAAATTAAATAACTTAAGCCAATTCTCTCTGGCGAGTTACATGTTATCTACAGATCACTTCTCTATGCCAAATTAATTTGTAATCATTACTGATTTCATTAACTCTCTTCATGTCATATCTCAATTATACTCCAATAATCCTATAGCCAAACTAATCAAACAAGAAATTAGCCTTCTAAAGCCCAAAACAATAAACTTCCTTCTGGTAGCTGACAAGTATGCAAAACACGCCACAGAAGACTCAAACCTCTCAATGAAGTCCCAGCAAGTGATCTAAAATCAATCTTTAAATCAAAAATCACTGATCAATGAAATGAAATTTGGCAAAACAAGAACTCTAAATTATTGGAAATTAAACCTAGTTGCAGTTCGTGGGCCACCGCGTCACCTACCCGCTCATCATAAGTTTGTGTCGTAAGATTACGTCTGGGTCACACTCGCTTAACTCATGAACATTTGCTCCAAAACATACCAGAACCTGAATGTTTCGTGTGAAGTGTCGTTAAGTGTCAAACACATCTTAGTGGAATGCCCGTTATATCAAAACGAAATAATCAACAACACCGGACAACTTCCATAAATGCAGTACAAGGAACATTGTTAACTTTCTACAAGAAACAAATCTCCTACATAAAATTTAAAACGTAAATAATGTAATTGTATAACCATACTCATTTGTAAAATTGCTTATGTCCACTAATACCAAACGGTTGATACGGTATTCTAAAAATAAAAAAAATTGTTTGAATGATGGCATATTATATATCTGATATCTTTTTAAGTTGACGTTCGTATGTTTCGTGAAATGTGTTTCTGCTATTAGGCATATATGTATATCCACATGTTGTGCCTTTAGGGTCACTAATATTTCTTGCTGGTGTTCTAAGAGTCCATTTGTGTTCCATTAGAGAATGCCAAGGTCAGGAGCATTTCGTATTATATTATTATTTTCTAGATTGTTCAGTATTTTTAGAACTTTTGTTTTATTCTTCCTGTTTATCCATTTATTTTGCAACACTTAAATTATAGGATCAGTACTGCACTCTGCTGTCGGTTATATTTCATTATTTGCTACTTGGGCATAAGGTATACCAGCCTTTATTAATGTTTGTTACCTTCTTACAGTTTTCTCTAGATTTTTTCGGTTCACTTGGTCGACTGTGTCTTCCTGATTTGTGGTTTTGTTTCTTAAGCGCTGCAAAGCTTTTAAAGTGGTGCTACCTCTTTATTTACCTGGAAACTACCCTCTAAAGTGTATTCACGTAGGTGCTGGACTTGGTTTTTTAACAATCTTGGTTTGATTGTTTTTCAGCGCATTTGACACATGTAGGTTAACTTTTGCAGTAGTTTTGAGTATGCCCGTATTCTTGGCATCGTTTGTTCTGATTTGCTTTAATTGATAAGACCAATTTTCTCACTTATTGGTCTTGACTGTTTATTTCCAAAGAAAACCATTCCATTTCACATTGATGTTAAAATTACCTCCAGATACTGTGTTGGCTTGATACTGTATTTTGTTTAACATTGTGTTGTGTGACACGTCATATTTTCCTTGTTTGTTAAATATAACTTTGGCGAACGGCTGGTGTTACGTGAAATTAATTTTATATTTATTTCAAATTAATTTTTAACAACAACTTCTCCATAACCCCTCGTAACACAACTTAAACGATCATCGCTCGCTTGGCTTCTCGACTTTTACAAAGTACGGTTTGCGCGCATCAGTTTTTCTACATTCAGGCTAGTAAACTATAAATCTCCGCTGCTGTCGCCTCGGTCATTCTTTCTTTTGGTATATCGAGTTCAATGTATAGCATGTGCCGATAAATGTGCCTGCCTACTATGAGTAGTTTTCCATAATAATCTTGTCTTTTATGTGTTTATTGTGTGTTAACGTTGGGATAATTGTCAGGTAATGTTTCTTTCGTCTTATATTATTCACATTTTGTTGGATTTCGTTGGAAAGTCGAAAGGATCGTCCATTTTCTTTTTTTATTACCGTCATGTCGGTTATTATCTATGTTTTATTTTATTTTATATATGTTAGGAGTGAGATTATGGGCCTTTTTGACTGACCAAGCCCACTCTTAGCGGTAACCACGAGTTGTATAGAGGGGCCCAATTTGTATTTAAATTGGCCTCTAAAAAAAGGTAACACTGGCTTTTCTTTTCTTCGTATTTCTCACTCTGCTCAACTCTGTTTCACGACTTAGTTTTTCTCCTTTTGTGTAGAATTCTGTGGATATATTGATATGGAAACACTCAGTAGCCTCATTTTCAAACTCCAAATGATTCTCGAATGGAGTGGTTCATTTCTCAAAATTTTACAACCAAAATCAATAGCAAATCAAAATATAAAAAAATTATCTAATATATTAGTTTCTTTTCTCTTCTCTGCTCCCCGCCCTGCTAATTTTTTCTTTTTATCCTTGATTATCTATCTCCTTTTTTTTACTCCTTGTCTTTTCTACTTACCGTCTACTTCCCAAGTTTCCTCTGCTTATCACTTGCTCTTAGGATAGGTTAGGTTGAAAATGAGTGGCATGATCTCATCGCCTTCCATTGTGACCCATATGGATCTATTGTGGCTCATGACTAACTTATATGGCCATGAATGAATTGGGTGAGAACTGTTTAAAATCGGTAGCCTCTGAGTGTAAACAGAACTTCCTGGGCACTTGTATTTCTCTTTTTTTACATTTCACAAAGATGCAGTTGTTTCAATACATTGATAATCTGAAAATATCACTTTTTGATTAGTTGGACATTATCGACCACATATTTTAAATAATTTTTACATAGTCAAATCGTGTTGATCGTTAAGTAATAAATCTTTAATGTATTAAGAAGGATTTTCCTGCCCATTACGCATTGCAATTAGTATGTATTTGCATCGTGATCGATCAGACTTTAAACCTACATCAAACAAATAACGTGCTCTATATGGTAAGCCCCATTCCATCGCATCACGAAGCACCGGTATTACATAAATTTGGGGCCATTTTTCAGTAAATTAAAGCCGTCGCTGGTAACGAACGCCTCCGTTCTAAATTTAAGGTCATAGCGTTCTCGTTTTAACTAAAATAGAAAATAATGGGAAATTATCGGAACTGGAGCAGAACTAAGCAATGAATTATATGGATCATTTAACTGCCGTTTATAGCGAGAAAAATGAATGAATATTTCTGTTGCTATAAAAGCATCAAAAATAGATTGTTCCGAGATCGTTTTAGAGACAAAATAAGTCGTATTTAGTAAACGAAATGACATAATAAAGAAACATTTTAAACTCTCCGGTTTAAAACCAAATAACAGATTATTATAAATTTGAAGTAAATTGTATAAAATAGTAACCCATTTCTTAAGAGGATTATTCTTTATGTTCCATCCCTGACCTATTTATATTAAAAATGACATTATTTTTAGACATAATTTCTTTTATTTCTAATGAACATGTCCCAGTGACGCTCCAACATTTTAAGAGCGTTAGAAATGTTCTCCAACTTCTCAAAATCATTCATTTACGGCTGACATAACATTATTGTCTCGAAATTTAATGTTCTTTCACTTTCAGAAAGTCTTTATCCACTATATAGGGGTACAAATTTGGCGAATATGGTAGAGGCTGAATTTTCGTTATATAGAAGATTCCCTATTAGTTATGAAGCTGGTGTCAGATATTTTTAAGTCATTTGCTCTTGTAGCAGATGTTGAAAATAGTAATATTTTAGAGCCACTCATTTCAATTTCTGCCAACCCCAAAATCCAAAACAATAAGTCTGTACTGCGATAATGAGAAACAAATGTTCAAAATTGCAAAAAGCTCGTGTTTACCTTTTTATTCGATTGTTCCATTATATGTCCAAACAATGAATATTGTTACAGTCCAGAGATGAAAGGAGTGCAGTAATTTAATTTGCAGAAGTTCAAGAGGTAGACATTTTATTTATACCTCATCGTTCAATGCTTATTTGTAGTTAAAATGAAAAATGTAATACATATCATCGGCCTAATAAAAGTTTTCGTTTAAATTTAATCATGTTTCCATGGTTTTTAATGTAATAAACCTTTTCTTTTGACACATAACTCAGACTTTATTTATTCATAGCCGTATCGTAAGTATTTTAAATGTATTTTAATTGCACTAGTACACAAGTACGTGTAAACGACCTAGTGGACACAAAGTATTATCTTTAAAAGGAAAAAATATCGTACTAAATGTATTTAATATTCTTCGAAAAGACTTTGGTTTACTTACTGTGAATGAAACAGCCACTTAATATGAGACCTATACTGGAGTCTCTAAGCGAACATTATTAAAGTCGATACAGTTATTGTAGAAATCTCACATCCGAAAAAGCCCCCAGGAAGAAACAAAACCTCTATTGAAACTTGGATAAAGAATGTAATAAAGCAAATGGTACATTCTTTTTTTTTTTCGAAATTAAATTCCTACACTCAAAAAATTACACTCAGAAATAGAAAATAGCCTCATACTCTTCCAAATATACTTTCATACGCAAAAAATAATACATTAATTAAATTAGACATAATTTCACCATACTTAAACCCAGTTATCAAATAATTAAAATTAAATACCTCTAGACTAAAGAACACAGAATTTGATATTTACTTTATTTGGATCAAGGCACATATAGGACTTCAAACCAACAAAAAGTTGATAAATTAGCAATAGAAAGCATTTTCATAGACCAACTAATGTAAAACAAAATGGCTATCAATGAATGTATAAATTAAAAAATGGAACGAAACATGGGCACAATATTAAAAAAGCTCTACAACCTGCTACACTTATACATCCTAAACACCCTGATGAAATATGGCACAAAAATAGTAACCTAAATCGTAGAGGCATAGTAATTATTGCTCTTACATAATCGGCTCAAAAATGCTCTGGAGATGCCTAGAACAAATGAAGAGCTATGCGAGAAAAATAGAGTACTCTCACTTGGGTTCCGGCTCAAAAGCAAGATATAATCCTTGCGCGTTCCGTCTCTTTAATAGATGGCTTGATGAAAAAAATGGAAAAAAATTTAATTGAATATTGTATATAAGTGGCTAAAGAAGTTGCTGGAAAAATTGGCGTCGAACCTATTCTGCCAAATAAACGAATTCCGAGGTGCAAAAAACAATTTGACGAGATGTGTGATGACGGATCTCGAACACTTCAACCAGTTCAACTTTTTTCGCAAGCAACAATTTTGATAGAATCTTATCAGAAATTAAAAAGAGGGTTGATAGTGCTACCACGTTGAATTCGAATTTCGCATTTCTAAATGGTACTGAAATTTTGAATATGTCAAATGAACTGCAAAAGCATGGAGCAGATCTGGGACGAAAATATGAGCGAGATTTAAACGCAGTTGAATTCTACCAGGAACTCAACGTTTTTAAAGGTCCACTTTTATTTGGATATAAAAAATGTTAGCGCTTTCAATCTCTTGCAACAGAGTTATACCCATGATTTGCAGGATGCCTTTCCCAATTTTGTATTGCTCTAAGAATTTACTGTACGCTTCCTACTACATCCGCAAGCTGCAAGCGAAGTTTTAGCAAACTTAAACTTATCAAAAATTATCTACGATCTTCGATGAGCAGGAACGTTTATCAAGTCTTGTCATATTAGCAATAGAAAATCAAATTGCTCATCAAATTAATTATGATAAGGCCATAGATTTGTTTGCAGAACAAACGGCTCGAACAGTAAAATTATAATTTTAATGCGTAATATAATAATAATAATTTTAACCTCATGTTTTATTCAGACCCCATCCTGTCCTAACCTAAATAAAATATATGTCCGAGCCCGACACATCCTGGTATTTTTCGAAAAAATATTGGCTTAACAGAGAAAGAGCAGCGGTATACCGATAGTTGTGGGGTTCTTTGGGGGAGGCATATGTCCATCAGTGGCGGGTGGGGGCGGCATTCTTCAAGAAAAAATTCAAGATCCGGGGCTGGTTTCGGGATATAACGGGGTACAGCATAACGAGATTGCAGATAGTCTCGCAAGGAAAGGGGCTCAAACACCCTTTGTGGGACTTGAGCCGTTCTGCGGTATCAGCAGTTACATAATATTAGGATAGATTAAAAAAGAATTGGGCAGTAGAAGAACCGATCATTTAAACCATCTCTTAGGGCTGAGACAGGCTAAGATACTTCTGGGTGAATATAACCAGAAAAGATCGGAAGCCTGCATCTGCCTGAGCAAGAACAGACTACGTATTGTAACAGGGATCCTTACTGGGCATTGCCGACTAAAAAGGACACCTTAGTAAACTGAGAATAGTAGAAGATAGTGAGTGTATATTCTGTGAGGACGAAGACGAAACCTCCATTCACATTTTAATTGAATGTGTAGCACTTCAGAATTCAAGGGCACTATACCTAGGAGCATATCAAATAGAAGATGCAGATTTATCTAACTTGAAGCCATTCCAAATCCTACACTTCCTTGAGAAGATAGGATTGGAAGGGTCGTTTTAGGCATTAAGCCACTTCCTTGCTGCATTAGCGACAGAAGGGGACACAATGAATCTTTTAGGTGGCAGTGTATTAACACCCCATTCCCAACATAACTATTGCTCTTCACAAAATAGAAATTGTGGATTCTAATTTTTGCTATACTTGCAATGAGATGTGATCTGAATCATATTTTTTTCAATTGTAAAAAATATCAAGCAGAACGTCACTTACTGAATCAAAAAATTATTAGTCATAAAACAGCTCTACCCTATAATTTGATGCACTTGCTGTCTCTAAATAAGCTCTGTTTTTAAGGTCTTTCTGAATTTCGTCAATTCTTGTAACCTAAATTTTATAAATATTGGTTTCTTTGTTATCTATCCTAGATATATACCAGTATTACATTTCACTCCGAGGTCTACCTCCCCCAGTGTAATAAAGCCACCCTTAATGACCCCTGTGTGTGAAATGAGTTACCCTGTATCCAATTCTGATGTAATAATTATAATGTTTATTTATTTATAATACAATACAAATAATATGTTCATTTAATATGTTTTAAATATAATACAATATATAGTTTTATTAATTCTAGATATTAAATATTAAATAAATAAACAGACAAAAATACATTGCCCACGAAGCGAACTTGTTGTGGGAATAAATAATCTGTTAGTATTATTTTAATAAATATGTTTAGTCAAATTTTTGTTATCATATATAGGTGACTTAAAAAGAATGTTAAAACACATAGGTACTAAAAATAAATATGTATAATATCACTACAATAATTATTTTATGTTTCTAAATTGGTTTTCAGAAACACATAAAATCATAAATATTTTTTCAACCTAAGATATTTAGAAGAATTATTAAGAAGAATTAAATTGGATCAACATTAATACTTTACTTAGAAATTGTATAAATATTTTGAATATCATTTTCTGATAGTTTTTGGAACCAAATTTTCAATCTTTTTTATAGTAGAAATAATAAAAATTTTAATAAAATGTGGAATTTTTGAAAAAATACATGATGCAGTAAAATAAAATGCTTTTTGTCCAATTGATTTTGTGGCTTTTTAGGTTTCAAATTCTGATTTCTTTTTGTAACTAGAATTATGCATGTGTGAGATTAATTTTGAATTTTGCTTATTTTTTTTGTTGTAGACACAAATATTCTTTAGAAATATAATTTTCATAAGCTAAATAGAGTAGTTTCTTGTAAAAGGTTTTCTATCGAATAAGTTCGATTTTTATTATATATTATTTTTAAGAAAAATGTTTGAATTACTTCTAAATTATTTGAATTATACTCATACCGTCCTCCCCAGCTCGAAATACCATACTATAAATGGGATTCAACTAGTGCATGATATAAAACTTTCAGTTCGTTAGTATGGAGAATACTTTTCATTTTTTTTAAAATAAACAGAATTGATCTTAATTTTTTTATGATATTATTAACATGTATATTCCATTTGAGGTGTTGATCGATTTCAATACCAAAATAAGTCACTGATTTAATATTTTCGATAGTGTACGTTACATTACCAACAGGCATAGATAAGTATTAAAAATTTGGACAGTTACTCTTGAGAATTTAGTTTTATCTAAATTTAATGTAAGAGTCATCTCATCGAACCATCTTTTTATATTTTTTATATCGTGTTCAGCTAATTGCTTAACCTCAGTAAAAGAATAATATCTCCAAATGATGAGATATTTGCATTGAAACCATGTGTAAGTAATGAATTTATATAGAATAAGAACAAAACTGGACCAAGAACTGTTCCTTGAGATACTCCAGTCACAACTTGTTGTCCCTGACTCATCTCACTCTCAATTTGCACAAATTGTATTCTATTATTTAAGCAGGATTTAAACAGATCCAGAGCTATTCCTCTTATTCCTAGACCCTCCATACAGTCAATTTATTATGATTGACAGTATCGAAATTCAAAAATAGGTATACTTATTACATAACATTATTATTATTTTTTTAATAAGATTTTTGTATTATATCTATTTTTCTATATAGCAAGTCGCAGCTGTCCAATTATTCCGTACGAAAGTCTAGATTCTATCAACGCATAGTACATTATTTTCAACTGTGGCAATTCTAAAATACTTGTTAGCAATCTGAATTTGTACATTAAACTTCTTAACGTATTTGTAACTTTTCCAATGTGAACATCCCATCTCATATGATAGTTTAAATAAATACCCAGATATTTGACAGATTTGGAAGATTGTATTCGGATTTCGGTACCATGATTATTGATGCTCAAGTATTTTCGTAACATGCAAATGGCAAAAAGTGTGTTTTCGAAAAGTTGATGGTAAGTAATTTCTGATTGAAGCAGTCAATTAATTTATTTATATCAAGTTCTACTGAATTTTTTAGATCCTTCCAACTAGACGATTCATAGTGGATCACTGTGTCATCTGCGAAACTAATTATTGTTCTTGATGATGGTAAGTTTAAGATGTCATTTAGATAAATTGTAAAGAGTACTGGACCCAATACAGTTCCCTGTGGTACTCCGTACTCAACTATTGTTTTATTACTGAGAATATTATTATTTTCAACATGTTGTTCCCTACTACTTAAATAGGTTTTTAACAAATTATAAGATATACCCATAAAGCCGTAATCAAACAAAGTTTCTAGCAACTGTTGTGATCCATAGTATCAAAGGCTTTCGCAAGATCCAAAAATACTCCCATACTTGCCTTTCCTTTTTCTAGGCCTAACTGGATTTTATAGCATCTGTGGTACATTTTTTGCCTTCTCTAAAACCGAACTGATTTTCCGATAATAATTTATGTTTCGATAGAAACTCTATTATTTTGTTTTAATTCTTTTTTTAATTACCTTAGCGAAGTTTGATATAAGACTAATAGGTCGATAATTAATTACCAATTGTTTATCTCCAGACTTATAGATGGGTTTAACTATGCCTGTTTTAAATATGGCCGGAAAATTTCCTCTACATAAAACATTATTTATTAAATGTGTTAGTGGTTTAACAACATATTCTTTAGTTTCACAAGTTCTGCTGCTTGGTCTTGTTATGCAATTTATAAGAGAATGAAAATTAAATTCATAAAAATTATTTAAATATCCATAGATATTCATTATCTTCATTTATAATGTTAAAATTTTATATCACCTATTACTAGATGATAATTACATTTATATTTCTTTATTTTTTGTAAATATTCCTCAAATTCTCTATTAAATATTTTTTTGTTTGTGCTTGGTGATCGATATATAGGTGTTAAATAAATGATTTCCCCATTTATTTCAATTTTTATTTCTAGTACCTTCCATATACCAATTAATATTGTTTGGTGACTAAATATTAATTTGGAACTTATAAATGCCACTACTCCATCACATATGTTTATATCTCCATGATTGTAAATAGTAGCATAACCATCTAGTGTGAACTGATCTTAGATAAAAGAGACCAGAGATATAACATACACTGGTGTTTAACCTGCGCAAATGTTGCCAATTTCTAAATAAAGGTTAACGGAGTGGGGGAACTGGGCAGGGACTCGAACTCTGTGACAGGGATCGGACTTTGTTTTTTAGCATCATAATGAACTATAAGATTTATTTAAAATATACGTTTAATGGAATTTTGTATTATGAAATAAATTTAACGTGATTTTTTAATATCAAATAGATGCCACGACATTTTATGTAAAGAGAAGACCTTTTATAGAATATTTCGTTAGCTATTATTTACTATGGACTTTTCTGTAAGAGACTACAGTAAAATGTTGAAATAGAATATTGTTAATCGAGTAAGAAATGGTACTCATTGTCTAAGAGTATTATAAAAAAGCATGTGCGCAGGCGAATACTGCAAATCAAACCTTGTGAGTTGAACATTATATTTTTTCTACGACTATCACATAATATATTAAAATTTAGTCAAATTGAGAAAATGCTGTTTTGTATTATAACCTCAGAAAAAGATATATTAAAGCTTGTTTCTTTAGGAATATTAATTAATATGGAGGATGCGTCACATAAAACTCTAGAAATGTATATGTCTGAAACCAAATAACATTTTAAAATTTAAACCTATTAAAAGTCATTTGGTCGCTAGGAGTTAGTGATTATCGAAATAAATTATTGATCATTAATAATAATCGATTATTTTCGATCAATCGAATATTTTCAAACAATCTATTTTTGTTCGTATTTCCTTTAAAATAGACCACTTGATTATCTTTAAAAAATAAAAAAAAATAGATTAATTAAAAAGCCAATTAACCGATAAATCAGTGTTTACAAAAAATAATAAACGAATTACCGTTTATTTTAAATAATCGATTATTTTTAATTTCTATTTTTTTTCGTATTTCCATTGAAACAGATTATTCGATAATCTTTGAAAAATCTAAAATAATCGATTAATTAAAAAGTCGAATAATCGATTTTTCAAAAAAAAAAAAAAGAAAAGAATTATTTACTTTAAAATCAATTATTCGATCATTTTTGAAACTTTGAAAATAATCGATTAACGGAAAATAACCAATTAATTAAGAAGATTCTACGATAAATCGATTTTCCAAAAAAAAAAACTGAATAATTATTGATTATTTACAAATAATCCTTTTCTTTTTTTATATTCCTTTTAAAACTGATTATTTAATTTTCTTTGAAAAATCGAAAATAATTGATTAATAAAAAGCTGATTTACCGATAAATCAATAATTCTAAAAAATAACCGAAATATCGATTATATAATATAACCGATTATATTTGATCCATCGATTATTTTTATATAATCTATTTTTTGTATTTTAAAACAAATTATTCGAATACCTTCGAAAAATTGAAAATAATTGATTAATCGAAAATAATCGATTAATCGAAAATAATCAATTAATCGAAAATAATCGATTAATCGAAAATAATCAATTAATTTAAAAAGTCTATTAAACAATAAATCGATTTTTCTAAAAAATCGATTATTTCCAATAAATCGAATATTTTCAATAAATCGAATATTTTAAATAAATCTACTCTCTTTTTGTAATTCCTTTATAATCGATTATTCCATTACCTAAAAAAAACGAAAAAAATTTATTAAAAATGTTCGATTAATCAAAAATAATCTATTAAAGATAATCGATTAATTATAACGGATAAATCGATTATAATGTAACATTTTACTAATAATATGACTAATTTCCGTAACTTTAGTATTTTTTGCTTATACTAGATCATATTGCGCGTTTTACTTTGTTTTAAGATTTAAGATTCAAATGTCACTTCCGATTTACCCGCAAATAAAATAAACCTTGAAATTTTAAGTAGGTGAACCTGTATTTCATCTAATATTCTTGTAAAAATATCTAATAAATGGCTAAAAACCACTTTTAGTAAATATTCTTATAAAACTACTTTTTAAAAACAAAATTTCGTTAGTAACAATGCCTATTTACTTCTTATTTAGATTAAATATTTATTGAAACCCCTTAATGCGGATCTGAAGTATTCAGCTCAAAGAATCATGGCGACTTTATGTCAAAACGTCAACAAATATTTACCGCCGAAAACGAATATATTTCTTATTTTTCATAACATTGACACATATTATTTGTATATACAATTTTTCACCATACATCGTGGCATTTTCAACTTGAAATTGAATAACTAAAACACTTTAAATTGCTAATAACACCAACAAATAATTCAAAAACGGCGGTCCATAAATGATTTACTCACGCGGAGACAAGCAAAGAATAGAAATTTCGGAGCAATTCGGGTGGCGTCGTGAACACAATGATTTTAATTGGTGGGTTACTTAGGCTTGGAATAGACAACATGCGCAATGTGCAATGTTACATCTCCGGTCTCTTTTATCTAAGGAACTGATCAACATTTGCTAACTGACGAGTTTCGGTCAAAACGATTATTTTAATTTTGTGATCAACTTGTGATAAATAGACATCCATTTTCTTTCATTTATATTTCACAAAAAAAAATACTTTTACAAAAACTGTCAAGGATAAAACGTTAAAATTGTTATCATAGGATGCTTTAAATATAGTCATTATGTTGCCAAAAAAAAAAACAAGTTTTATAAATCAACCCTTCTGAGTATATTTCCAAATATTTCTTATTAGTTGAACCCCGTAGAGGTCAGTCTAACTAGGTATTTAATAAGTAAAGGCCTCATTTATTTCGCGTTGAAAAATAGCAGAGAAAGTGCCCCTTTTCCGTGTTGATATTTATTATTACATCGTTTGCTATCGCAGGAGGCGTGGCGCTGCCCGTAATTGCTCGTTGTGTTTCCTTAAAATAGCCGAACCGTCATAGTCAGGAAGTAATCTCGGCTGGCGCTGCCCGGCAATCGGGCCGGTAATCTGGCCGGTAATTAGAGACCGCAACTAACGGTTGCGTTACCGTGAATTAAAAGTGCCTTTTTTTAGATAAAAATGTCTAAAAATAGAAACGCCGAGATTTTTCTTAGTGCTTACAGTTGCTGGTGTGTGGGTAGTGACAGGGTGAAATTAAAAAAAAACGCTCTTTTAAAACTGGGTAGAAAATTGCACTTTTAGAGCCTGGAAGTATTTTTGGACTTTTAATTAACTTTAAAATATGGACATAGAGACAGAAAATAACTTCAGTTATTATCTAATATATCAAGTTATTGGCTAAAAAGCTAACTTTCATTTTCTTTTAGTGGATGCGTCTAATAGTTGTCACGGATATTGGTAGTATAGCCACTACCAAATTAATGTATAAAAGAAATCAACTGTCAATAAAGCTTCTTCTCACGCTAACTTAAATGAGGTATAGTTTGATTTTACCTAATAACTACGCTCCTATTTTTATAAGATAATCATCACTTCAAACAGGGGCGTGCTTTCCATGGAAGTGGGAGAAACGCCGCTTCCCTACACTTTGAGATTTAAAAATAGATATTTTTCAGTTTACAATGCGTAGAAATTAATATTAAATTAGGTACTATATTTTCTCTGAAACATTACGTAAACTTCGTAAATGTACTAACAATTCATTGGTGTAATGTGTTAAAGCACGCACCACCCATCAGAAAATTGTGTAAACGCACACACCATATACTTCGAGTCCGTCTTGAAAGAGCCTGTTCATCTTCCAAGAGGTTTCGCTTCGTCTTATTGACCCTGCTTTTCCGCGACGATTTTTGCAGAGATTTACCCTTTTACTAACATTTTATTCGACATTTTACAGGCAAAAGTCAAATGACATTAGCTTTTGCATTAAACAAATTAATGATTTTAAAAATAAAATTAATAAAAAACGAGATCAGTTTGCACACTTTTCGAATAAGACTCAAAACATTGGCTTAGAACCTAAAAGAAAGAGAATTAAAATTGATAATGTCGGCGACAGAGAGACCTCCTATCGTCAATTATACGCCGAAATTTTTGATAATATTTTACAACAAATGAACTCTCGATTTCAAAACTTTAACGAATTAAAATTTGTTGAATTGTGCTATTTTAATATTAGTAACTACGATTCATCAAAATTTCCATCGGAAGCTTTTAATTCACTAAAATTAAATTATGGAAATTTTTTCGATATTTCAGCATTAAAGTCCCAGTTAAGTGTTGTTTATGAAACAACTAAAATTAGTGATAAAAAGACGCCCACCAATGTGTTAAATTTTCTTATAACAGCAAAGTCCCTTTGTGAAGTCGGCAAGTTGTGTGACTAACCATCCCAGCCACAAGTGCGTCAGTTTTTCAGCTTTAAAGCGCATTAAAATTTTTATACGAAATTCAACAAGTAAAGACAAACTCTCTTATTTAGCTCTAATATCCATTAAAAAACACCTTTTTAAACAGTTATCAGAAAATCCAAAACAATAGTCAGGGAGCAAAAGGATTTTTTTACGAAGAAGGAACAAAATTAGATTCTCATTAGCTTCCAAGCTCTTTTGACCTTATAGAGTTATTTTAAAGCATAAAATTATGAAGTAGACAAAAATGTGCAATAAAAACTTGAAGAAATCTACCAACTGTACTAATCAATTGATGTTTTATAGTTTAAACTTATTTAGCTTCCTTTTAGTGAAGGTTGCACAAAGATGAATAACAAGTAAAGCCCGACACATATATTGAAATAAAATTAAACTTCTCCATGTAGCCCTAATACGTAAAGGGTAGGCAGAGTAGTTGTACAGGATTCCCTTGAGATTAATCTTAAGGGATCTCATCTAAAAGGTATTTTAAATGTTTGACAACACTCTCGTGGTACGCCTTACATAAAATGGTTGGTTTTGTCTATGGTAATTGACAGATAGTAAGTGACAAATAGATCAGCCAATGAAGACATAATATTTAAGGTAAAATTAAAAAAAAAACGTGAAAAAATGTAAAATTTTCGACAGGGTGATTATAAGAATATTCATAAATTAAAAAGAATATAGTAAAAACAATTTTTGTGCCAAAGATTCCAGGGAAATCACGGTTGATGACATTACGTATCAGGTGTCAGGTTGACGTATTAATCAAAGTAAAAAGAAGAATTTGAATAGGCATGACATTATTAAACAGTAACTAAAGAAAATAAAAAATATTGTAATGTGAGCCATTTTATTAATCAGTCATGCTCTAATTATACATAATTAAACCCCCTAAGACCAAACATATGTGATCACTATGGTGGAGGTGCTTTTCGAGTACATTCCAGGGTCAACGTGATAATGTTTATAATTTTGACGGGAACGTTCTGGAGCCCACCAGAAATTTAAAATTTGTATATAAATATTGGTGGAGGAACACAGGCAATTATTAGTATAGATAGACAGTGGTGAATATAAATAGTGAACGATTCAAAGACATTCGAAATATATACAAATTAGAATAGTAGTGTTATAAAATAAATAAGTGTTTAAATAAATTATTAATAAATAAACTGTTGTTTTAAAATAAACAAACATCACAAAAAAACTAAAATCATAAATTTTTAGGCAAAAATTGAAATAATAGGGTAGTGGACGTCTTTATTTTTGTTTTAAGGTGTCAAAATGAATTGTGAGCTTGCGATTGTGTTATAAATATAATGTTTATTTGACAGTGATGCCTATAATACTTTTTTGTACGTTACCATAAGATACACTCATTTTGCATTTATAAAATAGGGCAAAAAACAAAAGTCAAATACAATATCGAAAACAGATTTTTGTTTATCAACACATACATATCAACCAATAGGAATTTACCGATTTTTTAAATTTCTTTTTTAGTTTCTATCTACTTAGTTGAAGAATTTAAATAACAATACGCTTTTAAGCCAGAAATACTTACATACTTTAGGAACAGTCTATTTTTTCTATTGAACACTTACCTAGAACAAAAAAAAGATATATTAAAAAAAAACATTGAAATAGATATTTTTATTATACAGGGTGTGAGAAAATAAGTCTCGTAACAGTCGATAGCGCCTCTGTTCTCTGGATTTAAAACTGTCGGATTATTATTTGTTCACAAACCTTAACAAATACTTAAGAGGTAAAAGGTTATCGACAAATAATGATAATGTCATATGTGCTGTTGAGAAGTCGTTTGAAGAATTTAAAAAATATTATTTTTATGTAAATCTTGTGACGGATCGTACAAAGGGGAGTTAAAATGTAATCTTGGTTTATTGTTATTGTTAAAAATAACTTTAAAATAAATTTGTACTTTATATTTTAAAGTGGGTTTACAATACGCAGTTGAAATATAATCTTAGTTTGAACTGTGAACCTCATTGTATAATCATCGGGTACTAATAAACATAGTTTTAAAAATGACATTTGTGTTTTGAATATAACCAATTAAAATTTAAACTCGTGTTAGCTAAACTAAGTTTACAGCATTCTTTACTCAAATTCGCTCATAAAGCCCAATTCCACCGCTAGTAGATAAAAAAGAAACCTGATTTACGATTTAAAATGACAGTTTTACATTAACAATGTCATTTTAATCTTCGCTTAGTAATTTAAACTTCGTTTAACACAATGGTGGAATCGGCCCTAACCAGTTATATATTAAATTCCTGCTAGCAAAACTGAGTTTACAGCATTTTTTATACAATCCGCCCTTAATGAATGATTATAATTTTGTTTTGACATATATTGTCGCGTTTCAAATGGGGTATTTATCAGTAGCACCTCATAACTCGAACATTTCAAAGATGCAATCAATTCGGTGATATCTCAAGCCATTTTTCGAGTTCATTGCACAAATGTATATTCTCTTATCTGAAAGTTCTGAAACGCTCTGTATTTTTTTAATACCAATAATTGTAATACATGAAGTTAAATGTTAATTGCACGTCTACATAATTACGAAAATATTTCACCGTTAGTTCCATAAAAGTATCGTTTATTAACAGCAATTTAGGTGTGAAAATGCATAGCTATAAATTAAACGGTTTCCGAGTTATAATTCGTTATAAAAACAACAACCTTTTAGGAGCGCGATCGAACAACCTTTTTTATAACCTTATGCTAGAAAATGAATAATGCCGACAGGAATAATGAAATATATATATCCGCACATTCAGTGCAACAACGTCATTTATGCAAAAATATTAGAAAGTGATTTTTTAGTCCCAAAATTGCTGTACATATCGATCGGTAATAGGTCAATAGGCGTAACCCTCAATTTTTGGTAAATGGCGTTACCGTCATTTATGAGACTACCGACATTTCTCTACGGTCTGGTCATCTGGCGTAGCCCACAAACCAAAAAATGGCGCGCAAATTGGAAATAAACATTTTTTTATAATCGACGTCTCAGATATACTGGGACAAGTCAATCGGCGTAACCCTTGGGCGTAAGCCACACAGAAGTAAGAAAAATAAATAGCAATTGGCGTAACCCTCATACAGAAACTGGCGTAAGCCAGAAAAAAGTAATAGAAATAACTGTCAATTGGCGTAAACCTCACACATAAATCGGATCAAACCTAACCTACCCATACTTCAGTTAGCTAGTTCTTGTCAACGAGGTGAGACGTAATTTATTATTGTGTGTTTTTTTTTTTCGCTGATTTGGAATAACTTGGCACTGTTTATAACAGAGTTGCAAATAATGGTAAGTAAAATAATGGTATTTAAAGAGAAATTATCGGTATATAAAAGCAACCAAATACTAATCTTTTATTTTTATGTATTTACACTGAGAAAACAACTACTTTATTTCAACAAAAAAAAATATTATTTACATTGTTTAACATCCGGTATTTTTTTATAGATGTGTAGTCGTGGAAAACGAATTGTGGCTATGTTACAAGATCTTACCTTGATTCTAGTATGGATGCATCAGAAAATAATGTTCGAAACATAGAACAAAACTGTGCTTCACCTACAAAAAGTACTGATCGATTAAATTCAGTAGAATATGTTATTCAAATTCCTGACACTTTTCATAACCAAACTAAAATAATGCATACTTCTACATCTGAGATGCCCTGTGAGAGTGAAGCCATAAATAATGATTGGACCATGGTGCTAGTTCCTGATGATGAACTATTACAAATTATAGATAATTCACAACAGGGAAACAAGCATATTTCCGAAGATGTTGATAAGTACATGGACATAATGTTGTTAAATGACAATAACAAAGAAAATGAAACCGAACTACAACTTACTGCATCGGCATCAGGCTGCTACGTAACAACGTAACGCAACGGCGTGAGAGAGATCAAGGCCAGCCAAGAATTCCAGTGACCAGCAGGTCAAGGATGGCTGAGGATTTAGTTCGCTTCATTCCATTCCATTGTTCCTGGCGGCTCGCCACATTTATTTCGTTCTATGGCCGAATCAAGAGTGAAAATTGCACTTGTTACCAAATTCATTATTTGGAAACCGTGCTGGGATGGTATTGCTTTTACTCGCGTCGAGATTTGGATCGATTTTGCTTGGAAATGGGACTAAATCTGGCAATCTAAGCTGATCGAAAGAAAGAGAACACTTTATCAATATTTCTGTTTAAAACAGAGATCGTATATTATGGTAAATCGTTTCCTTCCCTTAAGTGTGTGGGTATTATGAATTTGTCATCGCCGCCGACAGCCTTAATGTTACTATGGTATAACAATTTTTATTTGAAGGTGACTCATCTGCGAAACATACAATGTTGCCGCCGATCACATTCTAATCCGCAGATGAGTTACCTTCAAATAAAAATTGTTAAACTACAAGAGCTGTTTTGCAGTTTTCTTGCTGCATGTAAAATTGCAGCAATTTCTATTGATTATACATTATGACGAACTTTTAGATGCTTAACATTCAACAACTTTATGACATAATTAATTCCCAAAAGAAAAACCAAAATAGCACAGATAAAATTGGTATTGATTTATTTAGGCGTCTTTATCACGTACTAGGTTATCCTTTATTAAATTTGATTAATTTAAGTTTGGAAAAAGGAACTGTTTCTCATCCACCATAGTTCCTATTCCTAAGTTAATAAATACAAATAAAGTTGATCAACTGAGACCTATAAATATAATAATAATAATAATAATAATATAACTTTATTCAATAATAAATATATATTAATAGTTTTTCACTATATTTTTTTCGCCTTTCTTATGTATAAGTTTAACGACAGCTACCTTAAACTGAGTTGGACAGATACCCTGCTCGAACGCTAAATTAATTAAGTATGTTAATGGATGACTTATTTGATCTTTTATTTCTTTCAATAGTTTTACCGTTATTCCGTCTATTCCTGGTGATGTATTTGCTTTTAACGACAATATGATATCCTTAATTTCGTCCTGGGTTACTGGATTTAGGAAAATTGTTTTATCGTTATAAGTTGGTTCATAGTCCGTAAAAGACTGGCTTTTATTTGCAAGTATATTTTCCGCCAAATTTTTACCAACTTGAATATAATATTTACTAAAAATTTCGCTAATTTTGTTATTGTCCTTTATGACCTTACATTTAAAAAAACCTAATCAAGTATACGACCAATCTCGTTTAGTACTTCATTATATTGGTTGAGATTGTAAAATTTTTGTAAATTTATCAACGATCGAATCTTTCTTGAGGGATTTACTTCTGCTGAATAGTTGTAGGAAGCGAAGTCTTTAATATTAAAGTCGCCAATAATCAATAATTTAATATTATATAAATTATTTAGTGATGTGACACCGACACCTGCTAAAAAGAGTTCAACATCATCAGTAGTAACCTGAGTAGGGATATAAATATTAGGTATAAATAAATCGGAACCTTTAAACTTTAATTTCACTGAAATTATATCGATGAAGGGTAAGTCCTGAAAGGTTGCAATATGTTCTAAGTCATTAAAGGACGCCAAAAGTTCTTTTCTTACAGCCAATAAACAGCATCTGCCCCTTGTGTTATTGGTTATTTATTATGATCTGTCTGATATAAAGATGTCAAAATCGTGTGTGTTCATAAATTCAGAATTACCGATTGAATCAGCGAGCCAGGTTTCAGTGAGAGCTAATACGTCATATTTAGCAGAACTGATATAAAGATCTTGAGTTTTTGTTCTAATACCTTGCATATTTTAGTAGTAAATAGTAACAGAAGTTGAATTGGATGCTGTTAAGTCGTTATGTACCTGCTGTGATGGCTACATATTTAAAAGGATGATTAAAATTTAGAAAGAGTTGATTTGTATACGTGACATTCTGTATTAAGTGCAGTATGATTAGTTGTTTTATTATAATTGTGACAATTAATATAATATTTAATGATTCTCGGACTGTCTTTTAGTTGATGGTTTTGAATGCATATAGGACACATAAAGATAAACGATTTACAAACACTCTGGACGAATGATGATAATCACAACATTTGAAGCATCTTCTCAGATCAATTATGTCATAGATGAAACAATAGTCATAGCCAAAAAAGTTTTCCCTGAATTATTAAATTTTTGTAGGTAGATATATCGCACTGAATAACTTCCTGATGAAGTTTGTTGTTTTTCTTAAGTGGAAAATGGGAAATAACTTTTAGATCACGCAACTATTTCTACAAATGCTTGAAAACACTGGCATATTAGGGATATACAACTAGTCCATAAAACGAAAAAATAAGACTAAATAATGTGAGCATAGCTACCGCGTTCTAGATTTATAGACAACCACCATGGTCGTCGTATCCATAAGATCCACCCAATCAGTAGATGTTTGTTAGATGAAAATCAATATTTAGTTGAAATCAGCTCTAGCGCAAGAAAATAAACAAGAACGCATTTTATTTTAACAAACATATTTTGTCGAGTTACAAATTCAAATGACTAAAAGTCATTCGAATATTTGAATAATTCATGGCTTCTCTTTGGATCGAGAGACGTTTTATGAATATCTACAGACGGTAAACTCTAACAGAATTTATGTTTTATTTTTTTTTATAAGCACAAGATGGGGCCTTGTCGTAGACAGCTTTCAATGAAAAAATTTTCCAATCGGCTAAGACCATTTTTCATTCGATTTTGGTAAAGTTGAATAATAAGATTTTTTTCTATTCAAAAAAATTTAATGCCCGAATATGTTGAAATTTCTGTATTATACTATCATGAGGCCGTTTAATTAAAAAAATAATAGAATGTGGGCTCAGAAAAGTATAGAAGATATTGCCGAAAATAAAAGTTAACAAGATATTATAAAAAACATAAAAAGTTATTGAAAGATACCATATATTCTAAAACAATGATTTATTAGTATGAAAAACTAATAACGATGATAGTCATCCCATTAATAATAATAAACTTTATTTGCAACTTCAATTTTTTTATACAGATATAAAACATGAGAAAAAGAAAACATGTGCCAAAGAAGGCTGCAAAAAGGACTGGTGAACAGTAGAGCACCAGCCCTGAAATATGTCCAACGCCACAAGACATCGTACAGAAAACAATATACGAACTTGGCATCCAAATTTGTAGGGGTGGTAGTTTGCATAATTTGAGAGCGATTGGCAGATTTCATTTTTCTAAAAAAATTATAATAAACAAAATAGAGCCATTATAAAAAAAATCAAAGAGCAGATCCTACCCTAAGCGCGTAGCGCATTAGTCCTCAAAAACAGATGCGATATCGATTATAAGCGTAGCGCGCGAGAGTCGAGGCGTCCAATTACTGTGCAGGACCGTACCTGTTTATAATTTTTAATTATTTTTATTTTAAATATTTTGGAAAAATGAAATCTGCGAATCGGTCTCAAATTATGCGAACTACCACCCTTACAAATTTGGACGCCAAGTTCGGAAACACCCTGTATATTATGTGACTCTTCGCAAAAAATAAGAATACGAATAACGTTAACTTTAGGAATTAGATAATTAGTATACAATTCTGGTAAGAAAAGAGAAATTTGTATAATATAAAATTTTATCATATCGAAATAATTCTGTAGTTCTGTTTACCATATACCTAGGTATGTTTAATCGATTAAAATTGACCAGCAAAGAAAAGTAAAAAAATCTATATGCAAAAAACAACAATCAGTAAATAAACTTGAATGATGCGATATGTAAAACTAGACAAGTGAATTCGAATACACTGTAAAAAAGAGAAAAGTAAATGGCTTAAGAAAATGTAAACCTCTAGTCTATATCTTTAGAACTTGCGATAGTTTTTGTCTTCCCATCTACCAGGGCAAAAATTCTTCCATTGGAACTCCAAACATGTTGGCGACCATATTTAGAAACTACAGATTTTATCAAAATTACATTTAACTTAGTCATATCTTCTTTAATTATATAAGCACTATTCCTGAGAAGTTTTTTGTTAAAAAAAAAACAAGATATTTCGTCTTTTTTAGACACAAATCGAACTAAAATAGGCCTGAGATTTAAGTTATGCTCACTATATTTACCAATGCGATGAAATTTGTCGATATTAGATGCAGAAACACATGTTAATTTTAATTTTTCGGTAAACATCTACTTAATATTTTTTTCGAGTTGATGAGATTTTTCTGCTTTATCTTCTTCCCCACCCTACAGTATAAATTATTTAATTTAAATCTTTGTTCATAATGTCCCAAATTATTTTCCAGGTTATTTATTTTTTCCAAGTTTTTTGAAACATTTTCTTTTATGGAATTCAAAGACTCTTCAAATTTAGAAAAACAGTCATTCAAACTGTTTCTAGTCATGCCAGTTTGCTGTTTACAAACTTTCACAAATAATTCTTCCAATTCTTGTAGTTGTTGTCTAGTTTTCGACATTTTTTAACGGTGTAGTTTATCGATTTGTTGAAATATAGAGAACAGTCACAGATATAGTTAAATTCAACTGTGTATTAAAACCTATTATAGGTATTCTATTCACAAAAAAAAGATGAATCTTACTCCAAGATGCAGTTTGTCTTAAACAACAACACTAGTAAACTGTTGAAAATTTAAAGATAGTTTTTACCACTGAAATTACCACTTTTGCGAAAAATTGTTTGCTTAAACAATTAGAAAAGTCTAAATATTTTCTGTTTTTGATCCCGAATTAAGTAATTAAAACTATATATTTCTAAAATGTTAAGGAGAGTTACTGGTTATTTGAAGATCCAGTAGCTACCACGCAAATTTCACCATATTGCAACAACTACATACAGCACGTAAACTCTAAAGGGCACGTGAATATCTACCAATCTTATTAGTCTCAATATAAACAGGATAACATTCCTCAAATACGGCTATTGATCAATATGCGCTCAAAATTTGTATATTTCACGCTTCCTTAAATCCCTATCATATTGTTATTTACATGTCTATATATCATTGAGATATATAACGGCAGGGTTACTATAAATCATCGGGTGTGGAAGTTTTTTTTAAGAGCATATTTTGGAATTTCGCTTACGAAGCGACAAATGAGAAAAATCCGAGTGTGGGATGCATACGATAAGATAGTTTTTCGTTCAAATAGATGTTTTTATTAAAAACTACAATATGGGAAGAATAATGTAGGTTTTTTTGTACAAATATGTATACAGAGTGAAATATCGATAATGCGAGAATTATGTGAACCATTTTACAACTGTAAATCGAAAAATAAACTTTCTGGTTTCTTTGATTTCGGTATGGTTCTTTCTTACTGTCGAAGATTTCCCACACTAGATCCGAAAGTTAATAAAGAACAGGGGCGATTTCTCTATTTGTTTATTTGTGCAGTGAGCACCCAGTTAAATTTCATAAAAATACACCTTTACTTTTAATTTTAATTTTTCTATACACTTTAATTTTTTTTGACGCCACTGCGCTATGACTGGTCGCGTCTCTGTTGGTGGACTATGCTAATTGAGCACGAGAGGTTTTTGCAAGTACCTGTAGTTAAAAAGAGAGGTCAACTGATTCGTCACACAAACAATGTGACAGCTAAAATACCACGCTATTTTGTGCATCACACAAAAACAAGGCGTGACGTCAGAAATTACCCAGCAAACATTTTGGTTTAATTTGACGTCGAGACTACCTAAAATATGTATAATAAATTTGGTCGCAAAATAAGATTTAACCATATTTAAGGAAAATTTACGTTATCTCGACGTGGATTCGACATAAGTGAAGAATAAGACGACGTCGAAATTTGGTTTTATTGACCAAAATAGGTATAATTACGCCTAAATTGACATTGTAGTAGCCTACTACATTTGGTTAGTAATACTTATCTAGGGAAATTTGATGTCAGTATAACGTCAATTCGACGTTGATTTAACCAGCTTTAGGTAAAAACTACAAATATTTTTAGATGGCGAATGACTTCAAGTGCACAAAAAGATAAATTTTATACTTATTTGGTATTTTTATCTATAAGTCAAAATATTGTAGGAAGTGACCAACACAACTAAAACGTATACTTAATTCACAGCAAAGATTGAAAATAAATAAATATCGGTAACAAAAATATATATGGTATTTAATTACGACGAATCAATAGGTTACGTTTGTTAAAATTAATGCGAAGGAAATTTTGTCGTGCATGTTAACAGTTCTACTTTGAAAAATAACAATGCCCTTCCAAAATGCTCTTTAATTAGAAAAAATATAAGAAGAAATGTTATGATGTAAAAAAATTATAATAATATTATGAGCTAAAACTATCTTACATTTGTTGTGTATCACTTTAGAAAATCAATAATATTTTTTTTTGTAAGTTTCATCCGTTCTTTTCTAGTTAAATTAATTTAAAAAATTTGAAATTTGGAATCGTACTTCAATTATGTTAAGAAAATATGGCGTATTGTGTTAATTCGACTTAAAAGTTAATACGACTATGGAAATCTACGTATTTTACAAATAGCTTTTGACTAAGTTGAATTACCTTAAAGATAACGACATGTTAGTTAATTTTACCTATTTAAAAAAATATTAACTTGTAAGTTTTATCAAAAATTTACCTGTATGTCATCCTATTTTTGGAAATGCTACCTATTAGTAAATTTCAGCTACATTAAGTGTAAATTTTTATTTAACGTGTGTTGACAAATCAATTTACTGGATAGTGGAGTAATTTGTTTATTTTTCACGTTATATTGCACTTGAGATTTAAAACGTTTGACTTTGCAAAAAAAATCGAAAGTGTATTATTTATGATTTTTTGCATTTATTTATAGCTCTATCTATACGTCAAGAAAATTAAGTTTACCATTGTAACGGTTTTTTAAAATGGCCGAAATTCTTAAGAATAATGACGAAGATAGTAAGTAAACAACCTAATTGTTAAAATAACCTAAATAATTAAAAAAATTACAAATAGGTTATGTATGGTTTAAAATTGGTGGTTTATAATCGAAATTACTTTGTAGTAGATTTTTCAGGTAATTGCTACAATACATGTATTTATTTATTTATTCGGGATGACTTTTAGGTCAACTAAATGAGTAATCGACTATTTGGTTGAAATTAAGTAGAAAAACACGGTATAATTTTTCTGCAATATCGACCTAATATTACTTTAAAGTAGAGTAAATAAAGCATCCAAATAGGTAACTATATAGGTATAAAGTTACGAAAAATGTTCAAACAAATCTACCTAGTAGGATATTCTACTATAAAGACGATTTTTAGTTGCCAAACAGGTAGATGTTACCTAATTATAATACCTAATTTTACTTTAAAGGAAATTTACCTTTTAGATAATTTTTGGTAGTGTTGGTAGTTTTCCCCTTTTTGATTTGGTTAAAGTTACTTTTAAGCAGATATGTGTACGAGGTAGATTTCTTGATATAATTTACGTAAATTTATACATAAATTAGAACCATTGGGTAAATTTAAAGTACAGGTATATTTTTCAAGTAAATTTTACGTAATAATTACCTCAATAAGTAGATTTGACTTTTAACAAGTCGAATTATAGCTAATAATATCGAAAATGTTTGCTGGGTAGGGCAGGACATACGAACTTTTCCAACAAACTCTTAAAACATAAAGTAAATCCCCATAAGACAATTTTAATTGTCCTTAAATAAGAACTGTGACGACTAATAAATCGGAAGTATGTGTTACCGAAAAACGTTTCCAAGTTAAAGCATTTACTATATTTTAGGCACAAAAGAAATTTTAAGGTTATGTTGTTTTCTACTAGCAATTTTAAACAATACGACTGTAATTTATATTTTGTTTTTGTTTTAGTGTCTAAGGCGGCTTCAGAATATTCATGTGCTTTGTAGCCAGCTGGCAATACTATGTAGTGGGCAAAATATTTGTTTATTTTTTTCTACAAAACCTGTTGAAAATAAAAAATTGATTATTTTGATAACTATTTCGCTGCACGAGTAGGGAAACTTCAAATTTATAAACTTTGATTATAGAAGACAATATAGAGAGACATCAATTGTTTTGCAGTTATCATTGTACCGAGTGTTCCATTAAGAGAGGTAGCCGACTATATTTCAGAAACTAATAATAGTACAGTTTTGGAAAAAAAATATTTTCTGTCATTTATGGTAAGATTAGGGTGGTTTTTACCCTTCCATAATTTCAGTTGGTGTAATTTTTGCTTTGAACAATGGCTCTTCAATTAAAATAGCTACACACCAAATTTTATAAAAATCGAATGAAGCGTTTTTGTGTTATTAAAAAAAATTGAAAATTTTCTTCCAACTTTGAAGCTTCCTCACAGGCAAACGATGGACTTTATGATATAGGTAATTTTGGCTCAATCGACTTATTTTGATCTCACCAACATACATTAGATCTATGTACACTCTATGTATACTCACAAACACAAATACTTGCTCAAAAGTATAGAACATAAGTATGACACAAGAACTAAGCAAAAACACAACGTTCAAACAAAAATGACTAAGAAAGCAATAGGACAACGATGTTTGAATTACATAATGGATAGGATATTTAATTTTTTATCGGATATATACAAAACGTACTTATTAACTCTGAATTCAATGGACATGGTAAAAGGCATTTTTAAAAAATATATTATGAACTTGGATGACAGTTGTTTATTAGAATTATTACTAGGTGTTTAAATAATATTTATATTTTTAATTTACTTTATTTTTTACTTTTCTGTATTGGTTAATTTGTGTAAGAGATAGGAAATGAAAAAAAGAAAGATATACTTATATTGCCCATTCTCAGCCTACCGGCTTTAATGGGAAGATAAGTCTTGTTTGTTCTTTATTTCAAACCAATAATTACACCTATATTCTATTTTTTATTTGTTAATCTTACAATTTGTAAAAAATTTAAATGAAATGAATAAACATTATTACCTTACCTCACCTTACCAATGAGCCCTTTATTAAATTAAAAGGATATCATACCATTCATCCCCAAAATGCAGCAAGAGTGTGTAGCACAGTAATAATCACTGAATTAATTAAGCATCAACAAGAAGCGGGATACAGGACTTAAGAATTTCAGGCTAAGTAATGATTAAATCTAAAATGTGAGTCTCTTTTTTGTTGTACGAAATATTTTAGAAAACTACATCCAAGTTGATGAGACATTGGACATGAATTTATATCATTCGTTTATTCTTTTGACACCATTATCCAAAAGCAAAGTGCTCTTAAACTAATAAATAGAAGAACAGACTGGCAAAGCTTTAGACTGGATCTTGAAAAGAAAATAAATCTTTCAGTTGCGTTAAGAGCACAGCTAGATGAAAACGTAGAACTACTTGTGCCCAACATATAGCAAGCAGCATACTACCGTCTTACAAGACGTAATACAAACAATTCTAAATAAAAAATTTGAACTCTACTTGTAAGTATTCTTTCTGTACTATGGCACACAATCAAAGTGCAAAGCATTAATTAACCTAACCAAATATCAATTCAATCTTAACAAGTAGGATTAATTTATGTTATTCATTAATAAGATTAACCCTTAAAATGATATACGTAATATTGTGGGTATTCATAATTATACGAATTGCATCCAATTTAATTAACTGACGCAACGAATCATCGGGAAAATCGACCTAATTACACAAGCTCGTAGATTAACGGTGTTATCAAATGCGCTAATTTACCTACACAGGTACAGCCGCAAGAGTGTGGTTACATAAAATCACGTACCTTTCGTAAACACTCTAGAGCGCTTATATTATTTAATTTTATTAATTATTCTGGATAAACATTGTTGCCTTGTAAATTACCACGGTTGGTGTAAGGAGTAAATAGTTTAATGCAGCAGGTACATAGAAGTATAGGGGGAGAAATAAAAATAAATGCCTGGGTGGCAAGAGAAAACGTTTATCATAGCGTAAATATCAGGGAAGAGGAGCGCATGCGGTTTAGATTTTTTTTTACATTTAAATGACGTCATTCATTAGCAATTTTTTAAAAAACATTTTTGAACAATGGTTAAATCCTGTTAAGTGTTATTATGTCCTAACCAAAGAAATAATTCCGGGAAAGTAAGTTTTTTAACAAAAAAGCAGTTAAACAACAAATCTGTTTTTAATAATTAATTTGGGGGTGGGAGTCTCTGCCTGTGGATCCAAGGGTCCCAGGTTCGAATCCCACCGTTGGCCGGAATTTTTTCATTTAATTTAATTATTTAAAATTAATTCTGATGCCTTGGTAGGATTCCCCACTTGTATCCCTATGTTACTCATTAATTATTTGATTAGCATGTTGTTCTGTAACGCCATTTTGAAATAATATTTTGTTTTATTTTTAGTTGTATTAACTATTAGTTCTGCTGTCCTAACTAATAAAATAAAAAATGTTTAGAAAAATATCCTAACTTATCTTTTAAACCGACTACAAAACTATCCTATGTACCGATATAAAGGACATAGGATAGTTTATGTCAAAAGTTATTTCAGCAATATATCCTAAGTCCTCAATTTTTGTTTTTTTTTTCTTAACAGTATGTCCCAATTCAGGTAACTATTTATAATATATAAACTAAATATAATAAAAAACCATACCTCGAAAAATTGCCTAGAATTGTCTTCATTATAGGGCAATAAAACTTTCAAATGCGTATTACTCAAAACTAATAGAAAAGGACTTAGGATAGTCTTCTTCTCAAGCGACGATATGTTGCAGGAAAATGAATGATATTTAGTAAATAAAAAAAACTTTATAATATTTTCAGAATATAGAAGATGTTTCTAAATTCATGCGAAAAATTCAGAAGAAGATTCCCTGTTGAAAATTATGAGCGGTCGGTCATATAACAAAATATTCCCATCCCAACCCTTTTAGAGATATTACAAATATGCTATAATCTCAGATGAATAAGTAACCTAAATAACTAACTGTCATCTTTTAGCATAGGATTTGTTTTGTCGGAAAACTAACAAACATAAGTATAGACGAAGTGTTTACATCACATAGGCGCACCATAAATTTATTTTACTATGAAAGGTATTTTATTGCGATTTGCCGATTAAAATGGTTTTTACTTTGGGTATTTTCAACATTATTATAAAATTTGTAGACTAAAATGTAAAAAGGTGTTAGATTTGGAACAAAAATCGACTTGCTTTAGCATTTATTAAAATCTAATGAATAATAACAAACTGTTTTGAGTGGCCTACTACAAGATGCGCTTCATAAGAAAGATCCTTCCATGAAAAAACAAGCACAGCGCCATCTATAAATGACCTATTTAAAATCAATTTATATCTAAAACTAAAGCTCTCTTAGTGCACTGTGAACTGACTTTTACAGATTTAAAATATCTCCGTTTTTTACCAAAATATCCGACCTGGGAGTTTTTTTTTGGTATATAATTATCTTGTGATGAGATTGAAATTGTTCACTCGATACTTTTCAGTTTGTAACTAGATCTTTAATGCTCGTGTACTTAATGTGATATCAAATACCTCACCTATTGTCGTTGTTAGAAATTTTCGAGTATCCTCATTATTTTGCACAATAAGGTTTTTATTTAAAATATATTCTAGAAGTTGCTCATCTCTTTGATTGGTGTGAAAAATTCCATAAGAATGCTTATAATTTAAAATTCCACAATGACAAAATAATTGAATTGATTTGATTTTATAATAATTAACAAATCAATAAAACACTAATAACTTAAAACTACGGTAAACAAAAAAGGGAAGTGATATTAATAAAAAAGGAACATTGAATCAACTATTGAACACATTAAGTTTCAGCCGATGACGGATGACATTAAATCAATTAATGTTTTTGTTCATTAGGTTATGATGGGCAACATTAAATTAATGAATAATACGTACGGATCTATGTTTGTTGGTTATTATTAATAGAGGGCGGAATATATGCATCAAAATATAACAAAATATGCGCATATATATGCATCGTTTTTACCAAAAATATGCAGTTATTTTGTCCAATTATGCCTAAATATGCAAATGCATATTTGTTAAAAATACTTAAAAAAAAGTAGGGGGTGGGTAGCTTGGTGGTTAGTGCGTTGGCCTGTGGACTTCGGGGTCCCGGGTTCAAATTCCAGCCGGGACGCGATTTTTTAAATTAATTAATTTATTTAAAAATTAATTCTGATGCCTAGCGAATATTTCCACTTGACCATTCACTGTTGGGTTCTAATTAACATTGCTGTTCCTAATTTGGTACGCTATCAAAGCCATTACACGAAAAAAAAAAACAAAAGAAAATATGTAATATAAAAATTTATTTAAAACAAACGAAACACAAAAACTAGTAGAAGTATAGAATAGTATAAAAATATTAAATAGTAATATTATAAAAGGAATTTATAATTAAATATTTTTCGAAATTTTCTATTAAAAATTTTTGTCTTCTGTCTGTAAAAATATGTTTTGATATAGAAAAGGTCCTTTCAACATCTACCGAAGTAATAGGACAATACCGTAATTTTGGAAGTAATGTACAGGGCCAACGTAAAACTTCTTTGGAAAATTTTCCCTCAAAAATGTTTTTCACTTCCCTTTTTCATTGAACCCTTCATTCTTTAATAAAGTTGTATTTAATTTTTTTCTAATCTTAAGGCCTATGTCACCAGGAACATTGTTACATTTATCGGAAACTGTTGCAATAAAATTTGTTGATTCGATTAAACTTAAATTTTTCTTTTCCAATGAAGTTATTACATCAGGTAAAAAACTAAAATTAACCTTTATAAACACAAGTTGCTTAGGCACAAGGGGATTTTTTTAACAATTCTTTACTTTGCACTACACATTGTGAATTGTCTTCTATATCCAAAATTAAATCCTTAATTACTTCAAAATTTTCTGCATAGAATATAGCTGCTTTAATCCATGTCCCCCATCGCGTAATTACGGGTTCCGGGGGCAAACACACCCCTACCATTCTCTCTTTATACAACTGCACTCTTAAAGGGGCTTTTAAAAATATTTTTTTTACATTCGAAATTAGCTTGTTAACCAAGGGATATTCTATTCTCACAGTTTCTGCAACTAAGTTTATTCCATGCAGAAGACAAGTAACGTGGACCATATTTGGATAAAATATTTTTAAGTTTTCCCCTACTTTTATCATATATGGTACTGCGTCAGACAAAAACACTAAGAACTTCTCTGAGGGAATTTGATTTGGTAAAAAAAATTCTGCTAGAGATTGTTGAATAAATCGGGTAACAGTTGTATTGTTAGTTTTTTCTAACTGTTTTGATGTAATTAAATATGATGTACCTGGTTCATTTTCTTTTAAGGCTCCAATCATAAGATGTACCATATATCTTCCACAAGCATCTGTGCTTTCATCAACAATGATGTAAAAATTTCTATCATCCAGTAAAACTTTAATTTCTTCTATTACATTTATATATATAGCATGTACATTTTTTTTCTGAGTGTAGATTCGTCAGGATTGGTTTGATTGCAACATTTTTGTAAAAATTCTCTTAGATGTAGGTTCTGTAACTTCTTTAATGGAATATTTGCCGCAACAAGAGCTTTGCACAAGTCCTGATTAAGCCATAAGGCTTTAAATAATCTTTAAATAAAGTTTTTTATTTCATACTTTGTATTTATGTAGCTTAATAAGAGAATCTTTAGCAGAACCCATAGAAAGTTTTTATTTTTAGGCAACGACTACCTGTAAACCTGCAGAAAAAACACAAATTATACAGCCAGCTTTAAATATTAAAAAACAGGAAGAAGATAAAATAAAACCCAGTAATGAATCACAACAGCAATGCGAAAATATTGATAATGCAGATAAACAGAGAGCAAAACCTTCTTAGTAAGCTATGAAAAATTAGATTGCTCTACTCGAAAAAAATTTGAATGCTTTGTATTCTGCCAGAGATACTATGCCAAGCCGTGCTGAAGTTGATAAACAGATCATTAAGTTGCGCAAAGAAATAAAAACAGCAAAACAGTCTTTAAACAGGAAGATTCAAAACGCAGTTGCCCAGAAGAAACACAGGGATGGTATGAAAAGAAGATATTTGTCATTAAAATCCAGAAATAAAAAAAAAAGACTATCTCTGAGAGATTCAGTGGGACGTCCTAATCTTGAAAGCAATCAACCATCACTATTGAAAACAATTGCGGATATAGCTTTATTTGAGAGTGCAGCAGATGATAGAAGACGAACGGAATCTATTCGCAGCGTAGAAACTCTTGATGAACTCACACAAGAATTACGTAAAATAGGATTTGACATTAGTCGCAGTGGGACATATCTTTGTTTGATTCCCAGAAAATCTAATTCTGCAGAGGGACGAAGACATGTATCGACAGTCCCTGTTAAGCTCATTCGGACTCAAACTGATCACCACAAGAGCCACTTAGATAGCAAGTTCGCTGAAACATCAATCCATTATTTAGAGAACATAGCATCCATACTTGGACCAGATCAAGTATTTTTTATATCTGAAGATGATGAAACTCGAGTCCCTATTGACGTAACTGCGGCAAATAAGCAAGCACCTCTTCTAATGCACATGGAATATAGAATCAAATTGCCTGACCACGATTAGGTAAGCGCTGAGTGTCATAAATTAATACCATCTGTTTATGCTGGTATCAAAATCACTTCCAGTATTCTGAAACAACTGCAAGCCGTTGGATATTCTGGACCAACATACATCGCTATTCGAAGTGGAAAGCATAGTTCATCTACTGCCAATACTCATGCTCAGGATTTCGCTATGGACTAGTAAAACCAGTGGCAATCATGACGGTTGATGGAGGGCCAGATGAAAATCCATGTTATCAAAAAGTCATAGGGTTTGCTATACAACACTAAGCGATATAATCTCGATGCATTGTTTTAAGCTACCAATGCTCCAGAAAGAAGTGCGTATAACAGAGTAGAGCGCAGAATGGCTCCTCTTAGTCGGGAAATGGCTGGTTTAATATTGCCTCATGACCATTTTGGGTCTCATTTGATGAACATTTAGAAAGATCTAATTTCGAATTTGCAGGAAATGTAGTAGCTGAAATATGGAGTTCAATGGAAATTGATGGCTATAATATTACTAAAAAATATGTTGGGGCACGTAAACAAGATCTTCCTAATTTTTCAGACATTAAATGGTATTCAGAACATGTGCGTGGAAGCCAATACTTGCTTCAAATTGTAAAATGTAGAAATACAGAATGCTGTCGTCCAAGAAGTGGCCTATTCAGATTACTAGACAACAGGTTTCTTCCACCACCTATAAAAGTAAAACAAACAGTTGATGACTTGGTTTTGGATGAAGGAGGGCAATTTCTTGATCTTCCAGTCAATTTAGCTCTACGCTTAAGAGCTTCACTCAAAGATTTCCTGCAAATGCCCTACGATTATTTTTGTCCGACGGTAAAATTGAGGCTATCAAATCGAACATGCAAAACGTGTGGTCTTTATCATGTTTCTGTCAAGTCACTAAATCGCCACATCGAGAAGATCCATAAAAAATTAAACACGCACACTGATGGGAAAGTTAGACCTGTAAGAGTCGCTGCTCGTCGTGCTAATGAACTGATGTACATTATTTAAAATTTAGAGCACCATGATGTTGAATGGCTCGATGAGAATGACGTAGACATTCCAAAATCGGATGAAAGTGAGCAGACTCACAACAGTGAGCAGCAATCCAAGCAATCCAATGTCATTGAAAACTTAGAATCATGGATTCGGGTTTCATGGACTAAAGACTATTAATTTGAATTTAATATGTGTATCACGACCATTCACTGTTGGGTTGTAATTAACAGTGCTGTTCCTAAAGTGGCGCTGGGAAACAGTAACAAAGCCTACACAGAACACGAGGCTAATGGCCGTAGTAGTCGACGCCGATGACACCAAATTAAAAAAAAAATATATGTGTACCAAAAATTTAAAATAAGTTAGTTATGTTCGTATGATTATAATATTTTTGTCTCTTACTCTATGTTGAATACTGTATCAGTAAAATCTAATCCCTATCCTAAATATATTTTCTTATTTTTAAAATTATAATTATAACATTATAATTATAATATAAAAAAAATACATTTATAATTAAAAAATGTTTACGTAAGCATGGGGGGAAGGGGTAAGAGCTTTGCTTACTTTTGCTGACAAGGGGGATGAACGGGTAAATAATTTTAATAAATCCTTCGAGCATATATATTTCATAGAGTCCGCATTCAACAGCGTTTGTTTGGGTTATGAGGGGAAATAGGTAGACACTATTTCCAGTGTCGCATCATTTTTACGGGGTTTGCAATAAATATAAATAATAAATTTGATATATACCTTTAAAATTTTTTAAATTATGCACATATTTTATAAACTTACATTATTTAAGTAGGTATCTAGTAATAGTAAATAATTATTATTTATTATTTGTGTTGGACAAATCAGATTTTTTTAATTCAAACATCAGAAAGTGTATATTATATATTAAACATAAAAATATTGTTCATAAAAAATGTTCAATAGATTACTAAACGATATACTACAAATAGAAATCAAGCTAATACTTAGGTACAGAAGCTTAAAATAACTTTTTTAATGAAAAATCACATTAGGCTTTGCTTATTTCTTAACGACTAGCAGTCTACTTAATTAAAGAATATAGGTATATTTAATAAAAAATCATTATTGTCAATTTTTGTGGTTTATAAAAAATATAGTTAGTAATAGGTAAGAAAATAAAATTTATGTTGTATTAAAAAGTACTTAGTTACTTATATGCTTTCTTATTCTGCATTTTCTTTTTCTGCAACAGAGGCTTCATGGTTCAGATCATCACTGAAGAATTAAAAAAAATTTGGACGATTAACCCACAAGTGCAGGGTTCTTTATCTTTTAGTTTCATCTTCTTCTGGGGCCTCAGTAAGTCCTGATGGCAATGCACCTGGAATTAATCTAGTTCTTTCTCCGCATCTAGTCTTTGACATACACATATGTCCAGAAAAATGATTGAAACATAAAACATCACTATTTGAAATGTTTTCTGGAGTATTTTTTTATTTTTAGTTTTACACCCTTCAGACTTCCCGTGTTACATCCCTAATCCGTCTGTAGTCTGACAGCACTGCAGCCTGCGGCTTATTGTACCATCATTTGAAGGTCCTACTACTTTCCCATTCTCACTCTCATTTATTCTCATTCATTCCACGTCGTCGATGGTTAAACGCTAGTTGGATGAATCCCATGGTGACACGGCCCATGGTGGAACCTCCTAGCGGTCACCCATCCACGACGTGACCGGAGAGATCACTGCTTAACTGTTGCGAGTAACTGGATGCACACTAAGCTCGCGGCTAGCCTCTCCGGCTTTCAATATGTTTCATCAAATGCGTTTTTCGGCAGGATTAGTTGGAAACCTATAAAAAAATTATTGATTTAACATCTTCAACATTATCATGATAAAATGAGTTAAAAACGAAGAGCTTGTTTATATTGAAAAATTGTGATTATTTTTCCAAAATCTAAAACAATATTCCTCATACATAATACAAGTTCTTTAAATTTAATTCACTAAATTTACCATTTATTTTAAATTCATGTTTAACGGCCTTTTGCATTAAATGTAGGTACTTATGTTTCTTTTAAAAAAATGGTAGATACGCTAATGGTTACTTACTTGTGAAATGACCTTGACGATTCCTTTTCGTATTTCTATTTAAAACCTACACAAACTCTCACCAATGTTAAAATTTGTATCACTAAAGTAATAAAATACAAAAAATCACTTATAAACTACGAAAATAAGCTAGAAATTAATGAAAGTCAAAAATCAAATGACAGTTCAGACAATTCCGAACGATTTGACATGCCAAGCAAAACGAAACAGACCAATTGGAATGCTGGAATAGTATATTACATTACGAGTGTGGAAAATCACTTTTCACACAAGTGATGTACAATATTTTTCCTACGACCACAAAATAATGTCATCAAAAAAATGTAAAACCAAGGTTATTATTACTATAATAATTAAAATGTATTTAAAAAAATAATCAACAATAATCGTATTTATTCAATTTTCATATTTTCTAAACAAAAAAAACTAAAAAAATAAAAAAAAAATAAAAAAAAATAAAAAAACAAAAAAAAAATTCTGCCCCGACAGGATTTGAACCATAGATTGAACGCGGTCGAAAAATGGCAAAATTGATAAGTTCGACGTCCTAACCAGCTGAGCTAACAGCCCTTGTGTCAATTGAATGATCTAATCGGTTATGTATTTAACCAAAATAAAAGAGCAAACATTATTTTAAAATTATTTTAATAATAATTGTTAAAGATAAATATCTAGGATCTAATTTACAACAATTTCAATAATTTAACAATCATATCGATTTTAGTATTAATATGGATATTACATAGATCAAAATAGAAATTAGCTTACAAAATAATATCAAAAAAATGTAAAACCAAGGTTATTATTACTATATTAATTAAAATGTATTTAAAAAAATAATCAACAATAATCGTATTTATTCAATTTTCATATTTTCTAAACAAAAAAAAACTAATAAAAAATAAAAAAAAAAAACAAAAAAAAAATTCGGCTCCGCCAGGATTTGAACCATAGATTGAACGCGGTCAAAAAATGGCAAAGTTGATAAGTTCGACGTCTAAACCAACTGAGCTAATGGGCCTTACGTCAATTGAATGATCTAATCGGTTATGTATTTACCCAAATTAAAGAGCAAACATAATCTTAGTTATTTTAAAATTATTTTAATAATAATTGTTAAAGATAAATATCTAGGATCTAATTTAAAACAATTTCAATAATTTAACAATCATATCGATTTTAGTTTTCATATGGACATTACATAGATCAAAATAGAAATTAGGCGTTTGACATTTTTTGACAACTACTGCGGAAAGTAACATATTCTCACTTGGGTGGAAAGTAAATTCTTAGTCATACGCGTGTGATATAGGACACTTTCCATAGGACTATATAGTGTGATATGTGTCACTTTCCTAAGTGGTCGTAGGAAAACTATTTTTCCTCCCTGTACCAAAACAAAGTCCATTTGGATGATGGCTCTAGTAATATATGCTCGAAGAATAAATCTGCTTACGTAATATTTGAACGGCCCCATATATCTATTTGTGATCGTAGAAAAAATGTTGTGTACAATTGGAGCGAAAAGACAAAGAGCTCTTTTTAATTTTTTACATTTTATTAATAGTTTTAATAAAAAAATAACGATTGTAAATAGTATTATTTTAATTTATAGAACACAATGGAAAATAATTTTCCAATTTTTTACCCTGCCCCTCATCCTTACTGATCGACGACTATGTTTAATCTTCGAGTAACATTTTTTATTGTTCTATAATTACTTCGTAATCTATACTAGCACGTGATATACAAAAGTTGAATTGTTAGCCATCCGGGAAACTATCCAATAGGACCTGTTAATCTCCAAAAAAAGGCGGAAAACTGTTTCGCAACTGTGATTAATAACATCATACTCGGCAAGGAGATTTATGGGACACGAAACAAGATCTTGTTGGTGTCTACCAGCCATGATAAATTGCCCTAATCTTGGAATTAAGATAAATAAATACGGATTGTTTATGTTATATGTTCTTCCTTTTTTTGGGATATTAATGTATAGAGCCAAAGTTGGAGGGAAAATTACCTACTAATCAAAAATGAAAAGTTTTTGACGTAGAATATATTAGAAAATTAAGAATTTATGTAAATCCTAAATGGCAATTTAAAATCCGAAAAATATTTTTTCTACTAGCTAAAGAAGTCACTTTTCCACACTAGTGCGGGAATAGTAATTTATGCAACAAGTGCATAAAGTGGTACTTTTTTTCACGAATGGAAAAGTTGACCGCATGAGCCGCCAGGCGAATGCGGCAATTCCATGAGTGAAAAAAAGACACTTTATGCATATGTTGCATACAATATTTTTTCTACAGCCCTATACAAATAATAAAATAAAAATAGATATTTGGAATATTTTAATTAAATTCCTTTAGTAAATTACAACTATAATAACGAATGCATAATGATTATTGAATTGGACAAATAATATTAAGAAAAATAACAAGTAAATTATGTATTTTTGTTTCTTTCATTTCGCAATGTGGATATTGAAAACACAATTGTTTGGTTGACTAATATGAATTTTTGATGCAGTCACGTTTGTTTCTGTCTGATTCATGGATAAAGCATCATTTAAATTGTGAATATTTGGAACAGTCAAATTTGTCTTTGCTTGATTCCCATATGATGTTGAAGGTTGGTTAAAAAAACTGCTGTTGTTAGGTCCTTGTAAAATTCGTGAAGCACAGTTCATTTTTGAATTGAGAGAATTGTTCATATACCCTTCGGCTACAGCAGTAGATTTCCATCCTCCATGTTGCTTTAATTGAAGAATGTCTCCACCTGAATCAACTAGAAGCGATGCCGAAGTACGTCGAAACGTATGACCTGTATATTCTTCTGGATGCGGTAAACTTAAATATTGTGCAATTAGCGATGGAATTTTCGAAAAAGTGTTTATACCAACTACTTGTTTCGTACATTTTCCATTTCTATATGATAGAAAGAAATGGTTGGTGGTTGCATTCTTCGGTCTCAGATTAGCATAATTTTGATAAAAATGTATTAAATTAATGTTTTTACTGGTTTCTCCAATTACCGTAAAACGCCGACTTGTATGCGTTTTTGAATCTGGAATCGTGATGAGTAGAAATTGTCCCTTATTTTCAATGTCATCAATTTTCATTTTATACAACTCTTCTCGTCGACAACCTCCAGCTATTCCCAGTATTAATGTAACCTACGAATTTTTAAAAAATAAAGTAAGTAAAAACAAATTAAATATTTTAAACTTTTACCTTAAACATTAAATATTTGTCGTCTGGAGCAATCAATAAAAACTTGTTAATCTCCTCCCTTGAAAATGTATTGGATTTCTTGGGTTTGTACCCAACCGATTTTCGTTTCAGAAATGCTATTAGTTTAGCATATTTATTTATGTCTACGTTATCATTAATAATTAAGGTTGCTTTTAGTTTAGAATAGTTGGACCATCATTATGGTCTTCTACATTTAGAAGACTTGAATTTTCTAGACTTTTCTTCAAAAAACGCTAATAGCACCCGCTCGGTAAAGCTATGAATATTATTCTGGTTCCGCCATTTCATAAAAGTGTCATATTCTTTTAAATAATTTTCTTTGGATTTCTCCGGCAGCAAATTTAGTGTGGCCACATTAGCTTTTTCTACGATTTCTTCCGGTGTACATATTTCAAACTCGGAATCTTCACTATCCATCATAATAAAAATATAAAGAACTACTAAATTAAATCACCTCGAATTATTGATAATTTAATAATTAAATCTGTTAACGTCAAATCAGTTACAGTTCATGTGCTGTCAAAGGTGACTTGATATTTTTTTCCGGTAAAGGTGGCGCTATGGCACTTTATTTCACGCTTTTTTACTTTTTTTCACTCTAACCATAAACAGCCGTTTTAAGCGTTAAAAAGCGGTGAAATACAAGGTACTTTAAAGGTAGGGCGTAGAAAAAAACTTTTTCCGCACTTGTAAGTTATTGGGGAGTATACTGACATCTAAATATTTAAAATATATATATTTGTATGGTTGTAGTTTACAAAATGACTGAAAAATTAAGAAATTTATTAGAATTTTGTTATAATTTTTAATAAAAAGAAATGTATGTTTCAATAATTTTTTAATGGCCCTGGTATCAAGCCTAATCAAATGAATGTCAAATTCGAGAGACGCTAAAATGTGGTTCCCACCTTATCGAGGCCCACAAGGGTAAACTCGTAGCGTAACAAAAACGAGAAATGATTTAACTTGGAACGAAATACCGAAAGCCGATAGTAGTATTAGCACGTTGAATTTTTTGGTTTGTGAAGCATTGGCATTACTTAGGTTAAACCATGTGATGATTTTCACAAGCCTTGATTTTTAAAACCATTCTATATGGCTTTTTGATAAGGGTTTAAAAACTTGTTCGAGCAATTTATCCAATAATAATTGGCCCCTTTACCTCTTAAGCCTGCTCATGTAAAATATTTGGACTTCTTACTTCGCCTATTTATATTCTATTAATAAAGAACAGAAGGATGAGTATTGCAACTATGTTAAAAGAAATAAATTGGCTTTCATTTCAGAATTATGTTCAGTACATGACTGATATTTATTTATAAAAATGACATAGTACCATCGCATCAGATCTATTAGAAAAAATTCAATATAATTCGCAATATCACAACTATAATACAAAAAATTAATCTGACTTTCATGTACGGCAAGCCATCACTAAAAGTTCCCAAAATACAATGTTTGTTAAAAGTATAAAACATTTAATAGACTTCCTACAGAAATTAAAAAAAAAAAAACAATAAATGTATTCAAAAGTAACCTCAAACAGAACGGATATACTTTCTTGTGATAATACTCTTTAAACCTGCCCTTTTTAAGTATTTCTCTTAACTTATTGTTATTTTACCCCTTATTTTATTTGCATTAATTATAGATTATTTGTTTTGAGATCATGTACTTTATTTTAAAAAATTACTTGATGTTATATTAATACTACTTACTATGTTTAAATTATTAATAGTTTTGCGACGATAGGTTATAGCAACTTATAGCCACAAAATTATTTTTGTGTTAAAGTAGATTCATAGAGAGCAATGTAATTTACTAAGGCTTTCTTTCAACATACAAATAAACGAAAACTTTATAATTACAATGAAAAACACAACAAAATACCTCGGTATCATAATTGATCAAAATTTGAAATGGGCATTATATCCTACCTCTCTTTTATATAATAAAAAAGTGCTTTGTATAAGAACATTATATTATCTGTCTTGCTGTACCTTTATTTATGGAAAGCCTGAATTGAGATATTTATTATTTGCAATAAATATCAAAAGAAGTATACATTTTTAAATAATTTGACATATCACAGTTGACATCTTGATACTTGACAGGCAGAGCCAAGCAATATTTTAATTTTTGCCAAATAAAATGGCCGGTTAATTATTCTATGCGGCTGCGACAGAGAACCAATAAATTTGGTGAAGGTGTTTTTGTGGCTAGGGGCGAAATAGTAGTATAGTCTGGTTCACAAGTGCCATTTCCCTCGAAACCTGTCCTCCAGCACCGAAAATTATGATTTTGGGCTCATTCGATTCAGAATGGCATCTAGAACATTCTATCAAAATTCCAAGAGAAGCTAAAAAAAATGCAAAAGTTATAAACAATAAAGTAAAATTGAAATATTTCAAAAACTATTTGAGATAATTGAAATTTGAAAAAAGATCCTTAAAGAGCAGGAAATTTCCTAAAAAAAGTCCTACCTCCCGGAACTGTACCAACAGCCCTTATAATTTGAATTAAGCGGCAAAAATAACGGTAAAAACGCGTGGTTAGGCTGCCGAGCGCATCGCCCCAATCTGACACATGAACTAAAAAAATTATTTTAACTGATTAAATATTAATATTAAGGAATAAAAAAATTTGGGTACTAAGTAGACATATGAATAAACAATAATCCGCAAACAAAAAATTGTTATCACCACGTTCAATATTAACATTCAGAATAATTAATTTGTTGATAGATATGTATTTAATAATAAATGTTTCTTCATGTTAACTTTTGGGTTTTTTCCACACGCTAGTAGAAAAAATAGTGTACCTAACACGTGCGTAAAGTGACTTTTCCGCATGCAATCTCGTGCGGAAAAACGTCTTAATATCAAAGTGTGCTCGTATAAATATACTACAATTATAAATCAATATAGACGTATGGTAAACACGGTTAATTATAGGTGGTTAAAATTAGTACTACCCGACATTTATACAGGGTGATCAATTAAGAATGGGCTATAAAATAGCTGATGATTCTCTGACTAAAAATATGACAATTAAATTAAATTCTTCAGTTAAAATGTTACGCAAACTTTTTTGGTGTTATTAGATATCAGCAAAAAATCTTAAATAAACTTTGCCAGTGGCGTACGACATAGGTAAGTAATACCTTCATCCCTTTTAAATTTTACACCACTGTCCAAAACCTTAATTGGACTATAATTTTAATTTGTTGATGTTTTTTTACATAAATTATGTACTCCTGTTTGAAACCTATAAAGTGACTGGTTTTCGGGATATGTATTACAAAAATATTTTGACTATTTTCCTACTTCAGCTCTGACATTTTTTAAACTGGATGGAATTGACAATATACTTCTGACAGTTAACTTTTCACTTCTTATGACTTGCAACATTTTAATGCGTAAAATAGCTTTTTCTGCTGTACTTTGTAGTTCGCTTTCTTGATTCAATTATACCTGTGATTGTGATTTATCAGAAAACGTGTCGATGACTGAACATATTATTCGTAGAAAGGGTTACATTCTTTCATATCACCCACCATTAGTTGAAAGATTCCCTCATCACTTTTAGTGGTTTCCACCTGTTGAACCATGGAAAATATTACTTACTTTCTTTCATCCGTCTCTTAATCGTTCTGGCTCCTTATTGGCCTGAGAGCCACCTAATGATATCCAATCTTCTAAGGTTCGCTCCACTCACTGGATAACTTATCATCTCACTGATAGTTACTGGAGGTTTCATCTACGTTCTCCTAATTTTTTCTAGCCTCCCTACACCTGACCTAGCAAGATTTATCGTCCCTTCACCCATACATTTTGAGAAGTTGCCTTCTCAATATTTGCAGAGAAAAACCAAAGTCCACTTTCATATTCTCCTAACCATCTTTGACGAGGACTACCTACATTTTATAATAAAATTAATTTATTGATTGTGATATTTTATTTAGTGTTTCGTAGAAAAAATTAGTTTATTAGTGATGCAACACTCGACCCACACATCGCAGTATTGAGTTAAAACCCGAGAATACCCATCAAGGAGAAGCGACAGAAGCTGTCGGTACCTTTGATATTGGTTGGACCATCTTCACAACATGACTTTGATTAATACACAACTTAATACGCTGAGAAAACATGCTTATTTTCTACACTGAGCGAAATAGTTTGGCAAACTATCTGAAATTATTGTTATAGTCCATGCGCAAATGTTGTAATGTGATTTAATTACATTGAAGTAGTTAGGGTTAATGGCAATGGTGAAATTTCGGCAGCATTATGTAATAATAAATTATTTGTTATAGAAGTAAAATACGTATAATTTATCTATAAAATTTGTTCAATATTTGATTTATTTATTGTTAAAAATGTAATAAAAGCCCCTTATTTAAATTAAATTACCTTTTCCTTAAGTAAAAATTAGGTAAATAAAATTAAGGGTACCAAAAAAAATTATAGGTAACAATTAAAAAGACATTAAGTTTGAGAGGTTTAACTAAATATTTACAATGTGCTTTTAGCTTTTAGGTTTAAAAAGTACATATTTTTAGAATTTCTGGATTTATATTATATTAAAAGAACTTTCAAGTTTATTACTAATTTCTGTAGAAACAAGTGTTACTCGAAAAGATAAGGCATATGTCATTTAAGGCTTATGTATTTAGAATTAAATATCTGGCCTGGCTATCACCCAGACAATACAAATATGTCCATTGGACGTCCATTCGATATACAATTTTGGATGTCTAGAAGTCCAAAAATTAGTTTTTTCTGGACTTCCGACATCCAAAGGACGTCCAGTGAAGTATAAAAATGGCACATTTTTGACCATTTAGAGGACGTCCAATTCTGGAATATATTTGGACGTCGACTACTGGACATTCAAAAAACGTCTAGGATTATATTTACATTGAGACCACATTCCCACTTTTTTTACAGAACCGCAACTCATCACACACTATTTTATATTATTAATGGGTTGTTTATTATTTTCGCAAACCGCTATGCACCATTTATTTATTTTTAGTTAAAGATCACTTAACCTGAGCAGGAATCGAACTCACGACACATCCATTATCGTTTTATGCTTCTAATCGCTAGACGAGCTCGACCAAGGAATCACTTGAAAACTTTTTAATAGATATAGTTATAATGGAATAAGATTTCAAACTTCCGCTGATAGAATAAAATGCAATAGATTCAATTTGTCAATTTTTAATGACCAATTATATTAAAAAACGGAAGTGGGAATTATCTAGTAGGCTTAATAAATAATGACGTCTACTGGACGTCAAAATACTACTTAACTTAAAATTAAGTCCAAAAACACGTTCTCTGGGTATCGATATTCAGCTGTCAAAAACCAAACCACTACGTGAATTGTGAATAAATATATTTCAGTAAAAATACAGCCGAGTTTGTAGAAAGGACAATTAATTACTTTTAAATGTAAAAAGTGTAGGTCTTTCTGCTGCAGATGACATACATTAAAAATATGACCCAAAAGTTTAAAAAGACCAAAAATTCAGCTAGGTATGACTTTATGGTTAAAAGTAGAAAGAAGAAAACCATGATCAAAACTACTCTGTCAAAACCAATCGGAACTAAAAAGACTCAGATAATAGTTGTTGGTTTTATTTATGTTTTAAATAATTAATTATATAGGGTAGGTACATATATTACTAAAATTGCAAGCAAGTACTTACTAAAGATTTCTATAATTGGTACCTATGTATAATAAACAACAATCTCACAGATGCACAGCATACAACTATACAAATGGAATTATAGAGATAATTTATTTTAAAAATAGGCATTCAGTTACGATTTGTGATTACAAAAAGAAATTTAAACCACTTTTTCTGATCAGTAATGTTAGTGTTATAGTGAAAAAGTTTCTAGAAACTGGTGTTTTTAATCCTAATAAAGCATTGTGAATTTCCAAGAAAAGTGCATGATGAAAATTGTTTTCACCAAAATTTTGAATGTCATGCCATTTAAAAAGAAACTCTGTGGCTGTGGATAACATTTGACACAAAATCTTATCCTAAAAATAACTGTTTGGTTGCATTGGAGGAATAATTTCTTCATTGGTACTTTTTTAGGGTGCAAGGATGACTTGACATTACTAAATTTAAACCTTTGTTATGAGTTGTCTTTTTGCTTTAATTTCTGATACACCTGTATTGTACATACTTGAAAAATATAAAATTGTTCAAGTGGGAAGTTTATATACAAAGTGTCGCATTGAGTCTGATTAAAAATAAGACATACTTAGAATGCAAATATTCTTCATTTTAATTTTGAAGTTTCCTATAAGTTCCCAACAAAAGTACCTATATGATTTACTTAAAAAACATCAAAAAATATATAATTATAGTTCAAATAAGTGTAACGTATCTTATGATACCAAAAACTTTTGCCAAATTTGGTAAAATTATAGGTAACACTACAAAATTTTTTTATTATTTAAAAAAATATTTATTGACCTTTAAACAACACTATTTTGTTGTTTTGATGTCTTATGCTAGCAGCTTTAACTCTAGTTTTAGTGAGATATGTTAGTCGGATACTAACATATTTATCAACTATGCACTTGATTAATAATATTCTATGATTATCCAACACAAACTGGTCCAAACTGTGCTGCATAATATTCGAGTCTTTTATAATTTTTAATATGTTTTCACATTTTAAATAAATGTTTATTACATCTTCCGATGGATATTGCAAACAATTTTTATTCTTTATATCAATGAATGAAAATAGAAACAAATCTCTAGTTTTACTTATTAAAGCATCTAGACATTGTTCATAAATGATTTTCTTTTTTAAATAATAAACAACATATTCAGAAATGTAAGTGGTTATATATTTAGAAAAGAAGAAGACTAGATCTGGTAAATAATCATGATAATTTTCAATAACATTCACTTTCTCAAAATCGTCAATATTATCAGACATTGCATATTCCTTTGAAGTAACATTTAACTGGCTTGTTATATTGCATTCTAAAAAAAATTCTAAGTACACTCCTTATACTTACTTTCGCTCTTTCACTGAAAAGTTTTTATAATTAATTTTGGCACACTTAGTCATGATTTTTATACAAATTAATAAAAAAAAAACACTTAATAAGATAGAAATAACGTCGAAATATTTAAATTTGAACAAAGTTCTGACAGCTCTTTGACAACTATGATATGACCACTAAGAGAGGGGGAAGGGGTGTCGTTTTTTTTTGGCGTGTCATCTCCATAGTATTCAACCTCATTGTACACAACTTATTTTCGCACATGCGAGGTACAAAACGGTACACTGAAAACACCAAACTGTCGCTTCTCCTTGATCGGTATTCTCGGTTAAAACTTTGTTACCGTAACTTTTAGCAACTCCGTATACCCTGTATAGTGGTTATATAGAGGGACAGTAATAAACAGTTCCGTGCTTAATTTACCAAATTCGTAACGATTCAGCTAAAAATATCCTCACTAAATAAAAACAACCGTCCCGAGTGATAGGCATCTATGTCTGGAATATAAAATCGAGCGTTTCAGAAAGTTTCTCTTCTACTTTGATTCCGTTGATATCTCCAAAGTTTTTAGAGTTGCTTATCAGGAGTTGAGCTTTCAACTTCGCCAAAGGGATCGTTCACTTTCTTCGTTCATCGCATGGCTACGTTTCAGAGGTAGGAGATTGAAATTTGTAGATCGTAAATTTTTTATTCGGGGGGAAATGGAGTGTTACAAGAAAATTGTTAATTACAGAAATGAGGCAGTGCACCTTTTCTTTATGCAATTTCAGTGATAGTCTTAAAAGATAACATTCACAAAACAAAAACACTTTGGGGTCTATTCTGTAACAATTTCTTTATATTTAACGGCCTTTAAAAATATTTTCTTCTTTACTTCTGTCATTATTTAAACGGATCTTTAAAATACATTAGAGGACTATCTTAAAGAAATCTGTTTAAATAATGACAGAAGTAAATTAACGAATACGAACATATTTTTAAAGGCCGCCAATATTTTTAAAGGCCGTTAAATATAAAGGAATTGTTACAGAATAGACCCCATTGTCAACAAGTTTGGTAATATTTGAACATTAAAAATTATAATAAAAGCAGTAAAATTTTAATAATATTTGGAAGTGCAAATTTTTATTATAACTTATTTATAAGATTTGTGCAGCCAGAACAATTATTAATATAATATATTATATTAATCTCTTGTGATGAGATAACACAGATAAGTTTTAAGGATATCTTAAAGATATTTGTTCACGACATTTGTGACAGTTTAAAGATGTACGTAAATATCCAAAAGATGTTTTAAGGCATCTATAAGACGTACACTGTTACAAAATAAAGCATTTTTGGGATATCCAGTTTTATACGTCTTTAAGACAATCCGTATTGGACGTGTTTAAGCCATCTATTTGCTTGAAGAAAATTCGTTTAAAAAACTTAATGAATACTTGTCTACTATAAAAGTATACAACGTTTCTTACTGTCACAGTAGCTTGGTCAGATCAACAGAAAAAAATAAATTAACACAAATTAAGGGGCGTTTTTCATTATTATTACAATCCGATCAAGAATTAATCAATGAGTAATTTTGTTATAACCTAACTTAACTAGGGTTGCAATAATAAAAACTAAAGTTCTATTCGTTTGTATGCCTAGGGTCTGAACCGCATAATGCTTTGCTTTGTTATTACCACAATCACTTGGCTAACTCAAAAGTTTTCTCTCTCGAGTCTTCTTGTCAGGTTCGTGTTATCAAGAAGCTAGATCGCCTCAACGTTCACATGTTGGTGGATCCGCTGTTCGTGACTCCTAGCGAATCTGGTGATAGTTTGGTGAACAAGTGTCCATCTGAAGGTCTCGATGAAGGTCACTGTTTCTAATGTACCAAGGAATATCAACGTTGTTTCCCAATACTTTGTTCTGCAATCTCTGGATTATTAAGATATTACTGTGGCTGGCACAACCCCAGAGCCTAATGTCATAGGTCCAAATTGGTTTGACAATTTGTTTATGTAATATAATTTTGTTACATCTAGATAGGCTGGAATGCCTACCAAGTAACCAGTACATTTTCATAGATTTTTTTATCTAATTCTTGTCTTTTCTTTTTAACATGGATCTTCCAGCGAAGTCTTGCATCTAATGCAATACCTAGATATTTTGCTAAGTTAGCGTAAGTGACCTGGGCATTATTTATGTTAATTTGTATTCATTGGCCATTTTTGTTAGTAAAATTAATATTAAAATATTTGGTTTCTTTTGGTCCAATTACTTATTTGATTAACTGATGTTTTTAGGTTATTTGCAGCCCCTTCATGATCTTTACCTATCGCTAGGATGGTAGTATCATCTGCAAATGTAGCTTTTGTATCTTGTTCTAGGTGAAGTATGTCACATTTAATCTGGAAACTTGATGAAGTTACTGTGTTAGTGAAACATTTCGCGTATTTTTTAAATATAGTCTTATAGTCAGGCAATGTCGCAGCTTGAAATGAAGCATAAAATTTGTTCTGATATTGGCAAAGTCACAAACGTTAGTAAAATTTACCTCTATACCGATGATACGCAAATTTATCACTCTTTCAACACAAATAATTATATTCAAGGCTTAGAATGCATTAATGAAGATGTAAATAATATTATTCAGTGGTCATCCGATCATGCTCCAAGCATTAATTCTAATAAAACATCTGTATTAGTGTTTGGTCATAAAAAAGCTCGTACAATAAAGGTCAATGACCAGCAAATAAGACCAATATATGAAGCAAAAAATCTTGGGGTATTTATGGACAACAAATTAAAGTTTAAAAAACACCTGCATCAATGATGCTTATATTAATCAAAACAATTTACTCTAGTAGACAGTTTCTTTCTTTTCCAATAAAACAGATAGTATGTGAGGCAGTTTAACCATGGTGATTGTGTCTATGGTGCGTTTATCGACTCTGCGGATATTATGAGGGTGCAGGTTGTGCAAAATTCGTGCATGCGTCTCATTTATGGTGTAAGAAGAGCTTAACCCATTTCCCACAAATTACAAATTCTTAAATGGCTCAACATGAGTAAGAGGCGTTATCTGCACTTATCGTGTCTCCTTCACAAAATATTACTAAACAAACAACCGACGTACCTTTTTAATAAGATTACCATTCAGTCAACCATACACAAACGAAACACTCGCTACAAACATGATATAACTACATCCAAACATCGCACTGAAATATTCAAACGTTCTTTCACGTACCAGGTGCCTAAAATATATAATAGTATATCAATATCTATAAAAAATAAATCAATCCAATAATTTAAAAACGTATTGAAATTAAATTTACTCTCTGGGATATAATATTATTGTTGTTATATTTCTTCTGTTATATTATTATTATTATTTTGTTGAAGTTCCGTCGTGACGTAACCTGTGACTCCAATTCCACAGGGTGTTACGCGGAAGGCCATAGTGAAAACGATCACTCCTCGCGTCTGCTCGGTCAGTGATCGTCGGTCAAACTCATTTGCCTCAAAAGACGCATTGAACCGAGAACGACGACTTTTTGCATTTTCGAGCGATGCACAGCATGCCGGTATTTTCCTCAGTTCTGTCAAGATATTATCCTTAGTCCCTCCAAGAACGCCGATTATAAGGACTACAAAATATATAGCGTACTCAGGATATAGTTTGCGCAATTCGCCAAGCAGTTCTACGTATGTGAACCGCTTTTCCCTCTCTTTAAGCTCAATGTTTGTTTCTGCCGGAGCGGAAAACTCTATGACGTACATTGAGTTTTTCTGCTTATCCAGCAAGACAATATCTGGCTTATTCGCCTGAAGACGTGTTGTAGTAGGAAAAGCGTAGTTCCAATAGATGCGACCGTTATTATTTTCCACTACTCTCAATGTCCCCTGCAGCATAAGGTAGCACTGGTGTTTCATCCATACCGTAGACATGTCGCAGATGATAATAAAGCACACAAAGAGCCGCGTTGTGCCGGTACATATAGCTTGAAACAACATGCACAGGGCAAGCTGACAGTAAGTGCATAAGTGTTTCGGGATGCTGGAGACAGGTTCTACATCTGACGTCGGCAACTTCAGAAAATTCAGAAAGACTTCAGTCTCAGATTTTAGACCAGCAGACTTTAGAAAGGTGAAAGTCAGTCTTTTGGATAGCCTTAGATTTTGTACCTTTCTATAGAATACTCCGTGTTGCGGCTTGTTGAGATGGTCTTCAAAGAGACCTTGTTCTTCTGCTCTCTTAATACGAGACTTTAGAACCTCAGGCTCCAGCCTACTAAGCGACTGTTCGTTATCGGTATCTAACGTGAATACTAGATTTAATCTATCTGCCGCCTGTCCTGCTGCCCTAAAAAGAAATGTTTTAATAGTGGATCCGTACTATTGATGATTTTGCAGGCCATTCTTAGTACCAGCCTGTCGTGCAGACACTCCAAGTTTAGAAGGCCTCTTATTTTATACCAAAACCAAAGCGTCTATAGCTTATAATTTTGTGGAATATATTGTTTTAAGTTATTTTTCTAAAAAATAAGACATTATTAAAGTGACGTTCATATAAGGAACAGGGTTAATTTGATAACGAGGCAACATGATAATTTGGACAAATGTAGCAGCCCTACATTCGTACAAATTCTCTTTTGCATATTTGTTGATGTAATGAAAGTAAAAGGTAAATAAAGTAATACTTACCGTTTGTATTGATAAATATTACTAGTTCGGTATACCACAGTTCCAATAATGGCAAATAAATAATATATAAAAAGACAATGTATAAAAACACACAAGCACGAGAAAGTAATGACAATGTTTACAGACCGACGCTAAAAATATTATAAAATGGCGGTCCAGAGGATAAGGCAGCTCATGGAAAAATACCAGTAATTTAAGCATTATGGCTAATTCCTTCACACTCATGAATCTGTTTTACTCTCGCTAATATAAGCATAGTAAACAATAGACCGTTAAAACACATCCACGGCTGCAAATTGCAATATTCCATCTTAATTCTGCAAAGAAAGTACGCGAAACATCTGGAATAATAAATAATATCCAAGTGGGTGTAAAAAAATGTTTTGTAATTTTGACAAATTCGAATAAAAAATTAATTATCTGCCAAAGATGCCAAATTTTTTAATTTCGATTTCTCTATTATGGAAATAGAACAGTAATTCAAAAAAAATATTGCATGATACACTTTTAACACTTGCATTATAAATAGCTATTTCCTACAACTGTTAAATAATAATGCGTTCATTTACATGCATCTATTCCACCTTGAATGGTACCTACACATGCCAGACGCCATCAAAGTAAAAAATGACCATCTTCTGTCGTCACATTTATGTTTACACTTAAAACGAATTTAAACCACTCAATTTAACTCGAAGCATGGATAGCAAATAACTATAAAGATTTAATTTTCGAAGAACTTTATTGTGTTTCTTCGCCGATTACCCCTAATTTTTTATTAAGTTTAAACTGCAATGAATGAGGGAAATTCAGGGAAAAACCCGACACTTTCAGTTTGAATCGCCAGCCAGTTCGTTTTCACTTCGACGGTCTCACGCGATTCTTTAGCACGAGTTTCTAAAATGAGAGACGAAATAATTGAACTTTTAAGATAGTCATCGAATAGTCCGGTATTTTTAAAATTTTTATTTAGCTTTATATGTCGGGACGCAATCGTAATAATAGAATGTGGGTATTTCCGGAGAGGAATTAGTTTCACTATTTTATAACAAAAGTAACCGACGCACTGAGGGCCAGATTCGCCTCAAAATATTGAAAAAATACTGATTGGTTATTTAAAAGGAAAAAAAAATACTAATGCGGTGTTTATTTAGAAAACACAATCTGATAATGCTGTTTTTGTTACAACAATACATCCATAAATAAATAATCTGAGGACCAAATCGAGAAACCGAGCAGGCCATTCCATAGTGTTAAGAGTGAGATTATGGGCCTTTTGACTGACCCTTAAGTCCACTCTTAGCGGTAACCACGAGTTATATAGAGTGGCCCAATTTGTATTTAAATTGGCCTTTAGACAACACACGGGTAGGAGGTTAAGTGCAGAAGGGACTCTAACTTCCTGACGATGATTCAGAGGACGGGGAAAAGGTTTGCCCTACGGGGACTCTTCCCTTTGGCAGTAACTCCCTCTCTCAGAGATCTGACTAAGTCAATACCCCCGTCGTTGAATGATTGTAAGTTTTCTTAAACCAAAGAAAATTGAAACAAGCGTAAAACAAATAACTGTGGTTTATTTAACAAATCAAAACAACTAATATTGCTTCCGCAATCACGTAGTCTTCACTGACTACACAATAACTAATTATAACTAGTTAAAACTATTTACTTACCCAACAAATTGAATATAATGCTTATATATTCAATTTGTTGGGCTGCAAGGCTGGCGGAAGCACACGTTACTTTTATCACTATGGTTTTACAAAACAAACTAATCACGACCCGTGACTCTACGTTCGGACACAAAAAAGGAATCTACTTAATTCGAATAGTTTCGACCGCTCGTCAACGAAGACCAAAAGGAACTCCCCGAATATTCACTTGTAATGTTTCAAGAGTGTTCTTGTTGATCTTTTTTTGACCCTGTACTTTAATATTATGATTTAATAAAACCTTGTCCAACTACACGTTTTATTATTTTATTGAATCTATGTTCTGCTTGCCTATCCTTGGACAAAACTTTACAAATCATAACATACCTATTCACAGGGTGTTATATTAATTCATAACCTCTACCAAACAAAAATAAAAGCTCTGATTGAAGAACCCTAAAAAAAACACGCCGGTTTCAGTTATGTCCATAAAAATTAGAGCTACTACCGCTACTATAGTTAATTCCGAAAATTTTTCGAACGTATACCCTACAGAAATATTACGAAATTCGTTTCTGCAGTAGATAGTTTATTATTTAATAAAAACAATTTTTCTATAAAAACAGCAAACCAACAATGCCGATAAGTCGTTTTCTTCTGAAAAATTGATAGACTCGTTCAAGGAGCAATTTAGTTACGAACGTGGGCGCAAAAGTGAATTCTCTATCCCAAACGGCAAGCGCAATCGATGTCTTCATATGGCCATTTAATATTCATATCGAACTTCCTCGACTTCAAACAAAGCCGGCATTGATTATCTCATTTCCGGTTTATTGTAAAGGGAACTCGCAGCGAGACTCCCATATCTTTTGAAGATTCAATTTGGGTGTACACATTTCCAGTATTCTGGTTTTGGTAGTTTGCTAGAGAAATACACGGATTTGAACTACTGTCATTGACTTTCAAAACATTATTGTACAAGTCGATTCGTTTATAATATAAGATTTGCAGGGATGTAACATTTTTTCAATTTAACGTCTTGTACTATTTAGAGAGAATTTATCAATTCTGGAGTATAATGAATTTTTAATTTTACATTAATATTTACTACACAATAAATTTTGCCATAAAGAGGAAATAATATCGAAAATATATGAAAAAATAAAATAATGACTAAGTATTTAAAAGTAAAAAAAGAAACTCATGAGCCCCATTCTTGTCAATTCTTCATAATGGTACGAACATTCTGGGCATTTCTCAATATATTAAGCGTACTCTTTAGGCATCCTTTTGTTAGCTATATTGATTGTTTTGCAAGATTACATTCTTGACTACTCATTTATTATTTTATTTTCGTCATTTTGTAATGATTAAAAGTTATTATATTCTTGTCCCTTACCTATAAAACGATTACGAAATACAGCGAAAGCAATTTAAACACGCTTAGCAACTGACCCCTTAATTGGAAAAAACCATCAATAAGGCCAGTTTATCCCTCTGGACCCCCAGAAGGATATGCGGAAAAGCATTGGGAATCAGTCCCCAACTGATCTTCTGGCTTTACTATAACGTGGTAAAACCCTTTTTTACGTATGGCACGGTCGTCTGATGGTATAAGGGACAAGGCACTTTGTTTTTTGAGAAAAAATGCTTTTACACACCCATCATTATGTTCAGCTGGGTAATGTGAAACTCCAAATTTATAATACAGTGAAACCTGAGTAAGCCGGAACCTGTGTAACACGGAATCCTGTGTATGACGGAAATTTTGGCGATTACCTACATATTGTAATGTAAAAATTGCTTAAAAGCCGGAACCCTGTCTAACGCGAACACGGAATTTCCCTAATCTGTTAAGCCGGAACCTACTTATGTTATTGCTTTGCAGGTATAAAAGAATTTATAGATGTTTACATAATTAGTTTATGATTTCGGAAAGCCCCATAATAAGGGCGAACTATTATCAATACTTAGAACCATTATCACAGAAATTTAGGTACAAAAGCAGTAAATACACAAATAAACCAGTATTGTGTAGGTACGGCAGTTTGAGTTTATCCGTGAAAGTGCAAACATTTCAAAATGGCAAACCGAAAAACGAATACATTATCGCTAAAATCTAAAATGGACTTAATTAAATGTAGTGACCAAAAAAAAAAACTTACTCCAAAGCAATTGGTTATTCAATTTAAGTGCGGAAAAACGCAAGTGTATGAAATTTTGAAAAACAAGGAAAAAATTAAAGAAGAGTGGATGCGTGGTGGTAATGGCGATATTAAGAGAAAGCCAAAGGAATCACATCACGACGACGTAAATTCAACAGTTTTGGAATGGTTTATGGATGCAAAGTCTCGCAATCTTCCTGTATCTGGAACAATTATTCAAGAAAAAACAAGAGAAATTGCAAACCATTTTGGAAAAGTAGATTTTAAAGCTTCGAATGGATGGCTGGAAAGTTTTCGAACACGACATAACATAAGATTTAATCAGATCTGCGGTGAAGCTAAGGACGTCGACATGGAATCTGTGACTGAATGGACATCGCACATTACAGATTTAATTAAAAGATATACCCTAAAAGACATTGCTAATTGTGACGAAACTGGCCTTTTTTATAGAGCGCTGCCGGACAAGACAATGTGCTTTAAAGGTGAAAAATGTCAAGGAGGCAAACAATCTAAAGAAAGGTTAACCGTTTTGTTTTGCGCCTTTGCTGACGGAAAAATAGAAAAACCTCTAGTTATTGGAAAATCCCTCAGACCGCGATGTTTTAACAATACCAATGTGCCTCAGCTACCAGTTTATTGGCGAGCAAATAAAAAAGCATGGATGACATCAGTTCTTATGGAACAGTGGCTAAAAATTTTAAATCAAAAAATGAAATTTGAAAATCGACACATCCTTCTATTTTTGGATAATGCAACGTGTCACCCCAAAATAATACTATCCAATATAAAATTGTGTTTTCTACCACCAAACACCACAAGTCAAACACAGCCTCTCGATCATGGAGTTATACAAAACTTCAAAATGCATTACAGAAAACAAGTGCTGCGGTCAATTATTGCGAATATGAGATTCTCTCAATCAGCAGGAGATTTGGCTAAAAAAATATCAGTTTTGGATGCTATCAGATGGATTGATTATTCAGTAAAAAATATTAAACCTGATTGTGTTAAAAAATGTTTTGCGGCATGTGGAATCAAGCAAGATCGAGACGTTGACCTAATCGAAAATGTTGACGAAATTGACGAAAGTACAAAAGAAGTCGAAGAGTTAATTACTGAAATTAATCCCGGTTGTAATGTTCATGATTACATCACATTAGATGAAGCCGTTACAACAAATGCTGGATTTCAGTCCATAGAAGAACTGGTGTTAGAAAAAACTGCCGTGGAAACTACTGTGGCAGACGATAATGATGGGATTGGAATTGGTAAGCGATTTTTCTAATTCTCTAAAAAATAAACAACTTTTTATTTATTCTTTCCATCTTAATTGGGCATTTGGCCAAGTAGAAATAAAGTTAAAATACATAAAAATAAGATAGGAAGATTTCAGTTACCATCACAAAAATAACAGATAGAAAAAATTATTTTCCCATTAGCTTTTCAAAACGATCTGTTCTTAAATTATTATTTTTATCTACAGGAACAGAAGTTGAAGAATCCGATCGGATAAAAAAATTTTCTGAGGAGTGTTGCAGCGTTAGAGGATTTTTCCCGAAGAATAGAGAGCGAACCGATGAGAAAGAAGATTTTAGAATTAAGGACATTCATGGAATTATCTTACGTATTACAGAAGAATAAAAAACAACTTACATTGATAGAAATGTGGAATAAATAATAATTTATATTGTTTCTAATAATAAATAAAAATATGTAGGTACATAGTAATAATAACAACTATATATTAAATGTACGTATATTAGATTTTTTTTAATAAAATCATCACTTTTTTAAATCTACTATGTGCAATTTTTTATCTACCCTGTGTAACGCGGAATCCTGTATATGCCGGAAAATCGGTGCACGACCGTGCGATTCCGTTTTACACAGGTTTCACTGTACTCAGTAATAACACTTCTTTCCTTCTTCCTATGTACCGAAACCACAATTTAGTCGGACATAAAATAAGATCTTCCTATCCGTTTGTGGCTCTACTCTTCTTTCTTTCTCTTCTTAACTTCACTGATCCACCTATTAATTATGTGGTGGTTTTCTCTAGTGCTGGTAATTATATCTAATACGTTTTCCACATTCAATTGCGATTTGATTTCTCTCTCTGTTTTCATCCTATTTTCGCTGAATCGTACCATTTTCTGGAGTACTGAAGTCATTTTTCGCACTATATGTTTTGATTGTAGTTCCAGAAATGTGTGTGATACCTGTATTGTGGTAACTGGATATCTGGGAAGAGTTTTGGTAAAACTCAATCCTTGCATGGTAAAAAATTAACATTGTGGATACACCGAGTGAAGATAGTAGCAGTTAGTAGTTATCTGGTGCTATCGAGATAGGCAGCCTTCAGCATTTACTACGGCTAAGTTGGTTTGTATAGTTAACCAGGGATCACAGTAACGTGTTACTTTACCATACCATGGTTTATTGGATACGGTTGGAAATGAATCCAAAGTATTACACTAATTCATCAGACTAGCCTGGCCCTTGAGGGACTAGCTAATCAAATAAGTAATAATCAAACAAATAACTCTTCATTAATAATTTAATAATAAAAAAAACTAAAAAGGGGAATCTGTTTTGCAAATTTGTTAAAGAATCCGAGAGTAATAGATCGTAATACATCCATATCGAAGTCTGTAGAGCGCTGAGATATGCTAATCTTTAGGAGGGTTTGCAAATAAAGAAGGTTACCCAATCAAACAAAAAATAAACGTTAAAGTTTATTTATAATATTGTAGAACACAACAAAAAAATAGCTTTGCAATTTAGGTCATCGACCAAACAACTTGTTAACAGAAAGTTAGCACTTATCGTATCAAAAAAATACGAAATATTGCAAAAAATAGTTAAACCGTGAACTATGTGTGATTTATATTAGTCGTGTCCTAGTTCATCGGCCACTGTCCACCTGCATCTCCACGTTACCTCAGGTGATTTATTCCACCCCTCTCCCCGCACTCATTACCAAATCTTACGTTACTGCACTTCACGCTCGGGCCAGACGGACAGTTGGCTACACAATTAATTGTACAATCGGCACAAACATTTTTATCGTTATTATTAAATTCCAAGGGGTGGACCAGGGGCTAGTAACTCAAATGGAAAAACATGAGAAAGGTAATTTAGTACCAGTCCAATTAATGGGATGGCGCTCGTATCGAAATGTCAAGTCAGTTGTCAGCAGCTCCAAACTTAGAAAAATTAAAATGGCTATTGCATTTGAAGGAGTATTGGATTTTGATTCATCTAGAATCTAGATTTATTTTTCAACATTTTTCAATTTTAAGCATGTTTTCAAAAGATTGGTAGATGGATTTCAGCAACGAACAATAAAGCACTTCCAGATATTGGTAGTGATGCAATTTGTACCACAATAAATATGATGTCGTCATATGAAGGATAACCAAATAATTTGTAATAAGTATCTTAAGAAAACTGCATCTATCACTGTTTGGCACCAATGGTAAGAAATATTTACAAACTTGTTTTTGATTCAGTGTTAAAATAATTGGTTTGTTATTTAAATTTCTTTTTGTTTTCAGTTTTTAAATGATCATTGTTGTAAAGAAAATGTTGGCCCTCCAAAATGAAAATACCCTGTTAATCGATGAAATATTTGAGCCTCAGGCATCAATATCAAAAATTGATTCAATGCCATTGACATCAACGTGTGTAAGTTTAATTTAACACACCCTATATATAACATAGCGAATGAATAAAGTCAAATAAAATTATTTGACGACCTGAAAACAATTAAATATGTATAACTAACTGCAGGGTGTTTTGCTTTAAAAATATATAATTTTGATCAACACCTCGTTTATGGACCACCCTGTATATTTAGGAATAATTTTTGAATATGGTCATACAACTTTCATAATAATTTTTTTTATTATTTTCAATAATAAAACAGCTATCGATCAATTACGCACTGATGGGACACTCGTTGGATAGGCAAATTTATAAGAAATTGTATGCTTAAATATTATACCGGGTGTTGCTTTTGAAAAAATTGAGTAATTTAAACTTAAAAGTAATCATATTTAAGACATGTTTCAAAACACTCGGTATAAAGGAATCCAGCACTATCACCACTATTCGTTATCTTAATGTGCTTTAAGTCAGTATATTAAACAATTTTGAAATCAATATAATGCTACTTAAATTATGATAAATTAATTTGGGGTCTGCATCATTTTCTAATTTCATTAAAATTTAATTCTACCAAGCCAACTAGTAATATTTTTTTAAATTTGTGACGAAGTCATTAAATTTTGCTCTCAATTGATTTAAAAAATTAATATTTCAATTAATTTCCGCCTGAGCACATGTAGATTCCCAGGAATTACCGTTTTTCAACAAATGCGAGTACCCTCGTAGGTTAAAATATTCCTATATTTCCGAAATCCGAATGGGCATTTTTAGAGTCGATTTCGTATGAATTATCTACTTTTATTTGTCAAGGTATCCCCCACTCAGGTTTATAGAAAAGCATAAATTCAATCACATCTGGGAATTACGACCTTTTGATTTCCGGCCGCCGTAAGCTCTTCTCTCTTGACTGCCGACAGCCGAAAACTATTCGCCATTCTATAGTGCCTAGTGAAATACTCCGGGAGTGCCGTGATTTCGAAAGATCATTGAATAACCCCGTTTATCTTCTAAGGTAGGATACCGCATATTATTTTTTATTGACTTTAATATAATTTGTTGGGACACCCGTGCGACAAGTGAAAATTTTTTATTCATATCCAGGATATTTCATTTCATCCCTCAGTGGGAAACCGTTGGCAATTTTAATTTGAGGCTGGACATAGGCTAGACTCTGAGTGCTCTCATTGTCAACGACTATATCCAATCTCTCTTAGAAATCGTCCAGTTAACATGTAAGTTTCTTTTCTTTTAATTACTCATTCAGTTGTATTTGAATCATTCCGTTCCCCGTCCACAACTAATTATTGAACGAAGCCGACGATTTCTGTAAAATCAATTCTTGATCGACTTTTGGGCAAATCTCAAAATAATGTTTACGTTAACCATCGCATTCTTGTTCCAAACACCGCGCTGAAAATTATCATTCTCGTTCAACTTAATTGCCAGAGCGTCGATCGGTCCGAACTAAGATACAGGGACGTTCCGAAAACTTAGATTTCATTTATTTGCTTACATTTGATTGCCGTCTTATTTAAATAATTTATTTTTAATAAATTTTCCGAATACAAGGAGCCAGCCGTTAATATTTAATTAGTTTCCATTTAAAATAATTTATTTTTAATAAATTTTCCGTATACAAGGAGTTTCATAATTCCCTCACCGCTTGGCCTCCTGTGCTAGCGAACCGCAATTTTTTCTCAATATTTAAATTGTTTTCAAGTGTATTAACTTATTTTTAATAAATTTTCCGTATACAGGGAGTTTCATAATTCCCGGACCGCTTGGCCTCCTGTGATAGCGAACCGTAATTATTTCTCAATATTTAAATAGTTTTCAATTGTAATAATTTATTTTTCATAAAGTTTCCGGGTACAGGGATCCATCAATATTTAAATAGTTTTCAATTGTAATAATTTATTTTTCATAAATTTTCCGGATACAGGGTTCCATCAATATTTAATTATTTTTCAACTGTAATAAATTATTTTTCATAAATTTTCCCGATACATGGATCCATCAATATTTAAATAGTTTTCAATTGTAATAATTTATTTTTCATAAAGTTTCCGGGTACAGGGATCCATCAATATTTAAATAGTTTTCAATTGTAATAATTTATTTTTCATAAATTTTCCGGATACAGGGTTCCATCAATATTTAATTATTTTTCAACTGTAATAAATTATTTTTCATAAATTTTCCCGATACATGGATCCATCAATATTTAAATAGTTTTCAATTGTAATAATTTATTTTTAATAAATTTTCCGACTACAGGGATCCATTAATATTTAATTAGTTGTTAAGTGCAATAATTTATTTTTAATAAATTTTCCGAATACAGGTGCCATTCATATTTAATTACTGTTGTATTTTTATTTGTAAATATATATTTTATTACCTATTCCTATGTTTCTCTTACTGCTGGTTCTTAACCGTTCTCTTTCAGGGTACCGTAGGGTACAAGGTGTAAGGGAGATAAGTGTTTTATTTTTATTTATTCTAGTATAGTGACTACCTAGCAGTGACCGCCTGGAATTATTTTTACCTCCACTGAGTTCACCTTGAGTACACTCTGGTGTACCACAGGGTCGCAGATCAAACTGCGATACCAAAACTGGCGCTTGAGCAACCCCTATTCGGGAATTACCTTCATAGCGCCACACAGGCTCGCTGATTCACTGTAGGTAAACCAGGAGTCTGTCACAAATTATTCTAGGGTTGAATACAGTCTTACCAAATCATTCTTAAATTGAAATAAAATACATATTCTATTTTAAAAATATGCCAGGCAATAATGTAACATCCTGTATATCCAAAAATATTTTTAAAATATGTATTTTTGAAATCCATATAACTTTTCTTTGAAAAATGTTTGCGTCTTTAACACAAATTAAAATATTGAACAATTACGCACTAATGGGACATAGACATGGGTACATACATATAGCAGTCAACGTGTTAACTCAGAAATAAGATTCTTTATAAAGATAAAATAACATTTAGAAGAAGAAAGTCAAGTCCGCAAATATTACGTGCGTACCATACGGTGATGCCAGGTCATTCGGATTCAAATTACATCGGAATGTAATAAAGTTTCTTTCCATTCCTGCATTTCACTATTGTATATTTCACCCACTTTAAAATGAAATTCGTCCGAGAAAGAGTTGTGAAATTATCGTATAAATTGATAATTATTGTACATCTGGCAACGTGACCAACACTTGTTCAAACACAGAGAAAATAAGTCGATAAGTAGTTGGAACAAAGTGAGACAAATATATATGAAAATCACGAAACAATAAAAGACGGCATACAGCTGTATCACTAATTCAAAAGTTGGTATCTCTAAACAATCATTCACCTATTAAAACCATCTCTAAAACAAAGTAGCTACATTGTTTTTTATGGTGACATCTTCTTAAAAATAGACTAACTACACAATTACAGGTATTCATAGAAAATCTCTAGACAAATAAATTTATCAAATATTTGTTAATCGTACTTTCACTTAGATTTGAAAACTACCCAATAAAATTTAGAAATATTTTGGCGGTATACTTGGAAAAATATGTAGAGTGAAATCTCCTACTTTTTAGCTCTGGTTTTAAAATCACATTTTATAATTTTTTTTAAATTCAGTGTATAAACAGGGGCCCTATTCTCGAATGTCTATTTCTAAATGTCACACGCGACATTGATGAAATGTCGAATAAGAACGCAAAAACGTATTCTGGAATGGCGAATTCGACATTTGTTGTTAGACATAAAGTCGAGTGGTATTCAACCAGTCGACATTGTAATGTCGCATGCCTTTTTAAATATGAGTGTCCTATCCAGTATCGGATTGGGCTGTCGGTCTACCGGCAAAAGACCGGTAGGTCTTTGTTCAAGCTGTGGGCCCTCTTTCAGGCAGTGGACCCTCGTTCAAGCAGTGGGTCCTCGTACGGGCATTGGGTCCTCGTTCAGGCACTGAGCCTTAATCAGGTGGACCTAATTCAGTGAGCCTAAGTCAGTGGACCTCAGTCTGTGGACCCTTGAGAATAAAAAAGGCGAAATAAACCTTGGCAAAAATGAGGATGGACACAGTAGTTCACCTCCAACTAACAGGCCCCGGAGAGGCAAAAGAATCTCTGAGTCTGAAGCAAACAGGAGAAAGAGGGATAAGCTGCAGGCAGTGCTACGGGAAACGCCACCCTCAGCAAACCCCCTTACTCCAAACAAAACAAAAGAGGCCTAAACAAGTCCCTAGACAGCGACGCTAGTTCAGCCTCCACAAGAGGCTGGAACACGACACAACTAGGGACAAGAAAAGAGGTAACGCCCTGGAAGGTGAAAAACCCAGACAGGACCACAAAGTTCTGTCTGGGATAAGCTACAAGGATGCAGCTACGAGCCACCTGAAAGTAGCTATAATAGACAAGCATAACCTTTACGGTAAGATAACTACCGAAAGAGAAATCCTTGTCAAAAAGACACTGATGAGAGAGCTGGACAAAACAATCTTGTCCGCCTCCTGCAGCAAAACCAAGCCACCCACATTCAGGTCTTGGTCGCACTCTGGTGAAATTATGACAGTAACCTGCAACGATGACCTGACGTTGGAATGACTAAAAACCAAGGTACTAACCTTAAAAACATGGGAAGTAGCAACACTCGCAGTTGTAAGGATGGACGAGCTCCCCTAGCTCACCAAAGCCTTTCTCTGGATCCTAGGGGAAGCGCAAGCTGACTTTGACGAAAAAGAGGTTGCGCTTAGGCGAGTTGAAGGGCAAAACCCAAACTTGCATGTGGCGAAATGGTGCACCTTCCACCATGAAATCAAAAAAAAACCCTAAGGGTCATCTTTTCTTCTTCGGCATCGGAAAGGAAGACATGGGAACCCTAAAGGCCAAATCAATGAGAATGAGGAGCTATGCGTTCACCTCATTGACTATAAGGCGAAAGGTCGAAAAAGAGGCTGACGCGGAAGTAATTGTCTACTGTAATATACTCGTATTGTATATTTCTATCCAATGTTGTCATTCGCCAAATATGTCACCGATTTTAAAATCTCTATTTGTCTTTGAGAATACGGATAGTGTCAGTCGATCGACATTTTAATAGACATTAGCAGTAGACATTATGACTAATGCGACATTTTTAATAGACATTCGAGAATAGGGCCCCAGGACAAATAAAAAATAGGACATTTCATTCTCCAAACCTTTAAGCTGGTAGAAGACTCATTTTAATACATTTAGCGGAATTTAAATTCAATTGGAAATGGTGAACCCTTGCTTCTTACATGAAAAATACAGTGATACTGCAGCCTTAAGAAATATTTACTCCAAATACCGTCCTGCATATTTGTTTTATAAATTTTTTCCATTATAATAATTACGAAATGGTAAATGGACTGTATTTAATCATATAGAATTAAATGAGGGAATTCTAGATTAACAAGTTGATGAATTTGAAAAGCGTACGGTTTCAAATAATTAATCTTTCTATTTATTTTCTCTAATTTCATTATTTTTTGACGTTGTGTGGGTGTTTTTATAACGAGGTAAAACTGAGGGGAGCTAAATTATGTCCCAAAAAATATTTTGTTGGTGAAATATATTTACGTATTTAAGAGTTTTATTGTTGACTGGACAATTATTTATTAATGCCCTCTATTAATGGTTTTTTTTTATTAAAAACGATTTAGTTTAGTCAAACAAATATATAGGGTGGCTACTTTTTATATTGCTATGTCGAAAACCGTAAGAGTTACAAAGTCGGTCAAATGGGAAAAAAGTTGTACTATTGCAGGACTAATTTAATAATGTTTTAAAACCTAGAACGTCAGGACCGGTTTCCAACATATTTAAGGAAAACCAAATGACTATTTTCGATTGTATTGCCTCTATTTTACGAATTAGAAAAAAATTGTAAATCTATTTTTTATTTGGTATTAAATAGCGGCTAATTAACCGTAGATAGATTTTTCATACAACATTTCGTTTCTGGAGGGCCATCATCAAGTATATTTTTTTGAATACCGACCTGTATTTTTTTCCATTTTAAAAAAGTACTTTTAATCCTTAATTTATCTATGTAATACACATTAGTAGTTTAGGACGTTTTGATACTTTTTATTATTACTATTGCAAGGTTACTATAAATTTTATTGTTTTAATACAGACCTGTATTTTTTATTATGCTTTTTTACTAAGATTACTACCAAAACTACACTCTTAAAATTATTTTTAAATTATTCGATGTTTCGTAACATTTGCTTTCTTTACCAAAAATTTAATAGCAATCGTACCTGAGCCATACCTGTTGTGTTAAAAAAGGCTCGCGGTAAGTGAGGAGTATTTTTTTTCTATTTAACATACCGTAGTTCATCAAGGCAGTTTTGTCTGTTCAAGGAATATTATTATAAACGGGTCTATCAGTATTTAGGCGAGTAACAAATAAAACAAATATTCTAGAGTGATCTAATATTATTTACACAAACAAACAAATTTACAAAAATTGCTTAAATTGGCCACCATTATTTTAAGCATAAAGTCGTGCTATTTTTATGAGTTTCGCTGCCCTGGTAATCAAATTTTTTAAATTTTCTTTTAAAAATGGCGACTTTTCGAAAGAGAAAAAAAATTGAATAATAATATCCAATAACCCACCCAAACGAGCCGCTTATGACTATATTAAAAAATCTTATTTACGAAATTTGATTGGATAGATTCAAACAAATAAATGTACAGAATAATATCATTTAATAAAAAACAGTTTTAAAGGTATTTAAATTAAACCGATTTTAGAGCACTATCTTCAAAGAGCTCTAGCTACCTTGAGAAGCATTTTTGGATTGAGGTAATTTAGATTTTGTGGTTTTATTCTTCGAAAAGCGTTTCTGGACAACCTATATAAAAATAGTACAAAGGTGTTAGATCTGCTGACCTAGGAGGTCAAAGGGACCTTCTTTTCCACCGGTTGGCATAATTGCTTTAACTGTTCAAGTATGATTAAAAGTATATAGAGCACTTTCGTCTTAAAATTATCCAAGAAATATATGTGTACCAATACAACTTCTAACACGCAAGACCATTTTTAAAAATTTTATTAATTTAGTTTTCAGTAACACCCTGTACAGTTATAATTAAAGATAAACAAAATCATTACTTTGACTACCGTAATAGAATATTTTAATTTCAAGAACTTACATTAGATATTGTCATATTTAAAACACACATTTTTGTAAATTTAAATAATGATTATTTATTATTAATAAATATTGGACAATTAACTCATTTATTAGAAAAAAATAATTTTTATCAATGCGGTAACTGTAAGAAACTTGAACACCCTGTATCTCGGAAACGATGCATTTTCAGACAAATGTATTAATTTTTTTTATATTTTGACCAAAAAAATCCCATTTTAAATTTGTATCCTTAAAAATAGCTCCATTTCAACTTGAAGAAACAGTCCTAAAAATTAAAAATAAAATGGACTTTTTCGAAAAAATTTCAAGTTACCCCCAGCTCGCGTTAGCTATGCACATGAAGGTGCAGTTTGACATGTCCCGGGTTACTTCCCGTGATCGATCGGAGAGGAGGGGAGAGCGGGCAATAGCGGTGGCGGTAGAATGCCGCCTCTCCTTTCCCCCGCCGACGTCGGGGGGCGGCAGCAATGGATTCCCCGGACCGACTGGCGACACTCCAGCGGCGGGAGAAGACACCGAGGCCCCAAATACGAATCCTTTTCGGGAATTCCTACTATGCCGTCAGGTATGCGAGAACGAAGGTTGACAAAGAGTTCAGTGACTTTGGAAGAGTTTTTTTTTGTTCCCCTTATAATTCACACAGGATGTTTTGGTAAACACGATTTATATTTTGAGTAGGGAGGTTACAGCATTCAAGTTAATATTGACAGAGTTAAGTACACTGTTTTAGAAATAGTCTAATACGGTCGCAAAATGATTTGTCATGTCATTTGGTCTTAATTCTAATCTTATAGTATTTTATTATATTTTCTTAACAATACAATCCTACAAAGATCAGCTAGTATTACAGATTTAGCTGTGATATTCAATAGGGAATTATGTTTTGGTCCGCATATTAACAATATTGGATCCGCGGATAATACAATATATGACAACCGCCTATAATAAAACAGCAGTCTTCTACGTATCCTGAATTTGTATCCCTGGAGTGGATGTTATTTTGGAACTTTCAACTGGTCCGAGTGAGCTAACTGATTCTTTAGCAATAAACTGTGACCCCAAAAATAATATTCACTGACACTGACAGCAGCAAGCAAAATATCAGGTGCGTTTTATTAATCCGCTTCTGCTTCCGGAATTGTCAGTTCAGTCGTTCTAACCTTTCAGATTAAAACAAGAAAACCGACAATTCCGAAGCAGAAGCGGATGATTAAAACGCAACTATTAAAAATATTGCGCCAAGATGTAGGCAACACGTAATAAGGGTTCAAAATGGCGGAGTTTTCTATCTCCTTTTAATAGGCACTCAGAAAGCTGCGCAGTGCGACCATTCTCCGTATAGTAAAAGAAAATCAAAGTATGTGGTGTAGGGTCATTGTGGGAACAGTAAATCATTTTTTTTAAACCTATCATTTTGGTAAAAAATGCAGCTATAATCCTAAAAAGTGTCAAAACACATTGGTACAGGTCTTTTTTTGATTGCTTTGTCATATATCAATCGATTTTTTGACAGCTTCCAAATATTTAACTTGATTCACTGTGTACACGGTGGGGGCAACCGTGATTCGCCAGAGGTACACAGTGAATCTTGTTTTAAATGAGTCAAAATTTATAATACTCCTTACAAAATAAAAATAAATTCTAGTCACAACCATTAAACAGGCTCATTGAAAAATAAAAATAAATTCTAGTCATAACCATTAAGGAGGTCTTTTCGCCACCAATGTTAAATAAAAAATATTAGATTATGACTAAAATTAATTTTTTTCTAATAGTAGATGTCCTTATTTATCTAATAGTGAACTTTTAACTATACCTTACCGTGCAAATTTTTGAGAAAAATTTTTTTTTTAATGTGTGTGTTTGTGCAGTGTCTTATGAGAAAGTAAGACTTCAACAACAATTTTCAAATTATAATTAATTTTACTATTATTTATTGATTAGATGGAGTAGAAAAAAACTAAAAATAAGGTTTTTGAAATATTTAGGTTTTGTTTTTTACAATAAAATATATAGGTTACCGTGGAATTTATTGAGAAATTATTATTAAAATATCACAAAAAATTTTCAACTAGGTTATTTGAAAATTTTTTGTGATTTTTTATTATTAATTTCTCAATATTGCTGAATTTTTACCATAGTTAAAAATGGTAAAAAATGTACCATCAAACAAAATTGGTTCACAAGAAGATTTTAGCTGATTTTGACTAGCCTCGCTAACAGTAGAAATACTTCTGGATGATTCTTGATGACTAGGACTAAAACATTTATCAGTCTTATCGGTATCAGATACAGTATTTAAATTATTCAGAGATTTACTACTCTTGTCAGTTTTAATTTAAAAAAAAATCATTAAACTTATTTTTCTTTTAGTATTTTTCAAACTTGGAGTGTATTCGGGGTCATCCGAATCATCTAAGGCTTCATAAGGATTCAATGATTCCAAGATATCATTTTCAGGCGTCAATATATCTTGTGCCTCCAATTGTTCAGCTACTATTCTGGCAGATTATTATTTAGGAACGGACAGGTTAATAACGATTTTGACGAATCAGGTGATTTCAGTCCCTTCTCGTCTCTTGAGTGTTTTTTATAGATATAAATATTTTTACGGATTTAAATCATTTTGAAAAGATTTAAATCACTTTAAAAAGATTTAAATCTATTCAGAAAGAAAGATTTAAATCATTAAAAAATTTAAAACTAATTTTTAAATAAAAAATCAAAGATACTTTTCAAAAAGATTTAAATCATAAATCAAAAATCATTTTTTTAAAAAAGATTTAAAATCAAAGTATTTAAATCAAAAAATGATTTAAATCTCACTGATAGGTGACAGCTCTGCTCTTCGTCGAAACGATAACGTGACTGTGCGATTTAATTTGTTATTTAATAAAAATACTAGTGAACAATCTTTTTCGTGGCATCGTGGCGCGTAGGAAGCATATTGTTATAACGTAAAAAAGACATAATAGTCCAGTCATTTAAGCTTAAATTAGGTAAGAATCTCGGAATTCGAGATACCCAGCTGTAAGTCTGTAAATACCTACTTGTATATTGACACCCTAAAAGTTGTCTTAAAACCTACATATGGTAGGGTGTACGCAACTATTAAATTTCAAGGTCAAAGGTCACAAAAATCGTTTTTTTTGCGCTTTTTTTTTGTAAATATCTCATTTCCTATGGGTTTTTTGCTATTTGTATTTATTATCAATATTGTGTGGAAATGGAGAAGTTCTGTAATCTCCTTGGAGTCGACCGAGCAACACGTAGATTCCAGAGACTCAAGAGTGAAAAAAGACAATATACTATTTGATTGGTTTAAACTCCATGATTCTTTTTCAAATACTACGCAGTTAAAATCGATAGCTTCTGGAATTGTTGGAAATGAGCAAATTAACTGCCATAGAGCTTACGAAATTGGATTAGAGTCTATGAAGAACATCACCGGCTTATCATTTAATGAAATAAAGTTGAAACGTTCCGAAAAAGTAATGCCGCTTTCCAGTGTTAACAAATCTGTAAAAATAAATGATTTTAAAGTTGCAGTGGATCCATTATTACTCTTCCAAAGAATTACTGTCAGCAAACAATTTGAAAGTAATCTTGAAGAATATCTTCAATATGAATTGAGTCCGTATCCAAAAGCTCTATTTGATAATGATGGCATGAGAAAAACAACAAAATCGTCATTGTATGACAATATGAGCCCAATTGATTTTGTTCTCAATGAAAATAATGTGACGTTCATTATTGATGGCGGATTTCTTCTTTATCATGTTGTATGGTGCAGAGAAGATAATTTTTCTATTATTTTTGATAAATACATGATTATTTACAAAGGCATTACCGTTCCAAAATAATTGTTGTATTTGACGGATATTCAGACTACAGTAAGAACGTAAAAGCTATGGAGCAGCAGAGAAGAACTGCTGCACTTTCAAAAACGTATGAAGTCTGTTTCGATAAAACAATGGTTGTACCAGTTACTCAAGAAAAACTCTTATCAAATCGAAATAACAAAGATATGCTCATTAATATGTTAATTGAAAAATTACAAGCTGCAAATATTACTACTAAACAAGCTAGAGATGATGCGGATGTTCTTATTGATGATACTACAATTGAAGAATCAGTCTGAAAAAGCTGCAGTTATAATAGGACAAGATATTGATTTACTTGTCATTTTAATTGGGCGTACACTGTCTTACGAACAAGAAATTTTCTTTAAAAAAGTTGGGAAAGGAAATGTAAAAACGGAGATATACTCGACTAAAAGTTTTGATAGTTATCCTCATTCCAAAACGCATATCTTATTTCTGCACGCATTAAGTGGCTGTGACACAACTTCTGCGCTTTTTAAAAAGGGAAAAAAATAATTTTTATAAGTTTTTGAGAAACTGACAAATTTGGAAGAAAATTGTTCGGCCCAGAGATTATTAGAAAATGGAACTCAAACCTTATTAGCAGTCTATAATGCTTCGAAATCTGTGAAAAGTCTCAAACATCTTCGTTATATGCATTACGTCAAGTCTACAAAACTTAATAAACCTGTGCAGCTTTCAAATATTCCACCAACAAGTGCAGCTGCTCATCAACATTTCAAACGTGTATATTATCAAGTTCAAACTTGGTTAGGGCATGATTTGGAACCCCAGGTATGGGGTTGGGCAATGCGAAACGATTTTCTGGAGCCTATCATGACAATTTTACCACCTGCTCCAGAAGATTTGCTAAATACAATTTTCTGCAACTGCAAGAGTGGTTGTGGTTCGCGATGCGGATGCATGAAAGCAGACTTGCAATGCTCTTTAGCTTGTGGCCAATGTAATGGGCAAGCTTGTCTCAATGCTCTACCATATCAGAGCGACATTAACGAAGATGGAGCCTTTGACCCCGAAATCATGGAAGAACTTGAGACAAATGTCATTGAAGACGATAATGAAGACCAGTTTGAAATTTACCAGCAGCCGGAAGACGACGATGAAGAGGAAGAAGATTATTAAAATTATAAATTATAGTTTTTGTACCCTTTATTCCATTTTTTTACTTTTAATAAAAATAAATGTATTGAATGATATTTTTTAATGAAAAGATTAATTCATAATTTATTTGTTTTTTTTTTTCATCATGTAAGAAGTTATTAATATTAATTAGGTTAAAATTCAAATATAATTCCTATATTTTCATTAACAATTCTGCAATTACATGGGCAGGTAAGTGTTGTTAAATAAATTAATACTGAATAAAAAGTGGATAGTTTAGGAAAAAAATGATAAAATATAATATAATAGATAATAAAAATTGACAAATATTTATAATCATTGATTTATCGATAGTTCATCAACTAACTATACAGGGTGTTTCCGAACTTGGCGTCCAAATTTGTAGGGGTGGTAGTTCGCATAATTTGAGAGTGATCGGCAGATTTCATTTTTCTAAAAAAATTATAATATACAAAATGGAGCCATTATAAAAAAAATCAAAGAGCAGGTCCTACCCTGAGCGCGTAGCTGTTTATAATTTTTAATTATTTTTATTTTAAATATTTTGGAAAAATGAAATCTGCGAATCGGTCTCAAATTATGCGAACTACCACCCCTACAAATTTGAACGCCAAGTTCGGAAACACTCTGTATATGGCGCGTTTTCGACCGGAGGCACCGGTTGACCAGAAGTGATGCTGTGACTGCGCGCTCTCCGCCCTCTATCTCGAAAACGAATACAAAATTTGTAGAGAATTTTGTATTCTACAATATTGATAATAAATACAAATAGCAAAAACCCATAGGAAATGAGATATTTACAAAAAAAAAAAGCGCAAAAAACCGATTTTTGTGACCTTTGACCTTGAAATTTAATAGTTGCGTACACCCTACCATATGTAGGTTTTGAGACAATTTTTAGGGTGTCAATATACAAGTATTTACAGACTTACAGCTGGGTATCTCGAATTTCGAGGTGAACTTACTATAATGACTGGACTATAACAACAAACAAAATTCTGAAAATTTATTTAGGTAATTTTGTTTATTATAGTTTGAATATTCGGTAAAAAATTTAAAATTATAGCATTTTAAATTTTAAGGTATATTATTTAATTCAAGAAAATTTTCGTCAATTTTGGATTTTAAAAAATTCATAACAATTAAAGGGTTGAAGATACGATGATGGCCGTAACGACTTTTTTTATTCGAAATATCCTAAAAAATATAAAAAAAATTAATTCATTGCAAAAAATGCATTTTTTCTGGCTTAATTAATTTTTCGTCGTTTAAACAATAACATCAACAAATATCGAGTGTCATCTTACACTTTTATAATTAGGCAAGCCTTCCGAATATTTAAAAAAAAATTAAAACAATTTTGCAAACAAATGCGCCAGTATGCTCTGGTCTAATTAGTTAACGATGAATTTTTATTCATTCAATAAAAAGTAGGAACATTTCTGTATTTATGCCTCTATTCAAAAAAATATTGGCTCTATTTGATGAGACAGCCACCTAAAAATGTGTGCACCTCGACTGTATGATCTTTTTTGGCCTCGGCTGACTCCTCGGCCGACTCCTCGGCCGCAAATTTATGATTCGTAGTTCTTTAATTAGGTTTTCTGTTAAACAGCGTATTAAGTAAATAAATAAAAAGTAATCAAGTTGACTTTAGAATTATGTGAAAAGAAGATTGTACTTACAAAATTATAATAAAGCGTGTTTCTTAACAGGAAGAGAAATTTTAACGCTTGTTGCTCGTTCTCGTTTTATCGTTAATTTTAATTAAAATTGAAGCCTCGAACTAGCAACAAACTTAAACTTACTTATCGTGAAATATTCGGTGGTTTACGAAGAGAATATTAATCATTAATTAGATAACCTTTAATTATTGATTATGTTGTGGAAACTATGGTGGGCACGCATCAGTTTTATAATGATTGTTATTCTACCAAAGTTTAGGCATCCTCTGCTTCTACGGTAACCCAAATTGATTGGTGTGCAGATATTGTTGCCGTTATATAAAATGATTTATGGAAAATTGATTACTATTTTCAATTGAATTTATTTTTACGGCACTTTGACGTCAACTTTGTACAATTATCTAAACATAATAATATTTTAAAAACTTATACAAAACAAACTTTCTTCAAATACTTTTTCATCTCTTCGTGCATGCAGGAAAGTTTTATATCTAAATATAGATACAATATCTACCCACGTACGAATGTACATTTTTGCAGAAAAAGAATCTGTGTTAGTTCGGTGAAGAACTAAAGTTGGTATATCACTATGGTCACGTAGTATGAAAAGTACATAATTTTATACACGTAGGTACATAAGGATCTAAATAAAAATAAATGTGTTGAATCTGAGTCATTTTAACTCAAATATGAACCATTTGTATTTAAGAGGTTCACAGATAATTAACAGAAGCAATAACATTTTGTATCAGTAGTTTTTAACTTATTTTTTACTAGATTTGAAAAATAAAAAACTTTAGTACATGACAATCCAATTAATAAATGAGAAAGATTATTATTCATTTTCATTGTCAAAAAATAAGGATTAATGTTGAGGTCAGGGGCGGTTTCTCCATTGGTTCATTTGTGCAGTGAACACCCAGTTACATTGTAACGTGATACTTGATATTTTATCTATTTCTTATAATGTGTTTAAGCTCAATTCATTGGGCGTGGGTTAGGTTATTAAATAACTCGAATAACCTTGAAAAAGAAGTTGGGCACTACTATATTTAAAACTTACTATACTTGACTTTAAATTAGTGAAAAAAATATAGAAAATCACTAACCACTAACAAATTATATTTAAACCCGTGCTTTAAATAAGGTAGTAGCAAATTCTAATTCACATTGTTTTACTAAATTCAAATTTAAGATGATTTATTTAAAAGCACATATCTTTAGTTAAAAGCAGGTAATATAAGGAAAGATTATTGCATGGTCTATCTTCAGGCAACTTCTTCAAAGGGATTCGGTATCCTTATTCCTAATTCTGCAACTTGAATGATCTCGTGAGATTTGGTATTCTAATTTAAACTCGAAACTGTCTAGATCTTCTAGAGATGAATTAAACCACGGGCTTCAGATTGTACCAAAACCAAAACAATCTTCTCGGTATAAAACCATAAAACTTCTCAATAGGAATTCAAAACTTCTTGATAGGAATTCAAAACGTCTAGATATAAATCCAAATAAACCGTCTAGATATAGCCATGCTAAAAAGAAAGGGAAATGTTATGACAGGAAATAGGAAATTTGAACAGGATTTAGATAAAATACTTTTAACTATTAAATGAACAATTTAAAATTATTAAATAAATAATTTCACAGAGACCAAAATTAATATGAAAAGGAAAAATCCCATTTAACATATTTAAACATAGTAAAGCATAATATCTCATTCCAAACAAAATAATATATAATTTTACATAAACCAACATGTGTTACCCATTGTTGAGGTTATGTTAAAAATTTGTTATTTTATTTAAGAAATTCTTGTACAAAATATATATTTTCAACAATATATCAATATTAAAACTTACTTTATAACATCAGACGGATTATAGGATAGATAAAAATTTAGTACATCGGATGACCAAGATATATTAAAATTTAAATCAACCTGCAGTGGGATTCTCATCTTTCGTACTCGGGATATCCCGAGAAGCTCACTATTCGCTAGAAAATAATCGAATCTTATGTTAAATGGAGTTGGGTATCGATCTAGACGTGAAAATAAGACTGCCTTGGCGTTTTATGTTTCTTGGTTGTTGTTGTTATGTCATTAAATGGTGTTTTTGGTTAGAAAATGTTTCGTTTGAAATATTTTATTTAAAAATATTAAGCTAATGTATAAAATTTTTGTCATCTCTATTAAATTAGACGTTTAGTAGAATACATATTAAGTTATTTTAAAATACAGTAAAATGAGTGGAAGACACTTGTGTGCCTCAATGCAATCCTTGTATAATTATTTCATGAAAAAAATGGCATTCTGTTACATTTCATCGGTTTCCTAAAACCGGTAGATGTAAGGTAATTTTGTAATATAAAAGTGGAAAATCTGAACTTGTGGATGCAATAAGAGTATGCTTCAAAACTTGAAAATAGGGAAGTAAAATTTATGAAAGGAAAGTTTGTTCTCAGCATTTTAAAGATTTATAGGTACTTATAAAGGTAATACCTAGGTATATTTTTCATTTAATGTTTATTTAATTTTTTTTATGTTGCAGCTGCCACATCTCAAATAAAAAGAAACTCTCCTTTAAAACTGCCAGTTGTTAAGGAACATTCTTATGACTCTGTTCCATCTACTTCAAAATCTAACAAAGACTAATAAAAATAACTCAAAATTGAAAAAATTCCCAATCAGTTTGAATGTAATAATTAGAACACACAATAAGGGTTAGTTAATGAAAGTGATTTGTTTCAAGATAAACTAGTAACTCCTCCTGAACAAGACATAGAAGATGCAAATTAATATTTTGCAGTTAATAAAAAGTGTTGACAGTAGTTAGTGTACAAGTGAAAATAGTAAAAAGTAGAGTTTTACCATGTGTTGATTTATTAGAGTTTAAAAATGAAAATAGTGTAAAATTTACATTAACCATCACTTTTGGAAACTTGATTTATAATATATCTAAACCTACCAGAGTAACCAAAATTTCAAAAACATTACTTAATGTTATGTTTTTAAAAACTGTCTGGTTATCATGCTGGTAATATAGAGATCTCATACCTCTGCTGATCACTGCTTTTTCGTAAATTTGCTGAACAAGAAACTGATCACAAAAATGGGCCATGTTCACATGTGAGATGTTGTTAAGAGTGAGATTATAGGCCTTTTGACTGACCCTTAAGTCCACTCTTAGCGGTAACCACGAGTTATATAGAGGGGCCCAATTTGTATTTAAATTGCCTCTAGACAACACACGGCTGGGGGGTTAAGTTCAGAAGGAACCCTAACTTCCTGACGATGATTCAGAGGACGGGGAAAGGGTTTGCCCTACAGGAACTATTCCCTTTGGCAGTTTTCTCTCTCTCTCTCTCTCTCTCTCTCTCAGAGATTGGATTAAGATAATACCCCCGCCTTTGAATGATCGTAAGTTTTCATAAACCAATGAAAATTGAAACAAGCGTAAAACAAATAACTGTGATTTATTTAACAAATAAAAACAACTAATATTGCTTCTGCAATCACATAGTCTTTACTGACTACACAAAAACTAAATATAACTGCTTAAAATTATTTACTTACGTAAGCATTATGTTCTAAACAGTTTATTAAATTATTAAGTATTTAGTCTTACAAAATGAGTTCTTTTAATTTACACAGAAATGTAAAAGGTTTATTTAAGCTATACTTTCCTTCTCATAAATATGATTGAGGATTTTAGAAACACTGTTGGGCAATCCTAAATATACCTTCAGTTTATTTTCATTTATTTTGAGAGTTCAATGGTCTTGAATAACTGCTCATTATTATTAAATCCCTCTGAATCAAATATTAAAGATGTTTCTTCTGATTCAGACAAAACTTTACTATCTTCAAAACTTTCAGGAGGTTCCGAAGGAGGGTTTTAGGTTATTCACCTTCGAACTTATAGTAGGCCCATTTTAAATTTCCTGAAGGGGGCAATGTCACAAATTACTACTGCATCTTGAAGATCCGGTATATTTTTATTAAATAGAGATAAAAACGCCTCTAGTAGGTTATTTTCCAGTCAACTTTTTAGAAACATTTTTTCTGTTTTTGGTAGAATCAGTGAGGTGTAGTGAATAACAAGAACTTTGCAGACATTTGTGTGGTACTACCCATTTATATGTAAAGGTTTATCCATCATTTAAAAAATGAAGTTTTCAAAATCATCCTGTTTAAAAAAAAAAAAAGAAAAAACATCGTTACTACAATGGTAGATAATTGAAGTCTAATAAATTACAATAAAACATTTTCAGTTTAATAAAGAGCATAGATACTATACAAACCTTAAAATAATTTAGCTGTTGCTTGAAGCTTTTCTGTGTAATAATAATAACTTCCTTCTTTTCATATTTTTGGCAACACCAATAAATATATTTAATAATATATGTAAATCATTATCACATCTTGGGAGGAAACATTTTTTCATACTCCTCATATTATTTTATAAAAACGAAAATTAAATAATTATCTATTGATATTATTGACACAAAATTACAAGATTTCAGGTTAAAAATCGATTCCCGGCACCTAAAGATGAAGCGAGTGACACTGACATTTAAGATCGATATATATCCCTTCTCGATATCCGAGATAGGAATCGCAAAATCTTTCTCGTTACAACCAATGACATATATAGATTAATAGACTGCTCATCCATATATAAACAAGACGACGAAAAGCGGGTCATATTGCTTGGCTTGCCGAGTGCTCACCAGGCAGAATCGGTCTGGCCCAAATGAGTTTAAAACACATATTTCATCAAAGTAAGAATTGAATTAAAAAAAAAAAAAATATCTGTATGTTTATTTCAAGACAGAAGCTTGCGTTAGGTATTTTAAAAAAATATTTTGAGTCGTAACGTCTAGTTTCCCAATTTTCAAAACATTTTAAGAGATCTAACCAATTTTGAACATAGATATAAACAATTTTACACTCATGTGTATATAATTAACTTTAGACCATGACTACTGTATAGTGGCACTATTCGGACACTTGATTATTCTTTTAAAATTTATTTCGCATTATAAAAGCAGATATTATGCAAAAATTGAATGAACTTTTTAAAGATTTAAAGTTAGTAGCTTTTTCACATTCTAAAGTTTGTCTCTTTAGACAATTAAGGATTATTTTGGCGGTGAATGTGAATGATTTGATGAATAATAATAAAACTCCACCAGTGGAAATCTGATCAACATCATAGTACAATGGACTAGGTACAAAGTGCAATCTTAGTTGACGTCAAGATCCGTGTACCTTAGCATCGGTAAGAGGGAAATAAAGATTCTGACTTACAATCACAAAAAGAATGTACAACTAAGCTTAGTCGATGTAAGTTAGCTCAGATTAGTGGTAAAAAGAAAGCGACTATTAATAAAAAGAAAAGTAATCCAGCTAAAACAAGAATTATGGCTAATGTCTTTAATAATGATATGTTGCCAGTACTAGTAGAATGTTAAGTGTAGAGTTATCTTCTTCAGGCAATGGATGTACGTATGCATAATTTAAAATGTTTGGTTAATTATTATTATTATTATGTTTAATGTGTTTTTGCAGTTAATGAACATATATCTAGTACTGAAGCAGATAATGAAGATTTGTGTGCTGCTGAATAGCTTTGCTTGATTTACAAAACTTTGTTTAAAAGCAGAAAATTGGGATCGATTGTTCAACACAAGTGAAGAGTGGTGATTTAGTTGATCCGTTTTCAAACAGAATTGTTAGTGCTAAAGACTATCTACTTTAATAGGATTGCAATCCTTCCAGTTATTAGCCACCATTGTGGAATTAGTAGCAGAGTTGTTTCTAAAGAATAGGAAAAAAGAGATCAGTTATGTCTGTAAAGGATCAAGTTATATTTACGTTTATGAAGTTGAAAACTGATATGCAAGATATAATGTCTTATTCATTTTATTTAGAGTGAATGAAACTTTTTATCGTTAAATTTTTTAACAGTTTTTAATAAAACTGGCAGAAGTTCTTAGTATGGTATAATTCGGTTTCAAAACAAGAAATATTAAATAATGTGCCTCTATGTAAGTAAGAGTACTACTACTTGATTGTACCGAAATCCCAATACAGTAAGCCAAATGTCTTTGTTGTAGGCTAACAAATTACTCTGACTACAAAAAGAGGCATACTATTAAAATATTGACTGGAGTGTCACCTACTGGTCTCATTACTTACAAAAGTGAAGCATATGGTGGTAAACTTCAGAAATAGACATTTTTTAACAAAGTTCAATACTTGAAGTGTGTGAATCATTTCTCGATAGTAAAATGTTTAACAGAGGTTTTCTTATTGGAAACATAACAGAAGCTGAAGGTATACAAATTATACAGCCTCCTTTCCTCAATAAAAAAATCAGTTCAGCCATCAAGAGGCTTTACTTAATGCCAAAATTGCCAGAGCTAGAATTCACATAGAAAGAACCTATCAAAGAATAAAAGTGTTTTTCTCTCTGTATTGGTACTTATGTCTGTTTTTCTTCTATTTATATTGAGTTTTTATTATACGATACTTCTCTGTATCTAACTAACTTTTAAAATGTACTTGTAAAGCCCAGATAGCTCTAACTCGGGCCTTTGAATATAATAATATTTATGTATTGTATTGTATTTACAATAAATACTTTATTATTATTAATATTATTATTATAATTAATTATAATTCGTAAAATTATTATAAACGTATTTACCTTGACAATGAGAACAAAATCTCAACTAGACTAATTTAAAACCGGTCCTGTGAAAGGTTTGTTTACCAGTGAGCACTCAAAATTGAGACAAAACACAAACATTGCATGCACTAGACAAAGAGAAAACATCTCCCAGTTCGACCCACTTTTCATCGTTTTATTTACGTATGGATAAGCAGTCTATTTAAACTATATATGTCATTGGTTACAACACGTCTCGAGTACGAAACATGAGAATCCCACTGCTGATTCGTTGACATCCAAGTCAAAAATAATTCTCACAAGGCGAATAAAGGAAGAAGAAAACTACAAATGACATTTAAGAGATGAAAGGTGGTTATGTCGAAATAACGGATCCAACAGTTACACCCCACAATATAAAACTAAAAAAATTGTACTGGCATAAACCATACATATATAAGATAAAGGTAAGTTAGAGATGAGTAAATACTCAGATTACTTAGTATTCATGTGTAACAAAAAAAGAGTAAAACAAACTGACAATTTTAATACATAAAATAAAGGGACTTCAGACACATATTTGGTTATTTAGTGATGCTCCCAAAATAGGAAGGGGTTGATGAACTTACAAACTAAGACCTATTACTAAAAAAAATTATGAAGACAACTAAAATTTTGACTGTAGCCCTTAAAGACTAAAGATTTATAACTTAAACTGAAAAGATTTACTACTTTAGCTTTAAAAAAAAATGATTAAAATGAAAAAATTTGAAGACAATTGAAATTTTGACTAAAGATTTACAACTTTAACTAAGATTTACTACTTCAGCTTTAAGTTCTTGTTTAAAAAAACTTTTAGATTGAAATGAAAAAAATTGATTTTAAATTTAAATCAGCACATATGTACCATATAAATGTCACAATCAGGGAAAGACGAATTCTTATTAAAGGAAAAGAAGAAAACCACTAAAAGCAATAGTGAATAATAACTGACAAGGTAGGTAAGGTAATGTAAGGTAAACTAGAAAGAATGATCATTGAACTATATTTGCATATATCATAAGTAACGGTGAACCATTTCAAATCAAAGGTAAATATCTTGATATTCAAAAAACATAGTACATTATGTACTATAGGTAAAAATAATATTATTAAACGAAAAATAACACATTCACTTAACTATTGAATAAAGATATACAATAATATTATAGGAGATAAATTATGAAAATCAAGATAAATAATGTACACACATTAGTGAGTACATTAGGTAAGGTATACGAAACATCTTCGTAATGCTGACACTTTTCTCAGTGTAAATCAGCAAAGGTACATACAGAGTAGTAAAGTTAGGTAAAAAAAAATAAAGTAATGCAAGTTATCTGTTAACCTAAAGTTAACCCAAATATAAAATTTTGCAATTACTTAACTAAATTATTTTCAATATAAAGTGAAAACAGAGGTATCAAATGATATTGCTAAAAGCATAAATTCTCAAATTATAATTGAAAAAAGAACAAATACATACAAAACTTTTACTACTTGTATTAAAATATAATTTAAAGTTGTTTCGGAATCAATTAGTTATACAATAGTGAGGTACTGAACCAGATAAAGAAAAAACATGAAATGCTAGATAATATAGTTCAAAGTCAACTTAGGTATTATAATACTGAATTTAAGGAAAATGTTATGTTCAAACAAATTAAAATATTACTCAAATTTAATAACAATATATAAATTTACTACCAATCAAGGAAAAAATTACTATTAGTAACTAAATACATATTATCAAAAATTAAGGTAGCTATTACAGACAGTATTGCTTTACAAAATACGCAGTAGCAGACAGTTATAAGCTAGAAGGTAATGTCTGGTCTGACTCATAAATATTCCAATGGTGTAAAAGGAAAAAAATTGACTACAGGCGGTATTACTTGGTCGTGTAGGTAATAGCAGAAAAAACGATATAATATTCTGGCCTGACGGTATATATTCCAATGGTGTAAAAGGAAAAAATTGACTACAGGCGGTATTACTTGGTCGTGTAGGTAATAGCAGAATAGTAAAAAGCCAGATACTAATTTTTATTATTCTGGCCTGAAATTAGATATCATGGACTTTACTAAATTTAAATACATAATTTATTGGTTTCGTACGTCTCTGTTAATAGAAATTCAAGGAGTTACCAAATATGTCAATAAAAAAACAAGCAGCCCAACAGATTTTATAATACACAAAAGTATCCTTAATATTAAATTTCCAACATTGGACAAATATTGAACGTGAAATATTCAATTTCCAACATTGGACAAATATTAAACGAGAAATATTTATTTTACAACATTGGACAAATATTAAATGTGAAATATTCATTTTCCAATACTGGACAAATATTGAGCGTGATATATTTATTTTCCAATAAACCAAAATAACATAAGATTAAAGTTAAGTTCTTATTTTCTTTCTGTTAAAATTATTAATTTTAAATTTCAGTTACCTTTTTTTTAATAATAATAATAGACATGGACCGATAAATCAATGCCAACTCTTTTAACTCGTAAGTAAAACGAAATACTGTGGCCCTTAGTATATAAACGGACTTTCTGTTAACGACATCATCATAGGACTTGTGCACACATGTATCGGACAGGTTATTAAACTGCAAAGAAGCAAAGCCGGCGGCAATGTTGATATTTCCGTGCGTGTTACCACAATTCATTAGGGAGGAAATGGGCCCGTTCACTTTCATTTTTGAATGTGAATTAATTATATATTTATAAAGATATTAAACTCTTTTGTCTGGTGGTACCTTTCCCGTTTGGATATGTTTGCTAGAAGTAAGGGAATTCCCATAAAATTCTTTTAGTGACTCATTGCGTCAGAAAATCCCTAATTCCGTTCACGTCTCGTATCGGTTATGCTTAAAGACGGCGAGGTTGTCGGAAGTATCCCTAATATAGCATTTCTGCATTTATATATGTAATTTAAATAGTAAAATTCCATTATTTTTCTAAAAATCATGAACTTATATTTTAAGATTTAAAGCTGGGAGCTTATTTTTTACTTTCTAATTAAAACAATTATTATTACTCAGGCTCAAAAATTAACCAGACCATAATCAAAAAGTAGAAATTTGAATTGCAATATTTATCTGGTAAACGTGGCAACGTTGCATTTATTTCTAGAAGTGTGTGTAGGCAACACTATTTAGAAGTACTTACATCGTTGTCACGTTTACCAGATACATTTTCTCAAATACAATTTCGATCTGGTAATGTTCAGCTTGAGTAATACTAATTGTTTTTATTAAAATTTAAAAAAGGTCAGGCTTCCAGCTTTATCTGAAAATATAAACACATTATTTTTAAAAAATAATATATTTTTATCATGTAAATTTCTTTAATTAATGCAGAAGAGGAATGGTGGTGCAATGATACATCCGACAACCGCGCCCTTTTAACTATTAACCGATACAAGTCCTGAAGGGAATTAGGGGTTTTCTGACGCAATGAGTCACTTAAATAATTTTATGGGAATTCCCTTACTTCTAGCAAAAATATCTTAACGGGAAAAGTACCACCAGACAAAAGAGTTTAATATCTTTATAAATATATAAATAATTCACATTCAAAAATGAAAGTGAACGGGCCCATTGTATGTAGGCAAGTGACAAAATAAAGTGTACTTTAGATATGAACTATGGCACGTGCTTATTTATTTTCGGTTTGTAGCAAACATCTTAAAATTTATTTATTAATTTTCCACTCCTTCATTGCGATCCAAATTATTGTAATTAATAAACCTTCGTAAACCTTCGGGCTCTAGGATTAAGATTTGTCAGTCAGATTTATAGAGTAACTTTTTTTTATTATAAGGCAAATTTTTATATCAGTATACATCTAAATCCAGTTCTTACTTGATAATCTTATTCAAAGCTACTGTGTCATACGCGATTCTTAACTATTTAAACGTTTTAAGGTTTTCAATAACGAATGCAGTGTTGTCCTTTTGTTACTTGGCGAATAATAATTTTATAACTATATTATATAATTATATAACTACATAAAAAAATATCTCAAACAATAATTAAATAATTAATTATTAATAATTAATAAAGATGGATCTGTTGTGTAACTGATTTTGTGCTAAAACTTATTTATTACAAGTTTTCCGGAAATCTTTCCTCGGTTTGGACACAGAAACAACAGGATTTAACCATTGTTTAAAAAAGTCTTTAGAAATCAAAATTACTTTTCAAAATTCATAAAAACTTTTTAATTGGCATACATATTCATAATGAATAACAATTAAATGTCAAATGTCACAAAATTTTAATGATGCGCTGGCGCTTCTCTCTCTTCACATTTACGCTATGTTAAAAGATTTCATTTTCAAGCCATCCATTTTCCTTCCTCCCCTCTATTTCGATGGGATAAAATTAGACTAGAGCGATCGTCTACGATCGACCAACATTTAAGCACCTGTAATTTATTTAATGAACCATCATCGACTGACATCGATCGTTCAGTGGCCTCATCACGGTTGCTAAGGACGCAGTGACGTCACGGAATGAAAACGTGGGTCGATAGAAAATATTCTTCTTGAAGTTGTACATAATTTTTTGTTGTCAGAGTCACAGATTTGGATAGAGGAGATAGAAAAAGGCCATTTTTGAAAAAGCGGACCTTATTTTAATTACCGAAACGTGGCCCAATATAAATATTCCAGACAGCCTAATCTCTATTCCTAATTACCAGATTTTTAGACATGATCGAATTGATAGACGAGGAGTGGAAGTATGTATTTATGTAGCTCAATATATTTTAGATTATTTTACAATCTCATCCGTAGATATCTCAGTTCCTCGTATTGATTCTCTCTGTTTGCAGCTGTAATGATTGCCGTATTACTCTTGCAGTTATTTATCTTTCGCGGCTTTGCTAGACAAACTCGATGTCTTAAGTGGTTCTGAAAATCTGATTATAGTAAGTGATTTCAATTGAAATGACACGCAGAATGATTTGTTCCATTAATAACACAATCCACGAGTTTTAGAATACCCTTGATCTACTACTAACCAATGATGAACAACTCTTAACCCCACCGGCATATCTCGCACCAGTTGGAATATCCGATCATGCAGCCATAACGTGTTGTTTACAATTTCAATCATTCTCTTCTTGCACATCCAATCACAGTATCTTCTTACTCACAAACTTTGCTGAAGTTTTTTCCTATCTAGACCAACTAGACTAGAGTAATATTATCCCTGAAAACAATGATCCCAGATACATGTGGAATATCTTTTAAAATATGGTTAATGATTGTGTAAAATCTCATACTAAAAACAAAATAAATAAAATAACAAATCTGAAACCTTGGATAAATAATCAACTGCTGTCTATTGTAAAACATAAGAAAAACCTATGGAAACAATTTAAGCGAACCACCAATATGTACGATTTCTCTGCTCATCGACTATTCTCTAATCAACTAAGGGCCGCAGATATTGAAGCAAAGTATAACTGTCAGGAGTACATCGCCAACTGTGCTGATAGCAAAAAGTTCTATAAATATGTTAGGACAAATCTGACATCCAAAGTGTCCGTACCTCTTCTACAAAAAGAAAACGGAGATAAGTGTGCCAACAATACTAAATCAGCTCAACTTCTTTCTTACACCTTCTGTAATGTCTTCATCCTTGAGGATCTGGCATCACCACATCCGGATATTTCACTAAACAGAATACAGGCCTCTATTTCCAACGTATCATTAGGCCCAGACATAATTAAAGACAAACTTAAAATTCTTAAGTCCAACTCCTCGCCAGGCTTAGATGGTATCTCCTCTTTTCTTTTAAAATCTTGTACTGACACTCTCTGTTATCCCATTTTCCGTATAATAACCTCCTTCTTTAATTTTCAAATCTTGCCATCTATATGGATGACTGCGTCAGTGACTGCCATATTCAAAATGAGCAATAAGCTTGTACCAAATAACTATATACCGATAAGCCTTGTACCAATAGTTTATAAAGTAATTGAGTCCATAATATGTAATAAGGTAACTAACTGACTTTCTTGTAAATGAACGTGTACTTCCCACCCAACAACATGGATTTATCAGAGGACTATCTACCTTAACTAATCTCCTGCACTCTGTAAGTGACTAGACAAAAGCCTCAGATGCTGGTCTTCCTATACAGATGTTATATACTTGGATTTTTCTATAGCCTTTGATAGAGTTCCAATGCACCGACTTCTCAAAAAGATTGAACACCTGGGAATCCAAGGCAACTTAATAAGTTGGGTAGCGGACTTCTTAACCTCCAGACAATTTCGCATAAGAGTTAGTAATAGTTTATCTCAAACCAAAACAGTTTTCAGTAGAGTGTCTCAAGGATCAGTCCTTGGTCCCCTAATTTTTCTATTATTTACTACCGATATTTCTGTGCACATAAAAAGCTGTTGCTCCTTCTACGCAGACGATACAAAAATTTACGCTAATCCGATTGCGGACTATCGGTCTCTTCAATCTGATCTAAATGCGGTATCAAAGTGGAGTTCAAACTGGTTATTACCACAAAACGTTGATAAATGTGTTGTTTTTCATATCGGTAAGAACAATCCTAAATTGATGTACAATATTAATAATAATGCCTTAAAGACAGTATCGTCCCAAAATGATCTCGGCGTTATCATTACTAAAGACTTAACGTGGTCAGAGCATGTATTATCAGTAAGCAAACAATCAATCAACTATTCTTATTAAAAAAGACTTTTGGCAATGTTTCTCCCTCAATATTTTTGAAAATATACACGTCCTCGCCTGGAATCCTGTGATCCTGTATGGTGTCCCGTATTAATCTCGGATCAAAAGAGGTTGGAAAATGTGCAGCGACTTGCGACAAGGCTTCCGTATGGTATAAGAAGGCCACCGTATGAACAGCATCTGTCTACGGCTAATCTGACTCTTTTTAGTACGCGTCGATTGCCTGGTGATTTAATCATTTGTTTTCGCGCAATTAGGTATATGTTCGGTGTCGATCTATCGGATTTATTTGTATTAAATAATGACCTGCGCCTACGTGGGCACACGTTCAAATTAAAAAAGGAACATTTTAACTCTAGAGTTATGCAAAATTTTCTTTCAAACCGAGTTTTCTCTGTTTGAAACAATTTACCTGATAACGTTGTATGCGCACCTTCAGTTAACTCATTTAAAAACAAATTTGATTCCTTAGTCAAGTATGTATATATCTGTATAGAGACAATAAATTATAATCACAACAAACTAAGTAATGTAACTTAACGTAATTTATTGTTTTTATACTTTCATTTTTTTTTTTATATCAACCTATAGTTATATTTTATAGATTAAAAAAATTGATTATTTTTAATCAAATTTTTTTGAATAATATGAGCTTTATAGGACTTCGGTTCTCAGCTCATATCAGTGAATAATATAATTAATATATTTTATCTGTTCTGTCCCTTTCTCTCTTTTTCTATCAAACAGATATGTTTATAGACTTGATATCTTGACATGAGAACCATTTAATTATATTCAATATTAGTATCTCCTGCATCATATTATGTTCTTTAAGATGTTGGCGCACTTTTTCACAATTGCATTTTTTATGAATATTTTAACCAATATTTCCATAAAATTACCAACAAAATGAAATCTCCTGAGAATCTGAATTTTTCACAAAACTACTACTAGCTATTTACTTGAAAATACCTGAAACTTCTTTGAGTTTCAATTTAATTCATGAAAATTCTGACAGAGAAAAGATTATTCATAAAAATCTCCATCCAGAGAGACTTTTCTCAACCATGTGACACTTGTCATTTTTCTTCACCAAATGCGGAAATACGTGGATATGATACTCGCATTTCATTCACTTTTCTTTTTGTGTTAATATTCATTTTAGTTGGAGTGTGTCTACACTCTAGATTCTTTTCAGCATATTTTGTTGAAATTCTTATAAAGCTGTAAGTATAGACAGGGTGTTTCAAAAGTGTTTATTTTTAAATCACTCCAAAACAGATAAACCCTTAAATAACTCTTAGATTACAATAAACAACTAAAGTATTATTTAATTCAATGTTATTATTTATCTTTTGAAATAAATGTAAAAAAGTCTCTCCTTGGAAGGCCTAATGATAGCCCATACTGGCTGAAACTAGTCGTCTTAATGTTGACAATTCTGTCAAATACTTTTAGTGAAAACACTTTTTAGATAATATCGGATTTGCTATCCCTCCCAAGATAAATAATAAATCTCCCCTTTATAACTGAATTCAGCAATATTGTGTAAGTATCCAAGGTGCAAAATACTAATGAATATCCCTCATCTGCTATATGAAAATATGTATAAATTTTCTAATTAAAAATAATGTATATAGTTTGGTAAAATAACTTACTTTCTACATATTTCCCTTTGATTTACGTGATATATAAAAGCAGGGTATTGTAATATAGCCATTTTCATGAGATATTTTACTACATAATTATTTTTACTGATAAAGTTTGGATTTTAATCAGTTTAATCTAGATTTATAACTGCCCTAAGTTATAATTATTGTAATCAAAAATGATCTAGAGAATACAAAATTAAATAACGTCCGGGTATTCGTATAACCTAGGCTTAATTTTAACTAATTAAATGAAATTACAACAATTCAAAAAATAGATGTTTAGGTTTAGACTATAAACAACTTCACAACCATTGTTGGATATGAAACTTTTTATTTATTTAGTGTCAAAAACCCTATTTTTAGATCATTTTCTTCTCTTAAAATATGGCAAAAAATGTATAGAAACATAAACAATAGAAAATCGGTTGTTCTTCAAAATAAATTCAGTAAAATTTTTCACGAAAATGCATAATTTTTGAGAAATACAAAAACTGGGAAAAAACGCCAAAAAATGTATACAGAGTGGCCCAAAAGTCTGGAAACGGCCAATTATTTCGTAAATCGTTAGTCCTAATTTTACAAAATTTGGGGTACACCTATTTTGGGATACGAAGTTTCCAGATTTGATATTGGAAATGTTGCCAGATTTTTTGTTGCTCTTATATTATTATTCACTTTGGTTTTTCAAATTGATTATCCTGTATATTCAGTCAATATTGGAATCTCCTATTCAATACGAGTTCAACCATATATAACACTTACGATTTTATGTAGTCTGGAAGGTCTTAAATAAATAAACCAGAACCTAATTTTCTGAATAATTTTTTAATACAAACTATTTTCAACTACATTAGACGTAACAATTGAAAGATTACAACATTTTTAACATAATCGTTACTTTATCAAGTGTTCAAAATGTGCTCCATTTATGAGTTGACAGTACCCTAATCGATGGTAGAATGCGTCTACCACATTTCTCCATGATTGTTTTATTTATTTTAGACCTTCCAAACTACATAAAATCATAAGTGTTACATATGGTTGAACTCGTATTGAATAGGAGATTCCAATAATGACTGAATATACACGGCGATTAATTTAAAAAACCAAAGTGACTAATAATATAAGAGAAACGGCAATCTGGCAACATTGCAAATATCAAATCTGAAATCTCCATATCCCAAAATAGGTGTACCCCAAATTTTGTACAATTAGGACTAGCAATTTACGAGATAAATGGCCGTTTCCAGACTTTTGGGCCACTCCGTATATGTAAATAAATTCTTCTTCCGATTGTTCACATCTTTGCGCATAGTTACCTGGGTTTCAAGTAAAAAAATAATATTTTGGAACCATATAGATTTTACCTCAAACATCATACATTTTTATTTCGGAAGCGATGACCAGCGCGGTATAATAAGCGGCCGAGCTATTTATTCACTGCATAAACAGCTCTGCTCACCGTTCTGCTCGCCGCCTCACTATAGTCCTGGCTTTAGAACCATAAACTGATTTTTATGCCTCAAGTCGGCTCACACTTGTCACTAGATTTTTTATACCATGTGTCACTAGTACGTACAAAAACAGTAGTATTAGTGACAGTGAGGATTCCCAACGCCTTGCATAGTAGTTACTGCACATTTTCTTTCGTTTAAATTTGCAAATGTATATGATTCAGTTTAATATTAATTTATTTGCTTACAGTGTCAAATTATAGTAAACATATTGGCTTTGCAGTATGGTATTTTCAAAATTGAATAAATCGTTTTTAAAGGTAATATTTGATTCGCCTTTTTTATTAATGTTTCGACAATATTATTTTTATTTTAACAGAGCCTTCTGAAAGTAGATATATGGGTAAAAAGAAGAAATCTTAACGATGATAATAGTAATAATGATAACTTAAGCGACCAAGTTAATGAGCCCATACCTGGTACAAGTAAAAATACTTCTTGCTCAAAAAAATACATTGTTCATCGGAAATACAATGATTTTTTTTTTTAAATTTGGATTTACCTCTACAATGGAAAATGACAAAGTTGTTCCCGAGTGTGTGACATGTGGTTGTAAATTATCAAATAGTGCTATGGTTCCGAGCAAACTCCAACGTCACTTTGTGGCTAATTATCCTTCGCTTTTAACAAAAAAATAAAAGCTACTTTCAAAAGTCTTTATCTTTAAAATTCAAACAAGTAAAAGTTTTTGAAAAACAAATCAATGTGTCTAAAAAGGCTCAAGTATTTTCTTACGAAATATCTGAATTGTTTGCTAGTAAAAAACGACCTCCTCCTCTTGAGGAGATGTGGAGTGCGACCAAACTATTAAAGATAGGAGAAAAACACCTTAACTCTTTATAAGCAAACATCTCCTTATGAAAATTTTGTCAAATATCGGGAATCCAGTGCTCGTACTAAAAAGTTTTTAAAGCTTAAAGCTAAACAGAGTTGTATCAAATGGTGTTCCTCTTTAAACAAACAAACTCCATCCACCGTTATCTGGAATCAAGCAAAAAAAATGGCAAGAAAACCAGTAAATAACCCCACATCCTTATCCCTAGAGGAGATATGGTTAGACGACTTTTACAATAAAATTGCACCCTTGTTTGTAAGCAACCCAATACCTAAGGTTACTAAGGATACTGATTATAATCATTTCCTATTACTCCCTTTCTTTCAAACAGAAATGGATTTTGCTCTTAACAAGCGCAACAATACTTCTCCTGGTTATGACCAAATTAAATACCCTATGCTCTGCAATTTACCAGACACTGCTAAAAACCTACTTGAAAATATATTTAACCAAATAATAATTAAAGGCATTAACATACAAACATTTAAAAAAATTATTGTTGTTCCCGTACCTAAATCAGGGAAGAACCCTAACTTAGCTGAATCTTATAGACTCATATCATTGCTTTCATGCGTCCTTAAAACTCTAGAGAGGATGATTAAGTTTGGTTTGAATGGTGGTTCGTGCAACAAAAGCTTTTTCAAGAAAATCAATATGGTTTCAAAAGGGGTTTTGGTACAATGGATGATGCCTTAAGTTCTTTGGTGGTAGATAATCAAAACAATTTCCCAAGGAACAATTATTTACTTGTGTTTTTCTCACCTGTAAGCCATCAATAATCTTAAAGTCGCCCCGAAACGCCATGGCAAATAATAATAATGCCGGGATTTTTTCATTTAATTTAATTATTTAAAATTAATTTTGATGCCTTGGTAGGATTCCCCGCTCGACCATTCACTGTTGGGTACTAATTAACAGTGCTGTTTTTAAAGTGGCGCTGGGAAACGGTAACAAAGCCTACACAGAACACGAGGCAAATAACCGTAGCAGTTGATGCCGATGACACAAAAAAAAATAATATCTATTCTTAAAACTGCCTTCATATTTTACAGCTTTCTGTCTCACTTTCATTTGTAGTTAAGTTTATGTTTGTAATTTTGGTAAAAAAGTCGTTCGCGGTGATCCCTTGTCAGGGATTTGTTACAGATCGCAGTTTCTTTACAAACGTTTCTGATTATTTACCAGTGACAGGCTTCACGAACAAAGCTAATATAACACATGAAATGTATTAAATTTCCATAGTCACCCCAGATTTAAAAAGAAACTGAATGGCATATAAATTATTATACTAAATACGAACAAAATTACTATCTGAAGGAACATAATTTATCTAACCTTATTTAAACTAAACAATATACTCAACCACTTTTAATTGTTTTTCATATTTGCCAACAGTTCTTGACGCTGTCTAATTGATAAACAGCGATTATCTTGATACATTCCGTTTTAAATCCCGATATACTACCGGGAGGGTGGACATTTATGTACATGAAAATTCTGGATAACATGCCAATGTGGCCAATAAACAAGGCTAATATGGTATTAGAACCAGTTCTAAAGACGTATAAAGGGTGTGTTGAACTCATATAGCTAGTTTAATGCGCAGTGGTGTCACTTAGAGATGGACCCAAAATATTAATGTATGTTATTTATTTAAATTATTCGTATATTCCGAGAATATTCTGGTATAAACGTATTTAACAAATTTATCCTGTATTCCAATTCTTGTTTATATATTTAATATAGTGTGATGTTTGTTTATTTTAAACCAACAGTTTATTTATTAATAATTTATTTAAACACTTATTTATTTTATAACACTACTATTCTAATTTATATATATTTCAAATGTCTTTAAATCGTTCACTATTTATATTTACTACTGTCTATCTACTAATGACTTTTCGTTGATCCTCCACCAATATTTATATACAAACACTGCAGTAAACAAATACTTGACTATGACTAAACAGAATCTGCGCCTAGTCACAGGCATTCTGACTGGTCATTGCCAAGTACGAAAGCATCTCCATATCATGGGGCTGTCAGAATCCGCACTCTGCAGAGGGTGCCAACAAAAAGATGAGACCATCGAGCATATCCTTTACGATTGCTCGACGCTCTTATTTATTAAAAGATTTGTGTTTGGCGAGTATCGGCTAACACCGGCCGATATAAGAAAAGCACCTCTTGGCGACGTTGTCAACTACATTAAATCTGTAGGCTGGCTCACGAGCTAGGAGGTGCTTATCTTCTCAGGAGGATGCACAATAGGCCTAATGAGGCCTAAGTGCCGTGGGATTACCCACCATACACATATTACAGATACAGAACTACAACATATATCTTTCTACTTAAGTGGTTATACAGAATCTAAAGAAACTAAATACAATACAACCAATCTAACCTGCCTTCTAACAAGATAACGTAATTCTAGAAAAGATATAATTGTGCAACGGTAGACAAAATGTGGCCTCGTAACTCACTCAATTGACAGTAACTCTGCGGTTTTCTTTTTGGTCATCTTGTGTTTTTTTTTACAAAGCAAGGTAGACATTTGAATACAAAGCAGGAGTTAAGGGAGACCATGCAGAAGTTGGAGGACACTAGGAAGGAGTTACAACAATCGGCAGAAGAGCAGGATTTATAGAAAAGGAGACAAGGTGTAAAAGAAAGAAGAGAAGCGGGTGATTTTTCTTTTTTTTTCAAAATTTTATTTTGATATTAATATTTTTCAAATTATTGTAAGCCATTAGAGCTCGTATAATATTGCAATATTTCTACCTTATACAGGGCGGATCCATTACAATATGTGTTTCAAATAAATTTCAAGGTTCAACTGGTTTAGGCCTTCATTGCTAACATTATGCGTATTAAATGAGGTTAAAACAATATTAATTGGAAACCATGGTGGTATTTGAAAGTGACGAATGACGTATTTAAGTGGTAAAAGTTGCCAAGCAATACACACGTTTTTAGGTCTCACAACTCCTAATAATTCTTGAAAACTTTTTTTAACAACCTATGAAAGGCCTAAAATCATCTTCTTCTTTTTCTGTTTCCTCGCTGGTGCACATCTTATAAACTGGCTATTACGAAACTTGATTTTATATTCCAATAATAACTGATATCGTGTCGCCTCGTGTGAATGCAAACACACGACGGCCACATTCAAACGATATTTGCTCGAATGTCGCGTTGATGTCGTTTTTTAATTAATAGGTTGTATTTTTTATTTTTTAGGAATTTTGATTTTTATATCTTCTTGTATGTAATTGATATATATGAAATGTTATTAAGTGAAATTTGTATTGTTAGTACAGAACTATTAATAAATAAAACTGCGGGAGCAACCATTTAACGTTTTATTTCGGCCATATCAGGATAACTGTCAATATCCGGTATTGCCAACCTAATCCTGGCAACTAGGCATATTTTAGAGATGAATGATACAACATGTTCCCCTTTTAATACTAATTTTAATTTTAAACATAAGTAGGAATGCCTTTGAACTTCCCTTACTTAAAACTGACATTTCTAAAATCACTATCTTTATGTTTCACTGCATTTTCCTCCCTGTCATTATTTTCCTTAATTTCCTGTTTTCCTACATAATTTGTTTTCTCCAACATTAGTTAGGTTATTACTATAATCAAACGTATCTATATTAAGTGAGAGAGTTTGAGGAAACGAACCTGATGAACATCCATAAATGGTGCTGACACTAAAAACCACCTATTTCTACGGAAGAAACCTCTTGCTGTTTGTATTAGGTAAGATCTTGGTTCACTCAATTTTTCAGTAACTTTACCATTTAAAGGATTTAAAATGTGAGATTTATTAGGAATGTATCTTCCTACAAAATTTACCATCTCCAGCCATTGCAAGCAAGTACAAGTAAGTTCTGGGACATTTTCGATTGCTTCAACTCGAGATGAGTCTATTCCTACTCCTTGTTCTGAAATAACATGCCCCAAAAACTTAACCTTTTGAACCGCGAACAAACATTTACTTTTATTTAATGTAATGTCCTCTATTTGAAGTCTAGTCAGAACTTCTTTAAGAATATTGTCATGCTGTTTCATACTGCCTGCGTGTACTAAAATGTCATTCATGTGGATTAATACTTCCATCATCCCTAAAAATATTTTTAAAAATTTGGATCTTAAGTATTCTGGGGCACATGATATCCTAAATGGCAACCGAGTAAACATAAATCTCCCAAAGGGTGTTATGAAAGTAGTGAATGGTTGGTTACTCTCTTTCAATTTGATTCACCTTTTTCTTTTCCTTTGTATATATATATTTTTACCAAGAGCGTATGCTCTTACGCAATTCACAACACACGGTAGCTGTCAAGCGGTTTGTTTACCTTGACTGTCAATATTTCGCAAATTACATTACTAGATACCTACTCTATAACACTGAACAATCTATTTTAATTGGAAACATCAACACAATAACGAATGCGATATAAATTGGCCAGTAATAATAACAGCTCCAGGAAAACATTGTTTGTTTCATGTTTTGTTATCATCAGTCGTCACATTATGACACTGATGGCTGACGTCACCGCAATGATTAAGGGTAGCTATTCGATGTTTAACAACATTCTACGTATGTAGTTTGTGGGATGCTTGATGCCTGCCGTGTTGGTTCTGGGACGCAGTCGTCATTTACCTTAAGTAAATATTTATTTCCTCGCGTACAAGAAATAAACCAAGTCGATAAAAGACTCTTTCGTCGCTTAATTAAGCCATTTCCACAAGTATATGACCACATGGCTTTAAAAATTAGATTTAGATGCAGGGTGTTTTATTACGAAATTGTAGAGAGAGGTACGGTTGCCACCTGTCCTTTTTTGAAAAGGACTGTCCTTTTTTCAAGCAAAATGTCCTTACGACTTTTTAAAGCTTAAAATGTCCTGCACCTGGCTTGTACAAAAATATACAAGGCGAAAACCTTTTTTTTTGAAGCTTAGTAAAGAAGGACGAATACTTTTTTGGGTTATACACACTTTTTTTTTTTTGAAAACTCAGTAGAAGGATGAAGACCTTTTGTATACCGGATTCCCTATCAGCATCATAGTCCTATTTGCACTTTTCAAAAAGGTGGCAACCCTAGATAGAGGCCACTAAGGTGCTTCCAAATAACCCATACTCATTGGATCTTCCGCCCTTTAAACCGCGACCAATTTTGCCGATTTCTTTCTTGGCTCATAAGTAACGAATCACCTTTTATATATTTCATTAAATTGTGCTTACGTCACATACTTTGATTTTCTTTTACTATACGGAGAATGGTCGCACTCAGCAGCTTTCTGAGTGCCTTTTAAAAGAAGATAGAAAACTCCGCCATTTTGATCCCTTATTACGTGTTGCCTACATCTTGGTGCAATATTTTTAATAGGTGCGTTTTAATCATCCGCTTCTACTTCGGAATTGTCGGTTTTCTTGTTTTAATCTGACAGGTTAAAACGAATAAACCAGTTATTTTACTGGATAGGATATAGCCCCCTAAAAAACGTTCCGAAAAATTGGCCGATTTGGGCAAATACAGTTCATCAAATTTCTAGAGGCTTTCGACGGCTAGACAGAGAAAGCACTACTGACAGGCATCCCGACGGATTTACGCAATGAAAGTACACTCTGCGCATCAAGTATTTCACTATTTCATTCAGACGTAAATTTCGCTAAAACATTTCTTTTATTTTCGTTTGTGTTTTTTGCTCATTACAGTTTAATAGAACCTAAGTATGGAGTTTAATAGCAAATTAAGAGGCCGCGTGATTAACAGTCAATCTCGCGAAATAATAGCCAATGTTATAGAGTTTATGAGAAGAGAAGGAAACTTTAATTCACCTTCAATACCATTTAAAAATGTAAATGATCGTGTTGCTGCAGCCACAGGAGTATCTAAAAACACTGTCGTCCGCATTTCTGGAGAGAAAAAAATCTGATGTGTCCAACACATGACTTTCCTATCTAGTTATTACAGGCTTTTTCCGTTTATTGTGTACAACCTATTGCAGCATCTCTATAAATGTTTAGAGGATAAACTAAATATATATACATTGTCCACATACATCTACCGCGAAACATTTTTCTATAGATATTCATTGAAAATGAAAATACTGAAAAATTTAAATTTAGCACTTTTCCTACAATTTTTCCATTACGGTCCATTTAAAAAAAATGTATGAACAAATATTATAGAGATCGATATCGCAAACAACTTTTATTTCAACAATTTTCATAAAAATCAGAACTTTGCACATTTTGTCAAATTTCTCGAATACGGACCATTTCAGGAAATTTTTATATAAGACAAAAATTATAGATAATAATATTAGAAGTAACTTTTATTTGAACAATTTTCTTCTCCAAACATAAATAACAGATATATTCCATAAAATATATAAACGGCCTCCCATAAAGTACCCCCCCAGATGTTCCGACTTTGTCCAAAATCTAATCATTTCACGTCAGGCCGAAATAAAACTTAAGTTTAAAATTTATTGATTTTTTCTTTATCCGTTTTTGAGTTTTCTTCAAATTTCGAAATTTACACATTTTCTCAAATATCTCGAATACGGTCCATTTTAGAGAAATTATCTATGGGACAAAAATTATAGAGAATTATATTACAAACAACTTTTGTATGAACAATTTTTATAAAAAAAAATATTTTTTTACATTTTGTCAAATTTCTCGAATACGGACCATTTTAGGAAAATTTTGTAAATGACAAAAATTATAGATAATAAAATAAGAAGTAACTTTTATTTAAAAAATTTTCTTCGCCAAACGTAAATAACAGATATATTCCATAAAATATAAAAATGACCACCTATAAAGTACCCCCCCAGATGTTCCGACTCTGCCCAAAATCTAATCAGCTCATTAGACGCTGGAATAAAGCTTAAGTTTAAAATTTGGTGTTTTTCCGTGTATCGGTTCATGAGTTATGCGTTATACAGACACACACACACACAGACACACACACAGACACACACACAGACATCATCGCGAAAATAGTCAAAACGGATTCAGGGGACCTCAAAACGTAAAAATCCGTCGAAAACTCGAGGTCGAAAAAAATCATGATTCCTATACTTTCCTTATATCTGTATACAGATAGGAAAGTAAAAAGAATCGATAACCGTGAGATATCGGAATTTTCATCACCAAGAAAAACCATTAAAAAACCAAAAACAGTTAATGATATAGATGAAGCTGCACAAGAATCAAATTTTATTTTTTTATTATTAGATAGCAATTTTTGTTTCTGAGTTGTGTTCATTTACAGACTCAATTTTTTTCCGTTTCTCCTTTTTGATTTTATATGGGGTTTCAAGTTTTTCGACGTAAATCACAACAACACACTTTTTACTTTCCTATCTGTATACAGATATAAGGAAAGTATAGGAATCATGATTTTTTTCGACCTCGAGTTTTCGACGGATTTTTACGTTTTGAGGTCCCCTGAATCCGTTTTGACTATTTTCGCGATGATGTCTGTGTGTGTGTGTGTGTGTGTGTGTGTGTGTGTGTGTGTGTGTGTGTGTGTGTGTGTCTGTGTGTCTGTGTGTCTGTGTGTGTATGTGTGTGTGTGTGTGTGTCTGTATAACGCATAACTCATGAACCGATACACAGAAAAACACCAAATTTTAAACTTAAGCTTTGTTTCAGCGTTCAATGAGCTGATTAGATTTTGGGCAGAGTCGGAACATCTGGGGGGGTACTTTATAGGTGGTCATTTTTATATTTTATGGAATATATCTGTTATTTACGTTTGGAGAAGAAAATTCTTCAAATAAAAGTTACTTCTAATATAATTATCTATAATTTTTGTTATATGCAAAATTTTCCTAAAATGGTCCGTATTCGAGAAATTTGACAAAATGTAAAAAAAATAATTTTTTATAAAAATTGTTCAAATAAAAGTTGTTTGTAATATAATTCTCTATAATTTTTATTCTATACATAATTTCTCTAAAATGGACCGTATTCGAGATATTTGAGAAAATGTGTAAATTTCGAATTTTGAAGAAAACTCAAAAACGGATATAGAAAAAAACATTAAATTTTAAACTTAAGGTTTATTTCGGCCTGACGTGCAATGATTAGATTTTGGACAAAGTCGGAACATCTGGGGGGGTACTTTATGGGAGACCGTTTTTATATTTTATGGAATATATCTGTTATTTATGTTTGGAGAAGAAAATTGTTCAATTAACAGTTACTTCTAATATTATTTTCTATAATTTTTGTTTTATGTCAAAATTTCCTGAAATGGTCCGTATTCGAGAAATTTGACAAAATGTGCAAAATTCTGATTTTTTTTGTTTTTACGTAATAACTAGATAGGAAAGTCATGTGTTGGACACATCAGATTTTTTAATAAAGCAAACAAGTGTTAAGAGGTATATGTACGTGTAAACTACAATTACAAAAAATTGATATGAAACCCATGAAACCACCAACAAAAATGTAAAGCTAGCTTCCGTACTAGAACATGGTGTCATTCGTCGAGATAATTTATCGTTTTGTTTAATAGATCAAGAAATGTAAATATTCCCCTGTTATTTTTTATAAAATTATAAGAGAAATAAATTTTTTTCTAAATAGTATAGTTTATTATTTTGTAGAAAAACAAAATTTCGAAAATTTTAGTAATGTTTCAGAAACAACCGTTATTAATAATAGGTACCATTTTCCTTAATAAGGTAGAAATAAAATATAAACTATTTCCACGATTTACAAAGGCCTACAAAAAAATTATAGGTATTTTCCGCTATCCTATAAAATTTATATTTTCTGATTCAATTTCAAAAGGTTGAAGGAATTCCAAAACACCTTTTATGGCATAATAAATATTTTCAATTCTACATACTATCTTTAGCTGCTTTTAAAAACGTTCTAAGAAAGTCCAATCAGACCAATTTAATCCCTAAACTATTCCACACTTTTAAAATTTAATTACCTAAAAATATTAAAAACTATTTAAAATAACTTGTTTAGCAGACTGTACAATATCTATCTTAGTCACACGTAACGCGTTCTCTGTCTGGGCGTCGAACACCTCTAGAAATTTGATGAACTGTTATATGGCGGACCGGATGTTATTTAACATAACCTCTATTTCCATTTTTTGTCATCATATTTGTCATTTAATTATGTCAACAAATTACGATGACACGTTTTTTTATTTATTTAGGTAGTATCGGATAGCATTATTATGATATAAACAATAAACGTTTATTCGTGAAGATACAATATGCTCCACGTTTCCATTTTTATATTTTCTTTCATAAAAAAATCATATTATAGGTGAATTGTCCCGATGGACATTGCCCGCAGAAGTAATAGAAGAAGAATAAGAAGAACAACTAATCAAATTATAGGTTAGGTATGTCAAATTATCCCAAAATTTAGTTCTGTGATCCGACCATTAATTTGCCCAAATCGGCCAGCAGTGTTGCACTTCCGGTCTCCTTGGTGGAACGGATTTTTAGTATGTTAAATATAGCCTATATCCTATCCAGTAAAATAATACAGATCAGTGGACTAAACCGACAATTCTGGAAGCAGAAGCGGATGATTAAAACGCACTTGATATTTTGCTTGCTGCTGTCAGTGTCAGTGAATATTATCTTTGGAGTCACAGTTTATTGCTAAAGAATCAGTTAGCTCACTCGGACCAGTTGAAAGTTCCAAAATAACATCCACTCCAGGGATACAAATTCAGGATACGCAGAAGACTGCTGTTTTATTATAGGCGGTTGTCATATATTGTATTATCCGAGTTGCGCAGTGTATAAACTGGAACATTAAGATCGAAAGTGCGGACGCAAAGTGAGCGATCTGATTCTTTAGCTATAAACTGTGACATAGGAATCAAAATGGCCGCGCCCTATGTTGGGCGTGTCGGACCTCTCTCTTGCACTGTATAATGTGGCTTACGTATTCTCCATAACTTGGAATTGACAAGAAACGAAAACCAGTTTCGTCTTTACAAAAAATTGATAAATTCATCCATCCTTAAAACAACATTCTGTATGTCTAAATTTGAATTTTTATTTTTCATGTTAAAAATGAACACAAAAACCTTAATCGAATGAAAAGCTTCTTAATGTTGTACAGATGATTTTACTACTAAAATTTTAACTCCAAATTGTAATTTTTCAACATTTTGTGGGTACAGAATGGACACTGATGGAATTTTGTTAGTTTATTGTGTCATAATTAAGATGATTTACCTGTCCCTTTTAAAAAGTACATAACATGTTATTACTTGTACTTGTGTACATCTACATTATAATAAAATGTATTTAGAATTAAATATTATAATTTATTCTTTGGAGCATCCTGTATTTTTTTAAACAGATTTTAAATTAGTTATAGACACGTATTGCAACTCAAAGCATTTTCAAAGAGTTAAGGTACCACCATTTCTCAGAACGCGCGACAGACGACAGCAGAAGCGACGGCAAAGGAGACCAAAAAACGGTCTCTTTACGTCTGAACACATGTAATTATATGAAACACATTTCGCAAGGCGCGACCAGTGCGAGAGACAGAAGTCGACGACAGATAGATCGGTCTCGGTGTAGTGTTTGCTGCCTTTCGCACTCAGTCATCGCTTGTATTTCGAGGTTATTAGTTAATATGTTATAGAAATCGTAGTTGCAAAGTTCTTTCGATCTATCTCGGGCAGTGTTGCCACATGAAAATTTGCTGAAACAGTAGCTGAGCAAAAAAAAACAGTAGATCTGAACAGTAGATTTTAATACAGGGGGAAATAATTATAATTTGTCGTGTAGTAAATAAAAAAAAAACAAACCCAAATTAGAAAGTAAACAAAGAAAAGAAACAAATTTTAAAATTTTTAGTATATACTTAACGTACAGAAGCAAAAAAAAAACAATGAAAAACTAATAAGTATTTCTTTTAGATCAGTCTGTATCAGATAATTCAAATACGTTGTGTTTGGCATGCATGTTTTTTTTATAAATTCTTTGTTGCATTTTAATTAAAGACATAATGATTATCTTGAGATTCTTTTTATGGAGCAAACCTACAATAGTGGCTGCTTATTACACTGCTTTTACTTCAGTAAATTTACTAGAGAAAATATTCTTTGACCATTTGCTGAAGAATGAGGCAATCTTAATAAACTAAGAACAAAATTTGCTAAGTTGGCGAAAACAGTAGATTTCATGCCTACAACAGAAGAAGATTGGATCTACTTGAAAACAGTAGGTCTGGCAACACTGATCGTTCCTTCAAATGTGTAAAGCGTAACGTAAATGTATCGGTCTCCTTTGCCGTCACTTCTGTTGTCATCTGGCGCCTGTCGCGCGTTTCATAATGGTACCTTTAGCTCTGACCTTTTAGAAGACAGTGGTGTTAATATCTCGAATTTTTAAACATAACAGGTTTTGTATTTGGTCAACTCATATATTAATTAATCGACACAATTCTGTATATATACTCATATTTTTTACATTTTTGAATCTTTTGGGAATATTGATCGTGAATCCTGGATTTTTAAAAACAGATTTAGCTAATGTTAAAACGTCTATAGAAGTCAATAGCGTTATAACAGTGTAGATACTTATTCTTTAGGGTGATTTTAACCCTATTTTTTTTTAAAATCCTAATATAATCAGTGTATCAATGTTTTCTTGTCAAAATAAACACCATTATTGATTTTACGTAAATAGTGTTGATAATTCAGATGCGTTGTTATAGTTCATGGTACGGGATATCCCTAACAACTACCAACGAATGAATATTTATTGATTTATTAATTCACCACAAAAATAATTACTCCTACACTAATCTAATAATAATAAATAGTAGACTCATACCCAAATATAGCTCCCGGTTTTCTGCATATACGATGCACAAAGCGTCATCCAAAGAACAGAGGGCTCAGTGTGTCAGCGAGATGATGAATGGGCATTCATTAAAATTAAGATGAAAAGAGATACACGCCTTGAAAGCTCGTTTTATACTTGTCTGTATTGTGCCTGGCGCAACTGGATCGCTACACCTTTTTGCTCTTATCGTTTCGAATAAACAAAGCGCTTCCCTGTTGGCCAAAATGGCGTGAAATTGTTTTAATTCGACTAAATCCAAATCCAAATGGAATATTGTCCTCAATCCTGATTGGTATAAGCGTGTGTTAGGGCCTTTTTGGATAAATAAAATTAGCCATTGAAATTGACTGTATTTTCCAGAAAGAATTGCAAGTCCGTAAAATAAAGAATAACACAAAATATTTAAGTCACATTTATCAGAAAAAAGAATTTACTACCACGTGTAGATTTACTGTACTAAATTCTATTTAATTGAAAACAGATTTAACTCCCTAGTTGCATTATTTTGCCAAAAGATGACGGAACATTCGGTAAGTCACAGAGCAAGTATTGCAAATTTGAAGTTAATAATGATAATAAGTCACATCAAAGTTAACAAAGTAAATAAATCTAACAAAAAATCGAAATAAATTGACCAAACAATTGATTTTTGTAAAGGACTCATAATTTAGTAGGTAAATTCACGGTTTATTTACATTTGTTAAAAAAATAAGAAAGCACAAAAGATAAAACTGTAAACAACAAAAATAACAGCGATGAGAAATCTACGGACGAAAAAAGAAAGAAGATAAAAGAGAACAGAGAATTAGGAAAAATTCTACAGTCCTGGGCAACTATAATACTAGAAATTCATAGCAAATAAAGAATATTTAATTAAAATAGTAGGTACAAGAAAAAGTCTACAAAAGAAAAATTGGATTCAAATGGACTCGTACATAAGATATGTGAATTATGAACCATTTAATACTTTAGAGGTAAATTTTCAAAATGATTTAAATGAAATTAACAAAGTAAATTCAAATGGAATATTTATTTAGAGTTTTTCATCAAAATATATGCAGCTTTAACAAAAATCTAGATGACATAGAAACACATTTTGCACAACTTAATTATAATTATGACTGCATAGTTTTGACGAAACAAAGAGCATAATAAATTCAATAAAACCGAGAAATTAATTAAAAATTAATAAAAAACAGACAGATTAATAAGAAAACCAAAAGCTAATTTTTATAAAAAAAAATCTTATAAAATAGATTATTCTAAAAAAATTGTGGAACATAAAAGAAATAGAAGACAATAAAAAAAAAGAAAAAATTGAGGAAATACGACTTGAAACAGGCGATCTTATAAATCTGCCAAAACAAATATCAAATGAGTTAAATATTTTTTTTTAACATCGGAGAAAAACTAGCTGCTCAGAATAAAAAACAGAACACTCCAAAACCTAATAGGTATTATCTACATAATTCATTATTCTTAGAGCCAGTCACAGAAAATGAAATGAAAACCCTAATAAACTCATTAAAAAACAAAAAATCACTGGGGATAGATAACGTAACATTTGAAACCATTAAAATTCTAGCTGACAAAATAGCGCCATTACTTTTAAATGTAATCAATAAAATTTATTGATCTGGTAAATGTCCAAAATAATTTAAAAAAAGAGTTATTGTGCCTATACATAAAAATGTTCCAAAAAATCTAATTAATAACTATAGACCAATTTATTTAATTACAACTTTTACAAAAATCTGTGAAAAAACACTTAAATGTAGAATGGAAAAATTTAAAAAACAAATTATATCAAAGTGTCAGTACGGTTTTCAAGAAAGCTTATGTACAAGTGATGCTATTTCGGCTTTATTACAAAAAAATTATACAGCTGTAGATGAAACCAAACCATCTTTATGCGTATTTCTGGAGTTTGCAAAGACTTTTGACACTGTGAGCCAACCACAATTGTTGGAGGCCTTGGAAGATTCAGGAATACGTGGCATTACACTAGAACTCCTAAAAAGTTATTTGTCTGATAGATAACAGATGGTAAAAGTTAAAAATGAATTAAATGCAAGTTAAACAGTTAAATTTAGAATACCCCAAGGAGCAGTAATGGGTCCTTTACTATTTTCAATTTATCTTAATAATATTTTCACTATTGATACTCTAGGTACTCTCATTAGTTTTGCAGATGACACGTTGATATTTTATAAGGCTAACAATTGGGAAAAATTAAAGGAATTAAAGGAAGAATACAATGTATCATATATTTCTATTATAACATAACTAAAATACCTACATCTTTTAATCATAAGGGCACAAGTTAAAAACCATTTTAATATATGCATTAGAATGAAGTAATAATAACTTAAAGAGAAGAGGTCTTAAAGTAATAGCTGGTACAGCATGTTTTTTAAACGTTTCCTCATTCCTGCTAGAATGAAATCACTTACTATGAAATGTGCTCTAAAAACGGCATTTATAGCAGTCAGCGTTTCAGTCTTAGGATCTCTTCCTAAAGCCCTCGTCCAAGCTGCATAAATATTAAAAAATAATTAAAAAAAAAACATTATATACCTATATAGTTTTCGGTTCTGGGTGCCCTAAAAGAGGACACTTAGCCGACAATTTGGCATAGATAGCTAAAACCCAAAAGTCACACCCCGAACCAGGATGTATTGCTATCCTTTTAAGTAAAAAATAACTACAAATAACTTACCTGAAAAATGAAGGAGTCTAACTTTACACCAAAAAAACCATACACTTTTTCCCATTTTTACAAGCACCCGATGACGATTAGGTAGATATCAACTAGAATCATGTACCTAATGGTTATAAAGCTTATTTTAACACAAAAAGAATAAAGCACTAGTCGAAAAGCAGCAATCAAATATAAATAGACCACAATATTAAAATTCAAATTAAAAACTATATAAAAGACCAATACTCTAAAAGCGCAAAAGATTAGAACCAAATAAAATGAATAACCGTAATAACCTAAAAATCACACTAAAATTGCAAAAACTATTACTGTAAAATCGTGAGATTACATCAATAATGCATATGCGTCGGAGTATCGCAAATGTCAAAAGTACAGTGTTTCCATGAAAATTTAGCTATGTTTTTAGCAGTATTATAGGACCATTTCTACCACGCGCATCCAAAGATATTGGCGTTCCACAGTTCACTGTATTTTCCTCACACCTCTAGTATAAATGATTTGACATAACGAAACTAACAATATTTATAATTAATGTAGAGTAATAAGTGTTTCGTGAATTCTAAATAAAACAATTATTATATAAAAGTGTAAAAGGAAATGTAATTTATTTCCCTATTTTCTTCTGTAATATCTTCAATTATTATGTTTAATTTCTATAAATAAACCAACTGGTTAGGTGAAACATTGTGATATATGATTTTATTTCTGTGTACTATGCGTACACTTTAATATACAAAACACCTGGAACTTTCTTTAAATAATTGTGGTCGTAGAAATAATTGTGTACATAACTCGTTTGAACGTGTATTTTATGCACTTGCCAAATATATTATCCATACAGATTAATCAGACTATGTTTTTACTTTACTTCAGTACATCTCTTACTACTAAAACTATTTTTATCAATGGAAAAAAAAGGGCCGTGTTCTCGTATGTTTTGACGCATTTTCGGCCTCAGCCCATCGGATCCCCCCTCTAAATATATATGAATTTTGCTTAGAATTGCTAATCCTCTAATTCTCTATTCGTGCTTGCTGACTGGAAAAATAAATACCGAAAATCGTCACTGTCTCCTGGACTATACAATAGATGATGATGAGGACTTCACAACAAATATACATTTATGAATATATAAATATAAGTTTTAATTATTTAAACTACCACAAACAGAGTTATAAATAATTTAAGTAAGTAAAGCACAATGTCACAACTCACCCCGATCCGGGGTTGGTTCTTACACTGATGGGGTTAGTTGTGACAAGCTTGTATTTATTACATGTAATCGTCAGAATTGCAATTTAAACAAATGAAAAATGGATTTTTATCTGTATATTAAAGATGAGCCCAGTTAGAACACACAGTACATTGTACCCATTTTTCTTTGGGCCGGGAATTTGAAAATGGTTTACCGCAAATAAGGCAAAAAACCTCTTCTTCATCTTCAGAAATGCTAGAAGGTATGTTTTCGATTTTGTTTTTGCAAATGTTTCTTTTTATGCCTGACAGTTTTGCTTTTATCACCCCCTATAAAAGGGGTTCCTATTTTTCTTCATGGTAATATTAGCTTGTATGTAGACCTATCCAAACTCGATATGAAACTTATTTATTCTTGGACGCTTTTTATGGTACATCCAAAAAGGTCCGAAAAAAGTCTAAAATAACCCTGCTTTACGATATGGTGAACTTTATATAATTAATTATAAGTATTTCAAAATTATTAGTTAAATTTATATTTTGTATTAAAATTGAATAAACGATTTTTATTAATAAATGAACTTAAAATGCCTCTCCTGGAAAATGTAGATTTGGTGACAATATATAAGGTGCTAATATATAAATACTTCAACAAATGATATAAACTTAATCCATTAATCCATTTACTCTTAATTCCGTTGTAGTATCATCTGCTGAGGTCTATATTTAGAATTCTCCTTCCACGTTCTTAATTAGATTGCGAATTTTACTCCGTCACCTTCCTTTCACACCGTCCTTCCATTAGTGGCAAAATTAACTCTTGTCTCAAGACATAACCTGATAAACTAATCCATCCACACAAACACAAAAGAGGTTGGTTTCATCTCACATCGGTGATAGACTATTTAGGTTCAAACTAATGACAGAAGAAAAAAACCGTTTAAAAGTTTACCAAGTATATATGAAATGTAATATTGGACGAGTTAGCTACCCACTACTCTAATATAGTTCTAGTTATGTGTGTTTTTATGCTAGTAAGTTAACACCCACATCTAAAAATAAGTTTTCCTTTCGTGATACAGAATTGTTAGCTTATTTATGTGATGGTAGATGATAATATTTTACATGTATTGAAGTGAATGATATACAGATTGTCTCTGAAAGACCAAAATTATGCCATTTAATCAATATTGTCATGCCTGACAACCATTACTATTACTATTAGTATTTTAAGGCAAGAGGTATTATTGTCGAGTCGAGATAGATAGGACGGTATAAGTCTAAAGATTTGGCGTCCTTGTCTGGTTTATGAATTCGTGTGGTCTATTAAATTGTTATCGAGGAGTAAATTAAGAGATCCAGGTTCAATCCCAGGCCTGGGTACATTTTTCTTCTCGGGCTTTTTGTAACTTTAAGAGTTGGAATGGAAACCATAAGAAAATTAAAACTAGTTCCTCAATGCAAAAACTTCCAGCTATTTGGACATACACACAACTTTTGCAAAAGAGAATCAAGATGCATAAAGTGCGTAGGAAAACATCATAGAAAGAATTGTGCAAAAAGTGCAGAACAACAACCAAAGTGTATAAACTGCCTATTGGAACATCCTGCTAACTACAGAGGATGTGAGGTAGATAAAATCTTTCAGATAAGAAAGAATAACACCACAACCTGAAATAATGACGAGGCAGAGGAGACCCATAAACGCTTTTTCTACTGTCAGAAATGAAATAACATATTCTTAGGTAACAAACTCCCAGGAACAACCATTTCAGAGGTCACAACCAGCCATGGACTCCACGCTACAAATTGCACAGCATACTGCACAGTCAGCCAGCCTAGCAGAAAGTACCACTCATGAATTATTATTATAATCCTCAATAATCAGAACAGAAGAGATTCACTCTCTGACAGGCTCCAGAAGCTAGAAGAATTAAATAAATCCCAAATATATAACAAAACCACCAATGGGCAAAAGAGATATTAGAATAGTCACTTGGAATTCCAATGGTATTCTCCTAAAACAAACTGATATCCAAGTTTTCTTGGACGTGGTACAAAAAAATAGATATATGTCTGACTTCTGAGACTCAACTTACAGCGGAGTCATACATTAAATTCAGAGAATACATTTTCTATCACACTATCCATCCGTCAAATGCAGCAAGAGGAGGAAGTGCGTTAATAATTATAAATAACATTTCCCAGGCATCCAAGAACCAGAAGGGGGGCAAAATTACACAACTGCAATCTGTTGCCCACCAAGATACAACCAGAAAAAAGAAAATTATCTCAATGTTCTCAAAAAACTAGGTAACAAATTTATAATTGGTGGAGATTACTCCAAAAATACCAACTGGGGTTCAAGATTAACAACAGTCAAAGGAAAAAAATTGCACCGAGCTGCATCAGAACTTGGTTGTACATACCAATCTTCTGAAAAACACACCTATTGGCTCACAGACCTTTTGGATTTCTTTATGGATTCATATGAATTCAGATCGGAAAACTAATTCAAAAGGTTTTCGAGAGGACTTAACAAATACTATTCAACTGACTATAAGACTAAAAACAAAAAATCAGCTAAATAAAGAACTGGAAAGGTTTATAGTTAAAATCCAGCAAGCTGCATGTAGGAACATCTTTTGGTATAATTGAAAATAAAAATCTGATCCCTTCGCACCAATTTGGTTGTAGAAACAAACACTCGACAATAGATCAAGTACACAAGATGTAGAGCGCCGAGATATGCTAATCTTTAGGTGGTTCGTAGATGAAGAAGGTTACCCAATCAAACAAAAAAAATAAACGTTGAAGTTTATTTATATTATAAAACACAATAAAAAACAGTTTAACAATTAGGTCATCGACCAAATAACTTGTTAACAGAAAGTTAGCGCATGAAAATACCGAATATTACAATTAATAGTTAAACCGTAAACTATGTATGACTTATTATAGCCGTGTCACAGTTCATCGGCCACAGAACACTTACTCTTAGAACGGTATCTCCCATGTTAAAAAAGGATGATAGAGTTTTTAGCGGCACCTGGTGGACGTGGTTGATTTTTTTTCAATTAAGTTCTGTCTGGTAAGAGGCCATACGAAAGAAGAGAAAATAATAAAAAGAAGAAGAGCAGAAAAGCGCGGGGCTATTCAAATTTGACAGTAAAAATTATCCGCATTAAAAACTGTTAGCCAAATTAAGATTTGTTCACACAAATTGCATTTTTGCTTTATTATAGCGAATATCGCTGTAATAAAGCAAAAATGCAGTTTGTGTGAACAAATCTTAATTTGGCTAACAGTTTTTAGATAAAAAAAAACAAGAATATTCAAAAAATAAATTTATTAAACAATATATATAATACAAATCCAATATTTAAAAAATGTAATGTATATGAAAATTGTATTATGTATGAAGTAGCTGGATGGCTGCTACATATTCCAGGATACAACACTGTCCATCATTTTGTGAAGAACTTTAGCTGTGAAAAAAGAAAGACAGTATAAGTACAATCTCATTAAAATAAATGGATTAATAAAAAATTATAAGTCCGAGGAATACTTTATTTTTTAATAAGTCCAACATCTACGATACAGGTTTGCATTCCCCCAACGTCATGAAACAGAAAATACACAGTATATGTCGCGTTTGAGAATCCACATCGGATGCATCTGAGATGTAGTAAATCTTTGATCATGTCATTCAGTATACGTAAATGTAATGGAACAGATGTGTTTCCGATGTGGATAAAAAACGCTTGAGATGTAAAAAATGCATCCGATATGGATTCTCAAACGCGGCAAGTATAAAATAAATGAGTAGAGTACTAACTTTCCTTCTCAAAAAGAAGTCCAACATGTATTATTAGTCTGCTTCTTCTTTGACGATACAGCTTTGCAACCCCAAACGTCATGAAACAGAAAATACACAGTAGCACATTTTGTCTTCAAGCGTTTAGTTGAAGACAAAGGAGTAATCAAACTACTTTGATTAACACTTTCGTCTAAATCTTTCGCTAAATATTTTTTCTTCAAACCTTTACTTGAAGAAGTAGAAGGTGTTTGATCAACATATTCAATTTCAACGTTATTTGAGCAAAGTCCATCCGCTTCTCTTCCAGGAACTGCTGGGAGGAATAGCGTTGGAAATACATCATGTGTTAGACCTCGACGAGAGCCAACTACTTTATATTTATCTTCAAAATGTTTATGACATACTACAAAGGTGGAATAAATTTGTAGTTTTGTTTTATTATTAAATCTTGGACAATGAACAGCAAGTGCCCAAATTTCAAATAAATCGGGTTCATTCCTAGGGTGGGGCAGGCGATGCATCTTGTTGTCCACATCAAGGCAATTCAGTACACAACATTTTCTATAATTACGCATCTTTATGGAAAAGCACGAAATAACAGCGGAAAAAGCACAAGATAACGGTTCAAAACGCACAAATTTATAATGGAAAAACAAGCTCACTAACAGTGGTCAACTAAATCAATTAAGCAAATTGGAAATGAAAACACAACTGAACACAACCAAGTCACCAATATAAATAAACACGTTTGGTTTTAGCCAAGATGCCATGACATGACACCCCCACAAAAATCAATATTCACCTGTCATTTACACTCCCACCACCTACCCCACCACCCGACTGCAGCGCCACGCGGACGTGGTTGATTGATCCCAGGCCTGCGCATACCAGTTTCCCACCCCTGTCATCGGCCACTGCCCACCTACATCTCCAGGTTACCTTAGGTTAGGTTTGGGTAAAAATAATCGATATATCAAAATATCGATATTTTTTCATAAACTAATCGATAAATATCGTGGATATTTTTTATTTTTTATTCTTCATTAATCGATGACCGATATTTATTTTCGAGTATCGAATTCGATATATTTTTTAAATAAATTTAGTATAAGTATTGTATAAGGTTTGTTCCAACAGGAATACAGAACCATTCGGAATTTATCTGCGCATGAGTAGTATGAAAAATAGAACTGTTCAATTGTACTGCTCATGCGCAAATACATTCGGAACGGTTCTGTACTGCTGTTGAAACATGCTTATAGTGTGTGTATCTGTATTCTGTAGTGACTAGTGACTTTAATTTTAACTGTCAACTGTCACGTGCGACGACGTGTGTTTGTAATGGCAACATGAGGCGGTATCTCAAATGAGGTGAACTTCTTTGGTTTGATTAAAATTGTTTCGTTAAACAAAATAAATACTTATTTTCTACATGTGTATTGAATATTTATGCATTGAAGGTTTTGGGATCACTTTTAGGTCACCAAATACGCTTTTACAAAAAATGTCGATAAATCGATATTTTTTACTCGATAATAATCGATAGAGCTTAAAAATATCGATTCGATATATCGATATTTCTTTTCACTTGCCTATTACACATATATCGATATTTCTTTTCACTTGCCTATCCCCACCTCAGGTGATCCCTTGTCCACCCCTCTCGTCGCACTCATTAACGAACTTCGCGCTCGGGCCAAACGGACAGTCGGCGACACAATTAAATGTACAAACCGCGCAAACATTTATTATTATTTAATTCTAAGGGCGGACTGAGGCTAGAGTGCAGAGTTTGATTAATATTAATACTTTACAAGGATAGCCGATATCATCTAAAAAGCTTACGAAGAAAAATATATATGCTCAGCTATATTTCTTGACGTACCCCAAGCATTTGACAAAGTTTGGCACGCTGGCCTGATACACAGTAACTTGAAAAAATGTTCCCCAAACAATATGTCGACATTCTACAATCATATATAATTGGAAGATTGTTTGGAGCAAAGCAAGACGATGCATACTCCAGAATAAAAAAATTAAAGCAGTTGTCCCACAAGGCAGTGTGCTAGGACCGGTTCTTTACTTATTATATACCAGCGATATCCCTAAACAACAATGTTTTAAAATAGCAGCATTTGCGGATGACACTACAATATTGGCAGTTGGCGAAACCTGCAACAGAATCAATCGATGGACAAAAATATTAAAAAATAAAACTAAATCAGTGCATGTTGATTTTACTCTTTGACCAAATAAACAAAAACAAATAAAAATAAACAATGATGTTATTACGCATCACGATTCGGTCAAATACCTAGGGATGAACCTAGATGTAAGACTTAAATAGAAAGAGCACATAAAAAAAGCGTCAAGAACTCGAACTTAAATTCATAAAAAGTATTGGCTCCTAGGAAGAAAATCCAAATTGTCAGTGTACAACAAACTGCTGAATTATAAACAATTCCTAAAACCAATCTGGATTTTTGGCATCCAGCTATGGGGATGTGCCGGCAAGAGTAATATCAACATGATACAAGTTTTCTAAAATAAAGTCCTAAGATGCATTGTTGATGCATCTTGGTTCTGTAGAAACAATTATCTTCATAGAGACCTGAAGATACTAACAATAGAAGAAGAAATAAAGAGGTTTCCTCGAAACATGAGGGTCGACTCCAGTCCCACGTTAACGAAGAAGCGCTGCAATTATTGGACAACTCTACACTCAACAGAAGGATCAAAAGGAAGAGGCCATTTGAGTTAGTGCAGTGAACGTTAATGTTAGTGCTAGTGTAAAACATTGTAATAATTCATCACGCCAACTTGTGATGCTTTTCTATAGAAAAAATTAAAACCAATGGGGAATTATTAGATAAGTAATTAATTTATAAGATTTTTAAATTAAAATTGTAGGTTAGTTAATAATGACTAGTAACAGTACTCTAACAAAAATAAAGCTTTTTCATTTTTTCTTTGTTTTGTTTTCACCTTGGTGTTGCAAGGATGGATTCCTTAATTTAATTTTCACATTTACAAATGCCTACTTTAGTTTTAGGATCTTAAACTGATAGTTTCCTCATTATTTTTTTATATAGTATTCCATCAGTTCGGAAATGACTCTCATATTTATTATAGAAAGTAAATAATTCCATTATTTTCTTCGAAGAACCTCTTCTTTATTTTAATTATCTTGTATTTGTCTTCATGATACTGCAGCCACATCTCTTAACTGATTTACAATAAAACTCCCTACACTGCACCTATGAGGTTATCTACTTCGATATCGTCGAAAGACTGACGAAGTTTTCTTTTTTCAGATGTGTACGTGAAGGATGAAAAAGGCTGATTCAATCTTGTCTGTAGATCAGGACGTGCGTTATATTGGAGCGTGAAGGGCCCCTATTAGTGATTGTTACGATTCGTTTGAGATTTTATCAATCGAAAAATACATTTGACCCAAATTTTCAACAATATTGGTAATTTATTAAGTTAAAGAACTAGACTCTCAAAGGGAAGGAAAAGTGAAAAATGGAATGGTCAGAAAATTATCTTTTTTGTCCTCACTATCCAAAGTATATGTTTCGAAAATTTACCATAAAGATAGCTTTGTCACTCCAGGGCCATATAATTTTAAAATAATATATTCAGTCTTTTGTGTTGGTACTTGTGAATTTGTAAATATCTATTCTGACAAAGTTAATGAATGTTTTTCATATTTTACATTTTATTACATAAATCGACTAATTAATTTTTATAACAATTTATGAATCTTTTAATAAACAGAGTGTACATATTATTACACAAATATTACATTTTCTGCCATAATGATTTTTGTTAAAAAATATATAATACATTTTTAACAACCAGTGGCACATATACATAGTTCAAGATGAATCCTATATATATCCAAAAATATTCGAAAATGTAATACAATTTTGTTGACTGCAAAAAGTATACAAATTAACATAAGTTGCAGGAAAATGAATGGTATTTAATAAATAAAAATATATATCATGTAGATTTTAAACTAAATTAAACCCTATTTATATACAATACCCACTAGAGAGATTGTGTAGATATAAACCAGTAGAATGTGCGGACAGAATAGCTCTTATCCAGGCATTAAGCATCGGGGTGGTAGAAGCTCCCCAAATAGCAACTTCCAGGAATGGGATATCTAACGACGCTATTAGCCTGCCGGTTTCTGACAAGCTGACAGACTGGTTATCCCTAGAAACTCTTCGGTGATTTGTCAACCAGCAGGCTTCTGACGAGCTAAAAGACAGATCTTACTTGCCCCAGGAGGATAAGCAAAAGGTCTAGTGAGGACTGAGTACTGTTGGCAACCTACTCTCCACTCCTTACAGATTCTAATTTACGCGAGGTTAAAATTTTTCTAATTCATGAGTCATCATTTTCAAAGTCTGTCAAAAATGCTACTATTACCGGGTAAAAGTTTATCTTTCTTTGGGGTTGACAAGCAAACAAAAAAAAAGTCGTCGCCGATTGAAGAACTACTCTAAAAATTACCTGTGATGGTCCCTACCAAAAATTCAGCCTTTAGATGCGCTTGCTTGAGCCGCATATCTTGAAATTTGTCAAATATTAAAGCATCGTAAAAGTGTTTTATCAAGGTATAAATTTTATGAGTTTTTATGAGTTTTTATGAGTTTTTATGAGTTTTTATGAGTTTTTATGAGTTTTTATGAGTTTTTATGAGTTTTTATGAATTTTTATAAATTTCATGACTGTACGTTCCTGCAAGTAGGAACAGTTGATAGCCTAACCAGTAGGCAGAGAAAAATAGACTGTATGTCTTTCAAAATTGTTCTATTAAGTAATAGTTAAAAAAAATGATTAAAAAAATAAAACGGTTTAGAAAAAACGATTGAGACCAAATCACTTACCCAAACTACATCTAGGGGTGACGTGAAAGCTCTCCTTAATTCCGGTATCCAAGGGATGATCCAGGCCTTTTCTTACCATAGGTTTTTTATTCTAATTCTACAGATAAGAACGTTTTGCACCAAAAAATTTTAAGTTTACCGGTTCTCGATACGGTTTATTTCACACTGTTCAAAGGTCTTTTCATTATACGAATCTACAATCGTGACTTGGTCTCAAAATACGCGTAAATATATTTAAATCTACTAATAGGCAACTCAAATTACACGTGACTTGATGAATTGTTTAATAAATTACCCCTCGAAATGACAAGTTTAAATTTAAAATGATTAGAATTCAACAATGAGTTTTTATAAGTTTTTAAGAGTTTTTAAGAGTTTTAAGAGTTTTAAGAGTTTTAAGAGTTTTTAAGAGTTTTTAAGAGTTTTTAAGAGTTTTTAAGAGTTTTTAAGAGTTTTTAAGAGTTTTTAAGAGTTTTTAAGAGTTTTTAAGAGTTTTTAAGAGTTTTTAAGAGTTTTTAAGAGTTTTTAAGAGTTTTTAAGAGTTTTTAAGAGTTTTTAAGAGTTTTTAAGAGTTTTTAAGAGTTTTTAAGAGTTTTTAAGAGTTTTTAAGAGTTTTTAAGAGTTTTTAAGAGTTTTTAAGAGTTTTTAAGAGTTTTTAAGAGTTTTTAAGAGTTTTTAAGAGTTTTTAAGAGTTTTTAAGAGTTTTTAAGAGTTTTTAAGAATTTTTAAGAGTTTTTAAGAGTTTTTAAGGGTTTTTAAGAGTTTTCAGGAGTTTTTATGAGTTTTTAAGAGTTTTTATGAGTTTTTATGTTTTTATGAGTTTTTATAAGTTTTTATGAGTTTTTATGAGTTTTTATGAGTTTTTATGAGTTTTTATGAGTTTTTATGAGTTTTTATGAGTTTTTATGAGTTTTTATGTGTTTTTATGAGTTTTTAAAAGTTTTTATGAATTTTTATTAGTTTTTATGATACTATATACAATTAGTTTGACAGGATTGTCGCTTATTTAAAATTTTAAAAATAATATCAACTGTGATTGGTGGATTTCATGTTTTGCAGTGTTCTGACGACTAAAAATCGTAGTGTTCTTACTAGGTAGAATGAATATTCATTCAGTTGAACGCAATGACATACTTTTTCTTTTTGTAGTCTGTGCCTAGATAAGCTAATATCCATGTGAATGTAGAAACAACTACTATTAAATGTTGTGCCTTGATAAAACTAATCGTAAAAAAAAATTGTGTGCAATTCGAACAAAAAGATTTTGCCACTCTACGCTCCTAATAGCTATTATATTTATTATCGTCGGATTCCAATATAGTGTCCCTTTTTTTATCAAAACTAATATTCATAAAGTTATTTATTTGATAACATTATCATGCCATAAATTTGAAGGTTACCTCTATAAATCTTGAGGTGGCGTTTCATCTTCATATTTATGGGTAATGGAAAAGGGAAAAAAATTGATTGGAAATAAATTGGGCCCTAAAGTGGCTTCTACCGTGTGGCGGTAGTGCCATCTAGGGAATATTTCCATAACGCTGAAATGAAGCAATTTACTTATGGGAAAGTTCATTAACTCCTTTTGCAGGTGATGCAGGAAGAGTCGACCTATTGGGGATAGTATAAGAAAATAATTTCTTGAGATTGCTGATATTAATTTTAAGTTTATGCTTTTCTCGTTATGTTTAAGTTAATTACTATATAGGGTGCGAAAATTTAATTAATCAATATTCGGTTTTCGTTAGCAATCATAAAAAAATTATTAACCGGGAAAAAAGATGTGTATTTTCAAATCAAAATTAAATTATAACGTCCTCTAGGATTGTTGAGGCTTAAATACTGCATATGACTTAGCCTTTAAAGAACGTCCCTTAACGACCGGTATTTTTGTCTTAGTTTTGTTATCTCCATTTTTTTTCCACCATGTATAACACAATTTTTTTTTAATACGATTTAAAATGAATTAATTATATTTTAGGAATTTTGTAAGTACAGTCCCATAAATCCAGGTCACTGACTGACTGTTAAAAGTATTCAAAACACTGACCAGTGATCACAGCATAACCGTTACTGAACTGAATAGGATCTGGATGAGGCTCATCTATACAGTGGAATGTATGTGTAAATAAAGCTTGAGTTAAAAGAATATGAAACAGTGAGGCATCCAAATAGTGGCACAATAAGCCTGTGAGGCTGCATTGTCACCATAAGAACTTAAGAGGAGGGTAATCAAGAATATTTTCAGTGAGTAGATAGACTTTGCCATCCAACGTGCTCGGTGAAGACCTGCAGGCTTTTTAAATGATACGCCATTTTCTAGTTTTCCTCCCAAAAATACAATGCATAGTTGTAAGAGTTCCTTGTAATCATCTCTGGGCTGATATTCTGTCAATTGTTTCTTAGCAAAATTGATTATTTCATCTTTCACATCTTGGAGCTTTTCAATAGATTCTTCATCAGTTTTTACCGTCGTATACTCTTCTTTATTGATTCATTGCCAGTTTTTCTGAAATCTTTTGAATAATACATTAACTGGTCCAGACGAAGGCCCAATTTCATTTTGAACAACTGATTCCAGCATAATTTCGATAATGTGATGCCTACATGCTAGCCAGAGCATTTTCTTATCCATTTTCTGCTCAAGTAGCATACAAGCCCCTTTTCGAGACCCGGTATTAGATGCGGTTGTGTCGAAACTCATACTCTTTACTTTACTGAGTAAACCCCATGAAAGGAGGGATTCATAAACTGCTGACGCAATTTTTTCGCCTTCACCAGACTCAAGTTTTGGAATGCAGAGAAGCTGATCCACCCCTTTACCAGAAACTAAAACTGAAAGTCGGTCAACAACTTTATGGCCTGTGATATCTTCTAACATCTTTCCGTCCCAGTGCACAGTTAAAGGAACATCAGTGTCAAAATCTTTTTCCATATTTTCAGCTATTTTTTGTCTACACTCAAGTCGCTGACGGCGTATGGAAGAAAAGTTTAAATTATATTCAGCAGGATCACAGCCAAGGCGATTCAAAGTGGATGTGAGAACAAGAGCTGCTTTGCGATCGCTTATTTTTGCAGCATCCAGGCTCGTAGTTAGTTTTTCATTAAGTAGTTTTTTTCTACCTCTCTTCTGCACACCTTCATTTTGTTTTTCACCTGCTGATAATGTTGAAGGGCCATAAAGATCATTGTCTTTGCCATGAAGGGAATCATCGTCGGATGATGAGCTAAACATATATGATTTAGAAGTGATTGAATTGATAGATTCATATTCTTTTGCATTAAACAATTCGATTCTAGCTCTTTTAAGTTCTTTTTCTTTTTCCTATTTTGACAGTTTTTTGTCAACACTACCCATTTTAAAATCCCTATCTTCTTGAATGCGAATCATTTGTAGAGCATTTGCATGTGCTACATCAAATATATCATCTAGGTTATTATTCCCTGATTCTTCTTTCAGCCTTAACCCATCTGACCTTTTATATTTATTTTCTTTATTTTTCTTTAGATTCTGCCACTCTTTAAAAAGCTTTTCAATCTTATTCACAACAAGAATTTTCTGTTGTGTTGGAATTCTAGCTTTATTCCAAATTTCCAATACATCTTTGGAAGGCGAATGAGCAGCTTCACGGATTGTTTGCTTTTCCTATTCTTCGTAATAAAAAAATACAGAAAGAGTTTCACGTTTAGAAGGTAGTTTGGTTTGATTTAATGTTTGAAAAATTTGACCTACTAGCCATATTTCCGTCTGTTTTTTTGTAGAAACTACAGGCACTTTACAATATGCCATAAATAACAGTAATAAAATTATGAAAACAAAAAATTGAGAGTCCTAGGCCTAAACACATTAATCTGAAGTCTGTTAAAAACAGCCGAAACAAGTAATATAACCTTCCAGTCTATACAAATTTATTTATTCATTATATAGTTTATTGTTTATAATTTCCACAAATAAAAACTCTTACTTACGAAACTTATTAGATTCACTGTAAAGAAAAACACAGAAAATAAATCACTTTTTAAGTCTTTATAATATAAGCGAAATAAACTGTTTTGAAGGTTAGACTGACTGCACAAGTGCACACACCCGCACTAACCATAGCCAGCCACTACGACTACACTGACAAGCAGTGACTGGCTCCTCAAGTGGGTGGGAGAGGGGGGGAGTTGGTCTAGAGTGAAGGGAGAGGTTGTATGGTTAGGTTGGAGTCTTCCTGGCATAAAAATAAAGTGTTAAGTGAGATAAGGTTTTTTTATAATACTAAAAATTACTAATAAAAATTATATTGAATTTTAACATTTTTTATGAAATTTAAAGCCTGGTAGCGACTCCTAAAACTTAATGAAATCCAACAGAATTTTAGTTAACTCCATTTTACATATGAGAGATCAAAATGGGAGGGTGAACCGTTGAATTTTTTAACTTTCATTTTTAAGCATCGCCCTAATCTACACAAATAAACAATTTGTTTATTTTGTTTTAATAATGTCTGAAAGGTGACTTCCATTTTGTCGAACAGATTTTTGCAGGATCGTTGAAAAGCTACCGCTCAGCATTTCTAGCGGTATTTCAGCCACACTTTATGTCGAATTCTTTTATAGCCTGGATTATCCTTGGGGGTTACTTTGAAACACTTTTGTTTTTAGGTATCCCCAAAGGAAAAAGTCGCATTCAAACAAGTCAAGAGAACGAAGTTGCCAGGGAATATCCACGTTTTTGCTTATAAGCCGATCAGGGAACGTCTGTCTTACACGAAAAATGCGTGTTGTTCACCCTACAAAATATCCAGTTTCTGCTCTCTAGATTTGAAACGTTGACATTCCAGCTCGCCTCCCCTCTAGTTTTTCCGCAGTGGCAATCCAAAATCGTCCTGTTATTCTCAAGATGAAAACTTATTTTATTGACGGACGGTCATAATTTGACCTTTGCTTTATTCATTAATTAAAAAAATATCTTTGTAATAAATCTAGTTTAATGCTATTTTAATTTCTAGTCTCGTTTCTTGTTCATATTTGTCTAAATTTTTAAATTGATTTGACTGTTGTAATGCCAAAATTATAGTCTACAGAATAAAGGAGTGCAGTGATTTAATTTGCAAAACGTAGTACAGGTTCAATAGGTAAACATTTTATTCATACCTCAATGCTTATTTGTAGTTAAAATGAAAATTTTAATACATCTGATCGGCCTACTAAAAGTTTTTGTTTAGATTTAATTATGTTTCCATGGTTTTTACTCTAATAAACCTTTTCTCTTGTACTTTAATAAACCTTTTCTTTTGACATATAAGTCAGATTTTATTTATTCATAGCCATACCGTATACATTTTAATTAATTCGGAATTTTGTATAAGTATACACTTGCGTGCATAGAAATCGGCCCACTGTAAACTTTAAACTATATGTTTTTTTAAACTATTCATCAGATCAAAAAAAAATATGTTGTTTGAAAGACAATTTAATATGCTTCTAATGCTGTCTGATAATTAATTAATAACAGTTATGTTGTTTAATAATTTTTAAAAAATATATAGTTAAAGTCAAAAGTGTACAATGGGCCGTTTTCTATGCACGCAAGTATATTATAATTTTATAGTCAAATAAGAATTGCGAGTGCATTAGGAAATATTGCAAGCCTAAGTACACCTAAACAACCTAGTGGACATAATGCATTATGTTTAGAAGAAAAAATATTAAACTTAATGTATTAAATAATCCTCAAAAATATTTTGTTTCACTTTCTATGGATGAAATAGCCACTTAATGAGAAATATAAATACTGGAGTAATAAGACATTATTTAAAAACATACAGTTATTGGAGAAGTCGCACATCAAAAAAAAAACTCAGGAAGAAACAAGACCTTTATTAAAACTTGGGTAAAGAATGTAATAAGACAAATAGTACATTCCTTTTTTTATTTTACAATGAAATTGCTACACTTAAAAAATTACACTCAGAAATAGAAAAAAGTCCCACTCTTCCAAATATATCATATTTTTATCTGCAAAAAAAAATAAAAAATGAAATAGATATTCGTTACAAAAACGTGACAGAAATAGCTTTTTAACGGAGAAAGACGAAATCATTGTGTGGAGACATGAATATTTAACGAAAATAGGGGACGCAAGGAATGAGCATAAACAGGTATTTTATTTAGATAAAACATGGGTTGATTCTGGACAACAAAAATTTGGCAAGATACGTCCATCAAAACTAAAAAACAAGCCTTCTAGTAAATTGAAAAATTCAACAGGAAAAGGAAAGCGTTTAATAATAACCCACATTGGAAACACCAATGGATTATTAATATTCGAGTAAAAGACTACGATGAATAAATAGATGGATCTATGTTTTAAAATTGGTTCCAGAACATTATAAAAAAAATTCAAGCCAACTCTGTTGTTTTGGATAATGCATCCCATTATAGACGATTAGAGGAGTCACTATCTAGAACAAAATGGAAAAAAGAAGATATTTCAAAATGGCTTCAAAAATATTGCCAGTCCTCCTAAATCCTTGAAGGCAGAATTACTTGTAATAGCAAAAAATTAAAAAATATATTATAGACAGGATGGCCCGAAAAAAAGAAATTAAAATTCACAGATTGCCTAACTTCAGTATATCTCTTACTACTAGAACTATTACATATTATATTAAATGACTAGGGCTTTAGCCTTCCAAATCTGATGACATAACTTCGCCCATGCAAGGCACTAGATAGATTAGGTACCTATTTAGTTATAATCGGTTAAATGCACTAATCAATTATCTGAACGGGTCACGTAGTGCAAATTGGCCATTTTGAGTGGTTATATATTGTATGAGAGAAATAACATTTTTAAATTGGTTCTACACCCACATGGATATTAGCTTATCTAGTATGCCATTGTGTTCAACTAAACGTATATATTTCATATCCATTCTACCTAGTAAGAACTCTGCAAAAAAAATTAAATCCGTCAATCACAGTTCATATTTTGGTCACCCGGCTATTATTATTTTTTTCTATACCGACATAAATATTAGGTAGCTCATCTACGCACAGACTACAAAACGAAAAGGTATGGTATTGCGTTCAACTGAACAAATATATTTCATATCCATTCTAGGTAGTGAGGACATTACAAAAAATGAAATCCACCAATCCACCAACTACAAAACTAAAACGCATGCTATTGTGTTCAACTAGTGATGCCGCAAAGCAAGACGAGACGAGAGAGTGGCCTCTCTCGTCTCGTAGGGCGAGAGAAAACTGTTCTATCGTCTCGACGAGAAGGCGCTTCTCTCGCTCGAGAGAGCCTTTCTCTCTTCTTGTCTCGTTTCGTCTCATTTCTCTCATGATAAAACAATATCAAATTTAAATTTGAAAAAGACGCAACATGAAAAACGGTAAAATTTGTAAGACAAAAACAAAGAATTTTTCAAGTAATTTGCGCATTAGTACCCAAATTTGGCAATAAGAAACCATTATATCTCTTTGTCTGTCCGTCTGTCACAGTCGTTTTACAATTGAAATTTGAAGTAATAAGTGGCGCAGATTAGGCGTTAAATAAAAACGAAAATACTTTGGCTTGTAAGTCAGTTGGGGAGGGGCGGAAGAGGTTAAATTAGAAGGTAGAATTTTTGTAATGCAACACGGAAAAAAATGTGACTAGAAAATTTTACTACAATGTTGTAGTAGTAGACTTGTAGAAAAATACTTAACAATTTGTAGAAAATTTTACTACAATTTATAGTTAAAAACTATTCATTATTGTAGCAATTGAATTGTCGAATAAAGTGCTACAACAATAGGAAAGAATTCCACAATGTTTAGTATATTTTACTATTGTTTGTAGAAGTAGAAATTTATTACAATTATCGTAATTACTACTACTAACTTCTGAAAAAATTTGTACAAATATTAATAATTATCTCTACAAAAAATAGTAATTTTCTCTACAAAAAATAGTAATAATTTACATCCCTTCTTATGAAAAATATTCAATTTTGTTCAAAAATATTCTATATTATTGTAGAAATTTTAAGTCATGTGAACAAAACAGAATTCTGCTATTGGCCAACGTTTTCTGACGTCGATCATAAATGGCCAGACAGCAGTAGCCGTTCGCCATGTTCACATAACAAAGCATGGTACATATACGAGTAAGTACATTTATTATTGTTTTTGAATAATTTACCTCTAGATAACTAATTTAAATAACCTTAGTAGATTATTTAAAAAAAAATAATTGTGGCCAACGATCGAATGTTGTGCCCAACGATCGAATTTTGTGCCAAATTCAATGATGTTTTTTGTCTTAATTGTGACATACCTCCTTTCTCATTTTTGTTAGTTATCTGACTTAGTCATTTAATATCCAAATCAGTGTAAAGGTGATAAATATCCCCGTTTTAAGGGTATGAACAGTTCAATTGTTATTAATTTTTATTTCATATTTTTCAGGTGCAGAAAAGCCAACTGAGACTGAGGGTGCTATTATTACTGTTATTTATTACATAATGTAATTAAGACTTTGTATCTTTTATATTAAAACAATAAATTGAATATTTTATTAAGAAACATTTTTTCTAGGTTATAATTATAATAATTATGGAATACTACTACAAGTTTTATTAAAAATTACTACAATTTGTATGAATTTTTACTATTTATTGTGTAAAATTTTCGTATTTATTTTCATAAAACGCAATACATTTTTAATATAAATTCATACAATGAATAGCAAAAATTATAACAATTTGTAGAACAATTCTTATGATGCATTTGGATATTTTTACTAAATATTGTAGATAATAACTCTACAATACATTCTCCACAAATATTTGGAAATTTTTACTACAAATTGTCCCTGTCCCTATATGTACTATTTATTGTAGAGAAAAAATCTATAATTGTAGAAATTTCGTCTACAATTTTTTTTCCGTGAATCCTGCGATGTCAAATGAAAGCATTTTGTAGTATGTTTTCAAAATGCAAGAAGATAGAGACATAAAACAAAAACGATGTAAAATTAGAGAAACATTATGATATTTTTGTTATAATGAGATGCATTTTACTTGAAACGTAAAATAGAGGGCATTACTAAATTTTCTAATGGAAAGTAAAGTCATGTAATACCTCATTTAAAAGATATTTTGATTATATTTACGTCCTAGCACACAGTTTTAATTTTGTTTTTGTTTTTACAAAAATTACATTCCTAATAATCCTCATGTGCCGCAATAATCATAGAAATGTTAAATAATGTTAGTAGAGAATTTTTTAATAAGCTTTTTTTGCCAAGAAGTTATGAAAAATTTAATACGTCAAGTGGTTTTTAAATCACCTTTGATATTCTTAATTTATTTATTTTAGTAAATACAAGAAGCGTTTCCTTAGTAATAAAAAATAATTGTTAATATGAGAGTTATCAAGAGTGTAACTTATTAGTAAAGGCCCAGAACATGTCTGTATAAGAACAAAGTACCAGCTACAAAAAATTGCCATTTGTGCGAGACGAGAATCTCTCGTCTTGCGGCAACACTATGTTTAACTGAACGAATATATTTTATATCCATTTCAGGTAGGGAGAAAGCTGCAAAAAAATTAAATCCACCAATCACAATTTATATTTTGGTCACCCGGCTACTAATATTTTAAAAATTTTTAATAAGTGACAATTCTGTCAAATTAATTGCCAGTATATTTTTAAGTTGTTAAGATTAAATGTATATTAAGTTATTTTTGTGTAGAATCGATAAATAATAGCATTTTTATTTCACGCGAAAATCCCGGATTCTAATATGGGCTGAATAATTAAATAAAATCTTTGTTTTCATGTTTATTTTATAAATTAGTTATTTTGACTTAATAATTTGTTAAATTTGTAGATTTTCGTTAGTTGGGTCGTAGACAAAATATATTCTGTAGACTACTATTTAAATTTTATATTAGTGACAATTCTGTCAAAGTAACTGTCACTATATTTTTTAGTTATTGAGATTAAATATACGTAAAAATTAGTTATTCTTTTGTAGAATTGATAACTAATAGAATTTTTATTTTTATTTCGATATTATTTACAAATAAATGATACATTTTATTAAAACTATATAAAATCAATTTGATTACGAGTATTAAAACTAAAATATTATGTGTATCGATAGAGCCGAGACTTGCGCATCTATTTGTTATGCGAAAGGCCTGGGTTCAAATCTGCACTGCACAGGGATTTTTATGTGCAAACTCGACACGTTACAATGTTACATCTTCAATAAAGAGTGACATTACGTAAGAATCGCAGTCTATCGAACGAAGATAGGCATCTCAAAATATATTATATTGAAAGATGAGAATCACACTGCTGGACACTAAATTATATTATTTTTTTTTCATGTTTACTTTATTTTATAAATTTTTTGTTCTGTTTGTACTACGTTTTGTACTATTTTTTGTACTATTTTTTGTACTATTTTTTGTACAATTTTTTGTACAATTTTTTGGACAATTTTTTGTACTATTTTTTCCTATTTTTTGTAAAATTTCTTGTACAATATTTTGTACAATTTTTCGTACTATTTTTTGTACTATTATTTTCCTATTTTTTGTATTCTTTTCTGTACTATTTTTTGTACTATTTTTGTACTATTTTTTGTACTATTTTTTGTACTATTTTTTGTACTATTTTTTGTACTATTTTTTGTACTATTTTTTGTACTATTTTTTGTACTATTTTTTGTACTATTTTTTGTACTATTTTTTGTACTATTTTTTGTACTATTTTTTGTACTATTTTTTGTACTATTTTTTTACTATTTTTTGTACTATTTTTTGTACTATTTTTTGTACTATTTTTTGTACTATTTTTTGTACTATTTTTTGTACTATTTTTTGTACTATTTTTTGTACTATTTTTTGTACTATTTTTTGTACTATTTTTATACTATTTTGTGTCCTCTTTTTTACTATATTTCTATTATTTAGCATAATTAAAACGACTAATTCAACGATTTTCTGTTGATTCCTCTCCGTATTGGACAATTTTTTGTACTATTTTTTCCTATTTTTTGTCAAATTTCTTGTACAATTTTTTGTACAATTTTTCGTACTATTTTTTGTACTATTTTTTTCCTATTTTTTGTATTCTTTTTTGTACTATTTTTTTACTATTTTTTGTACTATTTTTTGTACTATTTTTTGTACTATTTTTTGTACTATTTTTTGTACTATTTTTGTACTATTTTTTGTACTATTTTTTGTACTATTTTTTGTACTATTGTTTGTACTATTTTTTGTACTATTTTTGTACTATTTTTTGTACTATTTTTTGTACTATTTTTATACTATTTTTTGTCCTCTTTTTTACTATATTTCTATTATTTAGCATACTTGAAACGACTAATTCAACGATTTTCTGTTGATTCCTCTCCGTATTATAAATTTTCTCTAGTTTAGCAAAAATATAATTTTATTAACGTTCATATTATTTTTAAATTAGAATTACATGTTTTAAATGATTTCTAACACATTTCTGTATTATATTATAATAATTGTTTTAGGTTTGCGGTTAAACATGTTTTTTAGGGTCGGTCTTTTCACCTTTAGATAAAGTTCCAGATAACTAACTGACGGATATATTATCTGACAGTTACTGTCTGTCAGATAATTAATGTTCTGTTTTTTCAAGTAAATAATATGTGTGGTAGGTATCCAGTAGTTTTTAACCTTATGTGGTTATGTAACTACCTGTTTATCCATCAGTGAAGTATTTTATTAGAAATTTCATAAATAAGATAATTAATCATTGAGAAGTTAGGTTTATCCAGAAGTGAAAAGACTACTTTTTAAGTTACTTGGGAGATAAACATTACCTGACACTTTATCTGAAGGTGAAAAGACCGACCCTTAATACATTAAATATTTTAGATATTAGCTGGCCAGATAACTATGTTACAACTGGTATATTTCAATTTGGTTCCTCTTATTTACTATTCTATTTTATGTAGCTTTTGATTCCATTACTGAACATACTATCCAGATAGTGGAAATAATTTTTTCGCACACTATTACATATATCTTTATATCCCAGAACACACATAAAAGAGGAAAAGTGTTAAAAATATTATGTAATCCGATTCGAGATTGAGAAATCTCATCTCGAAAATCCAAAAATAGAACCCGCGAGCCCCAACAATAATCTTTGATTTAATACTCTTAACATTGATTGAATGACCATTCGACATTTGTAACACCACATAGCGATAGATGGCAGTGATAAAAGCGAATTTCGGATCAGATTTATCGGTAAATTGTGTCACCGCTATGGGGTAATTTATTTTACGAGAGAGAGAAGTCGTTTGATAAAATAAAAAGCGATAAGCACCGGGTTTAGGAAAAGTCTGAACATGTTCAAAGCGCAATATCGGTAAACTATTTAGTAACTTGTCCTCTTAAGTTAAGCGGCTGCTAAAGTAAATTTAATATTCCTTTTTAATTGGTTGCAATCAACTCTTAGCCCAACTTTTTCAACGATTGGAAATAAATGGTTTGTTCTTATTTATTAACGTATTTTGTCAAAGCTCAACTCTCTGGATGCCTTCTACTCCAGTATATGTATTAATCGGTACTGGCACTCTGACTCAGAGTCTCTGAGGCGGCACGTTTCATCTTTAAAAGTAGAAACTTGACGTTTTCAGGATATGAAAAGTTTTCTTTACACGGACTTGGTTCTACCTGGTTAGTTGAATTTTTGTTCTGCTGCTTTTCAAATTATTGTGTATACTTATTATTAATCTCTCCTCCCTTTTCAAACCAGTAAAATACTCCGAGCATTTGAAAAGCTTCGGCATTTCTATCACCTTAGGACTAAAAGAGTCTAAAACTAGTTGCTAAGAACCGCTCGACTATGCTATTAAGGGATAATTTTTATTCTTTTAATTTAGTTTCTTTTATTATTTTTTTGTTTGCCACTGGTGAATGAATGTTCCTTCTGGACTCCAGGACCCTTTGGCTGGTGACGGCATTGCCCTAATTCCTTAATAGTATATTAACAACAGTAGCTAAATATCTATCAGTAGTTACAAATGGTCTTTAGGCAAGTTGGTTGCTACATTTGGTGACAGCGGTGTTTTTGATAGTATTTGACTGGTTGGAAGGAAAAGGGGAAATTTGTTATTAAGGATGAGGATAAGGAGATATATCAATTTTTTTTAAATTTTGTATTTTTTTGGAGAGGATAAGTGTCTCTTAATAAATATAGTCGCATCCTTGAGTGGATACAGAAATCAAGTAATGAATTCAAATTTAATTTTATTAAATAAATTAGCGTACCTGCATTGATAAAAAACAAAGATAAATAAATAGATGATAATTGTTTAAACAAAACATTGACATTGAAAATAATTGTAACAAAAATAAACATAGGGTTCAAGTCAAAAATAGTATACAATTTTATTTATAATATTACATTTCTTTGTGTACAAAGAGTCAACATTTCAATAATAAAGAGAAAATTATTCAAAAGGAGAATTTTAATTTATTTAAAAATAACTATAATGTTAAATAAGAATTGCGAAGGGAAAATATTTAAATAGGTTGATCATGTATAAGTATATCTATTTAGTTTAGATGATAAAAAATTTAAAGGTAAATATTTTCACTGTTTACATAGCAATTGACATTGACCGGGGCGTACACAAATATCATTTCAACAGAGTCAGCAAACTGAAAAGTACATTGCTACCAAATTTGTGGTAGGTTATAAGAAATGAATACTAAGTAGATAATTTTTCATACAGCGACGTACAGAAAAGGGTTAATGAAGTATATGATTTTATAAGGTTTAAATTTTGTGGAGTAATAAATATTAATATAGATAAATGAGGTTTTAGATTAAAGATATTTACTAAACCAGCAGCAATAGAGTTTCAGTAGGAAGAGAACATGTTCTACACGCACGAAAAAGAAGAAAAGGCGAACAAGTGCGAGATGTGCGAATAAGCACATCTTAAAATATGTTAAAGAGGTTTAAACTACCCAAAAAAGGCAGAGTAAATGTTGAGAGATAAAGTGAATAATATGTGATTTTGTGTTTTAGAGAAATGCGGTTCGTACCAGTTGAAAGACAGGAAAAGAAGAAAGTTTGGGGACGTCCGATCGAGGTACAATTCTGATCAACCCCCAAACAGTGTCCACGACAGGACAAAACTAGAGGAGAGGTTGTCACGTCACGGTGTGAAGGGATAAGCTCTAAGTACCTTTTTCCTAGACTGTGACGGCGACAATTTTAGGTAAATATTCAGATCGGAGGGAGTTTGAGGTCACATGGTCCGAACAGCCCTAAACAACGCCCTTTGATGTCAGGACAAGAGGTCTAAAAAGAAAGAAATAGGATTCAAGCCGTATATTAGAAGAACGCCGCTTTGTCAGGGAGCAACGCTGCTTTGCCAGGAAGCAACGCCGCTTTGCCAGGGAGTAACGCCGTTTTGCCAGGAAGCAACGCCGCTTTGCCAGAGAGCAACGCCGCTTTGCAAGGCAGCAACGCCGATTTAAATAGTAGAACGTCGCTCTGCCAGGGTGCAACGCCGTACATTAAGAGAACGCCGCTCTACCAGGGAGCAATACCGATTGTTAGAATCCAAACCATTGTACCGAGAAGGAAGCAACGCCGCTCTACCAGAGAGCTATGTCGCTATGCCAGGCGCCACCAGATGAGAAAATTGCGATAGAAACAGGAAAGTTTAAAAGAATGTAGATGAAGAATTGAAAGCGAAATCAAAAGAAGAGTAAGGAGAAAAAATATATATACATATATAAACAGGTGTTATACATATAAATTAAATAAATAGGTAAAGTAGAGTATAATCCATATTTTTAAAAATTTAAATTCAATAGTTATATTAGGAATACTAAAGATTAAAATATAGGAAACTTCAGAATAAGTAATATAGAATTAATGGCATAGCAAGTTTTAACCAAATTTATGACAAGTGAAAGATTATATCCCGAAAACGTCAGCGCAGTAAAAGCTGCGCGTCATTTTCCCGCCTAGGGAGTGTCATTACTGCTAGAATACTTATACTGGGCTTCAACTGTCGCTTCTGTGACAGATAATGCACCTAAATGTCTGACCGATATAACCGCGTGTTCCATCCCTCATCTCTTTCTGTTAACTAGTTTAAAACAGATGTCAGTTTTCTAATCCATTCTAATTCATTAATATTTCAATTTTTAAAAGCAATAATCTGTGAAATTGTAAACATCAAACAATGTCAACAAAAGTTTGTTTGTTCAACAGTTCAATGAGCAATACGTCAAGTTTTTTTTTTGTTTTCGACAGAAACATTCATAACGGTCTAAAGTCTAAATCGTACTCTTATTGTTTCAACCAATTAGAAACAAGCCGCCATATGCAACGCCAAGCCAACTTCGCCAAGTCTCCCGGCATATATTTTTTTATTAGATAATTCCTTACACAACAATTTCACTATTTTTTCTATAATTCATATTTAAAAAAGTAAATCGATACCTAAATTTGTAATTAATAGTAGATACAACTACATATTGTATGATCAGTAAATAAATTTACAATTATTGTAAGTCAATGTTTTATTCTCAATAAAAGTAAGAAACCAGCCATTCAATGAGAGCATCTAGCCTCCATCTTTTACATTTTGGTGAATGGTGTAAGAGAATGACATCTCAACAAAGAACGAAAGATTATCACTACATTCTACAGTAATCAACTGTATAGGTACAATTGTCCACTCCAATAGAATGCTCGTGGGTTGTAATGAGTTTGAAACATTCGTGAGTAAATAGGTAACAGTATTTATTCAATTATTTCAATTAATTACTTATAATATCTGTGAAAACACATCTTTTAGAAATATTACACAATTTCGTGGTAAATAATATTAATGTTTAATTGAAAATGACGCATTTCGTTCCAGGAAAATTAATACACTTTATACGTTAGAGTCCTTGGCCCCGGCATGTAATACGATATTTTTTACATAATAAACTTCAATTTCTAAATGCACTTCTTGATAATGAATTAATTTGCTAGCTTTGTTTTATTGTCTAATTTATTGAAAGAATTACGTATCCATGATAACATTGTGGAGCGACATATGTACGTTTTTAATTGAAATATCTTCTTTATTATACCGGGTGTCTCGAATATAATATTCATCTCTTTTAGTATTATTTCATTATCTCCAGTTGAAGAGAAAAATGAACACAATAGATAATAGTGACATTTCATGTCATGGACACTTCTTAATGTTGTTCAATAACGTATATGAATTGAAACATGATTTGTCTTTCAAAATAAATAATGTTGGAGCTGTAAAATTTGGCATCCAGTCAGAAAATGGACCTATTACATTTTTTCATTAAGTAACAAATGACGTTCAACACAGCGAGAAACATAACCTATAAAAATAATTTGTTTGTAAACAATTAAATAAGCAGAACGAACGAAAAATGTTTATTAATTATAATAGAACCGGTTAACATCAAAAACCCTTACTAAAATAACTAATCGTGCAGTTATGTATCTGTAACGTGTGGGTTACTCCACGGCACTTGGGCCTCACGAGGTCCATTGTACATCCTTCTAAGATGAAAGACAGCTTACAAATATAATGTAGTTGACAACGTCGCCAAGAGGTGCTTCTCTTATATTGATCGATGTTAGCCGATACTCGTCAAACACAAATATTCTGATAAATAAGAGTGTCAAGCAATCGTAGAGAATATGCTTAATGGTTCCATCTTCCTGTTATGCAATCTGCAGAGTGTGGATCCTGACAACCCCATGATATGGAGATGCTTCTGTACCTAGCAATGACCAGGTAGAATGCATGTGACCAAGCGCAGATTCTGTCTAGTCAGTTTCAAGTATTTGTTTGTTGCAGTGTTGTCAGAATAACTTAAAAACTCTCTGGCAACTCACACATTTAATGTTTCATCCCACCTTTTCTTGAATTTCACAAGGAAATGTTTTTTAATTAGGTGTGTCACTACCGATTTTGTCAGGCCAATAATAGAAGGACCAGGTCTAAAAACTATTTAGTTGGCTGCTTTCTCGTGCAGTTATTGAAAGTTACATACTTGAAAATTAATTAGCTTGTCAAATTGCAGCAGCAATTCTGGCACATACTTTGATTTTCTTTTACTATACGGAGAATGATCGCACTGCGCAGCTTTCTGAGTGCCTTTTAAAAGGAGATAGAAAACTCCGCCATTTTGAACCCTTATTACGTGTTGCCTACATCTTGGCGCAATATTTTTAATAGGTGCGTTTTAATCATCCACTTCTGCTTCGGAATTGTCGGTTTTCTTGTTTTAATCTGACAGGCTAAAACGACTAAACCTACAATTCCGGAAGCAGAAGCGGATGATTAAAACGCACCTGATATTTTGCTTGCTGCTGTCAGTGTCAGTGAATATTATTTTTGAAGTCACAGTTTATTGCTAAAGAATCAGTTAGCTCACTCGGACCAGTTGAAAGTTCCAAAATAACATCCACTCCAGGGATACAAATTCAGGATACGCAGAAGACTGCTGTTTTATTATAGGCGGTTGTCATATATTGTATTATCCGAGTTGCACAGTGTATAAACTAAAACATTGAGATCCAAAGTGCCGACGCAGAGTGAGCGATCTGATTCTTTAGCTGTAAACTGTGTCACAGGGTTCAAAATGACCGCGCCCTATGTTGGGCGTGTCGGACCTCTCTCTTGCCTCGTATAGTAATCAAAGTATGCGTTGAAAGTAATGTTAATCGCAGACCTGTCATTAGAAGTAAAGTTTTCTGTCGGTATATTAACTTCAGTGTTTAATATTTAGGTTGAAGTTGGGGACATTACTTCCTTAAATAGGTTTATACTCCTTTCACACAAACCAGGTGCTGGATAAGTCACGTTCACAAGGTGTTCCCTGAACCATACCAGGATCTTCTATCTTCGATCAGAATTGGAAACAAGGCAAAAATAACAATTAAATATATACAGGGTACTCCGAAAATTGTTAAAAATTTCGCCAGTAGCACATGCGAAAGCCCTCAACTAAATAACTGATTATTTCTTAATCAAATTTAGACTCTCTAGAAGCAAAATTTAATGAAATTCTCTGTGTTGTCCAAATGTTGAAACCCAAAATTCTATTTATTACTGAAACCTGGCTTTCTCCTACACATCCTGATAGCATAGTTATTATTCCTGGTTTTACTTTATATTGACAAGCCAGAACTGGTCGACTGGTCGTATAGAAGGAGGTGTATGTATTTACTTGTCCACAGACATTTTTCAGCATTTTTGCATTAGGCTTCTAGATCTTTATATCCCTAACATTAAAGCAAACGGTATCCAAATAACTTTAAACAAATTCACCCTAAATCTGGCATGTATTTATCATCCAGTGGACTCTTTGTTAGACGATAATATAATTCTAATCGAAAAACTTGAGTATCTGTCTTCATTGGACAACCTAGTTTTAACAGGAGACTACAATTTTCGAGAAATATCTTGGTCCATTACAAGCATACCAGATCAAATCACTTCCAAAAATATATTTATGGATTTTGTCCAAAAGTCAAACTTACATCAACTTATAACTAGACCCACTCGTTTTGTATTTTATTAGAATGAAAGATAAATTGATTCAACTGGATTGGAAGCAAGTATTAGGTTTAGAAGTTGATCCAATGAAAAAGTGGGACAATTTTTTTAATATGTTTTTCGAATATAAGAGTCTTTACACGAGAAAAAAAACTATTTTCCGCAATTCGTTGAAACCATAAATAAGCAGCGATATACTATCATTGATAAAATATAAAAAAAAACTCTGCCGTAAATATGAACTATGCGGTAAAATAAATGACTTACAAACTCAAAGAAGCTTCTCAAATGATTTCAAGAAATCCATAAACGACGCCAGACAAGAATATGAAAAATCTATGGTCGATAGTAAAAACGACAAAAAGTTCTACAAATAAGATCGTCATTAGTTTTCAAAATATCAACCCCTATACTGCAAAAGCCAGACGGAAATATGTGTCAAAATAATTCAGAAACATCTGAAACCTTTTCAACACATATTAAAAAGTCTTGAAGACATTAATTTTACACCAAATCTTGTAAAAAAACAAATTCTAAAACTTAAAGCAGACGCATTTCCCGGAATGGATAGTCTGTCTCCATTCTTATTAAAAAAGTTTGCCGATATCATATTTTGTCCCCTCTCTGATATAATGAATTTATCTTTTCGACATCACGTTTTACCACCTATCTGGAAAATAACACCAGTTACTCGAATCTTTAAAAAAGGTAACAAACTCGATCCAAATAACTATCGACCCATTAGTCTCACATCTGTTGTTTGTAAATTAATGGAGTCCATTATTGCCAAAGCAGTTCTAAAGTTCTTATCTGATAATAAAGTAATCCCAACTGAACAACATGGTTTTGTGAAAGGGAAGTCTACCATAACCAATTTGTTACAATGTCTTAGTGATTGGACCAAAGCTTTAGAAGACAAACTTCCAACAGATGTAATATATTTAGACTGTTCCAAAGCATTTGATCGGGTACCACACAGAACATTGGGGTCCGAAGATCTTTGAATAAGTGGATTAGTCAATTTTTGTGCGTTAGAAAATTTTGTGTGAAAGTCAGAAACCAGTATTAAGTGGAGTTCCCCAGGGTTCTGTTTTAGGACCTCTGCTTTTTATGGCTTACACAAGTGACCTACAATATCATATCAAGAGCAAAATGGCTTTTACTCTGATGACACGAAGCTCTACTCAGATCCTACCTCAAGCTCATGTTATTTCCAGCACCTTCTCAACTCTATTGTTACATGGCCTACTGAATGGCTGTTACCATTTAATATAGAAAAGTGTGTAGTTGTGCATATTGGCAAGAGCAATGCAAGACTAACTTATAGCATTAATAATTCCGTTATAATCTCAGTGTATTCTCATAATGACTTGGGTGTTATTATGAACTTAAATTTAACTTGGACAGAACACATTTCCGCGCGACTAGCAAATTTTACATTTTAAAAAATTATTTTCAAAAGGTTTTCTATCAGTGGCTAATCAAACTCTATAGATCACATGTAAGACCTATTATGGAATATTGTGGAACTGTTTGGAATCCAGGTCTTGTCAGAGAAAAAGCACTGTTAGAAAATGTTCAACGTCGGGCAACTAGAATTAGATTTGGTCATATAAGGCCATCTTATTCCGAAAGGCTCCAGATGGCAAACATCACTTTTGATAAACGCCTATGTGGAGACCTTATTCTGACAATTAGAATTCTAAAATATAATTACGGGAACCTGAGAGATATGTACATACTCTCAACACTGATGAACGACTGAGAGGACAACCTTACAAATTAAAAATGAGAACTTTCAAATGCAATTCTAGAAAATACTTTTTATGTAATAGAATATTTCACACATGTAATAGCTTACCACTAGATGTTAAGAATGTTATCATTATTAAAAACACCCTAGATATATTTCTACAGGGTTAAAATTGTATGCGTATAAGCTGTTATTATTTTTATTGCAATTATAATTTATATGTATTACGATATTTTATTTTATCCAATTTAATTTGATTGATTTGGTTTAGTTAATTTAATTATTTCTGTTTAGTTTAATTGATTTATTTTGTTTGATTTAGTTTGTTTGATTTAATTTGATTGATTTAATTTGATTGATTTAATTTGATTGATTTAATTTGATTGATTTATTTTAATTGATTTAGTTTATGATTTCTTTAATTCAATGAGATTTACAACAATCTCTGAAGGTGGTGCAAGAATATACACGAAATATCGTCATGGAATTTGGATTGGACAAATGTGCCGTTCTGAGACTTCAGAAAGGCCGTTGCGTAGACCAGCCTGAGAGATGAGCAACTTACTGACGGAAGCATTACTTCGTCATTTGGAATATGACGAACTTACAAGTATCTTGGTGTCGATCAACATCCAATGAATGACACTAACAGCGTCAAAAAAAGGTCCATAGTAAGTATAGGCAGCGTCTCCGGAAAATATGGGAATCCCAGCTTTCCAGAATCAACAAAGTTGCTGTCACTAATATGCTTGCCGTTCCTGTGCTCTTGTATTCATTTGGCGTGCTCAAGTGGAAGCAAGAGGCACTACGGGAACTGGATGTAAGCACACGTAGGAATTTTTCGTGGATTTATTCTATTTCCTTAAAAATTTTAGAATGAGTGCAAACTCTATCTTCATCGCTATTTGCATTTTTTTTAAATTCACAGTGCAATTGACACAAAGAAATGTCAATTTATTTTATTGAATTTTTGCTCATTTGTTTTCACAGACTACGTCTTTTCAACTGAATCCTAAGGAATCCAAAAATGATTAATTATCACTACGTGCCCTTTTTAAAATTCACAGTACAATTGACATAATGAAATGTCAATTTAATTTATTGAATTTTCATTTATTTGTTTCTACAGACTTTCTTCTCAACGGAATCCTTTCAAATACGAAAGGAATCCAAAAGTTTTCATTGTGAAAATAATTAATTGTTCTAGTAGTGGAAAAAATAGGTTACAAACCATGGTATAGAATATTTTTCTTTATCCCCGTGTGTAATATATTATTGTTTAATTGCAATAATAAACATTGATCGGATACTGTGAGAATATTCACGAGCAATTATTCTACCCCTAAATACGGTTCTGAAAACCATCCATTCTCATACAGGTGCAGGTGCTTTTGAAACAAAGTGAAAAGCTTTGTGAAGTAGTTTCAGTCTTTTCAGAAAATAATTTACTGGTTGAATGTGTGACCATTTGCTGCAAGTTATATACTAATTTTAGAAAACTTTTAAATTTATGGCTTCTCGTGGTACGAAAATAGCCCGGTAATGGAAAATATGGAAACAAACGCTTAAAAAATAAAATGCTGTCACAGCGCAGGTGAAGATATCACCTTCTACGTGCTCCTTTTTTATTAACATTGGAAATAATTTGTCTCTCTTCTAAATAAACTATTATTGTTATTATTGCGGAAAAAAATTGGTTTGTGTATAGACGTAAATTCAGAACATTGTCAACAATTTTCTATAGTTTTATGAAAATTTTAATTATGATTTCGATAATAAAAAAATTATTTGTTTCTTTTTGTTGCAGTATCATTTTTAGGTATCATTTGTTAACACTAAAAATGTCAAGTAACAAATAAAAAAGGCTAAAGAACTAACCTAAAATATTTAAATTTTACAATTCCAATTATGATTTTTCTTGATTATTTGTTAAGTAAAATATAGAAGAGAGCCCGAAAAACATATATATTTCGTTCATCTTCTCACTTTTGCGTCAAAAGAAATATTTGGTTCATTGTAATATAAACCGATTCAGTTTATTACGTCTATCTCGAACTGTTGTTGTTCCTGTCAATGCCCTCCAAACAAAAAGTTGACTACATATCTGTCGCAACAAACACCCCAAAGGGTTGTCATAAAATCTGCGAGATGTAACGGAACAGATGATATAAAGGTTGGTGTTGCGTAAAAACGATGGACAGTTAAATTTTCAGTCACTGCGAATAAAAAATTTATTCTCCGTTTTCACTGTTGACAAATTCGAAGTGCATTTTCTGTTATTTTCGTTCGGATGGTTCTTGCCGTCTTCCTGGTATTCGATCGTTTTGTATTTACAGGGTTTGTCAACCTTTAATTTAAAAGAAACCTAATACAGGGAGTCACTGAAAGTCTCAATTTTTGATATTGATTTTAAACTTTTCTCTCAATTAAATGTTTTTTATATTATTAAAAATGAGTACTTTAGTCAATTCATATATTGTTCAAACTTTCTCGTATTTGATACTATGATAATAAAATACTCAAAACTATCCAAAAATATCCAAAAATATCCAAAATATTCAAAAATATTCAAAAATATCCAAAAATATCCAAAAAAATATCCAAAAATATTCAAAAATATCCAAAAATATCCAAAAATATCCAAAAATATCCAAAAATATTCAAAAATATCCAAAAATATACAAAATATCAAAAATATCCAAAAATATCCAAAAATATCCAAAAATATCCAAAAATATCCAAAAATATCCAAAATATCCAAAAATATCCAACAATATCCAAATATATCTAAAAATATCCAAAAATATCCAAAATATCCAAAAATATCCAAAAATATCCAAAAATACCAAAATATCCAAAAATATCCAAAAATATCCAAAAATATCCAAAAATATCCAAAAATATCCAAAAATATCCAAAAATATCCAAAAATATCCAAAAATATCCAAAAATATTCAAAAGTATCCAAAAATATTCAAATATCCAAAAATATCCAGAAATATCCAATAATATCCAAAATTCCAAAAATATTCAAAAATATTCAAAAAATATTCAAAAATATCCAAAAATATCCAAAAATATCCAAAAATATCCAAAAAATATCCAAAAATATCCAAAAATATCCAAAAATATCCAAAAATATCCAAAAATATCCAAAAATATCCAAAAATATCCAAAAATATTCAAAAATATTCAAAAATATCCAAAAATATCCATATATATCCATAAATATCCAAAAATATTCAAAAATATCCAAAAATATCCAAAAATATCCAAAAATTCCAAAAATATCCAAAAATATCCAATAATATCCAAAACTATTCAAAACTGTCCAAAACTAACTATCCAAAACTATCCAAAACTATCCAAAACTATCCAAAACTATCCAAAACTATCCAAAACTATCCAAAACTATCCAAAACTATCCAAAACTATCAAAAACTATCCAAAACTATCCAAAACTATCCAAAACTATCCAAAAGTATCCAAAAGTATCCAAAACTATCCAAAACTATCCAAAACTATCCAAAACTATCCAAAACTATCCAAAACTATCCAAAACTATCCAATAACTATCCAAAACTATCCAAAACTATCCAAAACTATCCAAAACTATCCAAAACTATCCAAAACTATCCAAAACTATCCAAAACGATCCAAAACTATCCAAAACTATCCAAAACCATCCCAAAACTATCCAAAACTATCCAAAACTATCCAAAACTATCCAAAACTATCCAAAACTATCCAAAACTATCCAAAACTATCCAAAACATCCAAAACTATCCAAAACTATCCAAAACTATCCAAAACTATCCAAAACTATTCAAAACTATTCAAAACTATTCAAAACTATTCAAGAACTATTCATAAACTATTCAAAACTATCAAAACTATCAAAACTATTCAAAACTATTCAAAACTATTCAAAACTATTCAAAACTATTCAAAACTATTCAAAACTATTCAAAACTATTCAAAACTATCAAAACTATTCAAAACTATTCAAAACTATTCAAAACTATTCAAAACTATTCAAAACTATTCAAAACTATTCAAAACTATTCAAAACTATTCAAAACTATTCAAAACTATTCAAAACTATTCAAACTATTCAAAACTATTCAAAACTATTCAAAACTATTCAAAACTATTCAAAACTATTCAAAACTATTCAAAACTATTCAAAACTATTCAAAACTATTCAAAACTATTCAAAACTATTCAAAACTATTCAAAACTATTCAAAACTATTCAAAACTATTCAAAACTATTCAAAACTATTCAAAACTATCAAAACTATTCAAAACTATTCAAAACTATTCAAAACTATTCAAAACTATTCAAAACTATTCAAAACTATTCAAAACTATTCAAAACTATTCAAAACTATTCAAAACTATTCAAAACTATTCAAAACTATTCAAAACTATTCAAAAACTATTCAAAACTATTCAAAACTATTCAAACTATTCAAAACTATTCAAACTATTCAAAAACTATTCAAAACTATTCAAAACTATTCAAAACTATTCAAAACTATTCAAAACTATTCAAAACTATTCAAAACTATTCAAAAACTATTCAAAACTATTCAAAACTATTCAAAACTATTCAAAACTATTCAAAACTATTCAAACTATTCAAAACTATTCAAAACTATTCAAAACTATTCAAAACTATTCAAAACTATTCAAAACTATTCAAAACTATTCAAAACTATTCAAAACTATTTCAAAACTATTCAAAACTATTCAAAACTATTCAAAACTATTCAAAACTATTCAAAACTATTCAAAACTATTCAAAACTATTCAAAACTATTCAAAACTATTCAAAACTATTCAAAACTATTCAAAACTATTCAAAACTATTCAAAACTATTCAAAACTATTCAAAACTATTCAAAACTATTCAAAACTATTCAAAACTATTCAAAACTATTCAAAACTATTCAAAACTATTCAAAACTATTCAAAACTATTCAAAACTATTCAAAACTATTCAAACTATTCAAAACTATTCAAAACTATTCAAAACTATTCAAAACTATTCAAAACTATTCAAAACTATTCAAAACTATTCAAAACTATTCAAAACTATTCAAAACTATTCAAAACTATTCAAAACTATTCAAAACTATTCAAAACTATTCAAAACTATTCAAAACTATTCAAAACTATTTAAAACTATTCAAAACTATTCAAAACTATTCAAAACTATTCAAAACTATTCAAAACTATCCAAAAATATCCAAAACTGTACAAGAAAGGTTGTTGCTCTTTAAAATATCACCGCAAAGTCAACGTTATCCAAGCACAGACATTAAGTGACAGCTTTATCGATCCAGGGGAAAAACATTTTAAAAATTTATCGCCTAATTTTTTATCAGATAAAATATTTACAAAACTCTGAACAAACATCCAAGTAACATTTTGAAATTATTGAGGAATACAAAAAACTTTTTTAAGATAATGATAAAACTTTTGAATGCGTGGGATAGCCTTAGAGATGCTATAAATCTGCTAGAAAAATAAAAGAAAGATTTATATATTAGGCAGTTTAAATAAAATGGCTGCCGAAAGAAAGAAGTTGCGACATATAGTTCTATAGTTTTCTAATACAAAATGCATTTTAAATGTTTGTATATACAGGTGAATCCTAAGTTGATACAGTTTATACTTTTTCACTGTATATAGAAGACGTTAAAGTTTTAAAAACCTATTTTAAAAGAATTAAAAATAAGGGAGATAAAGAATTAAAATATCTAAATCCGAGCCTGGAATTGTGTATCAAAAATTAAACTAAATGAGAAGTGTGCTTATTTTTTTTAACTTTATTCACTTTTTTAAGTTTTTATCGCTTATCCGGTGTTTTTTTTACTCGGGTATTTGGTAGAATATTCATATGACAACAATGATCATGAGTAAAATATACTTTCTTTTATTTCTAAACAAAACCGAGTTGCTTAAGAACACCACGTGTCTGCAGGACAAGTGTTTTCTTTAAGACTTATCACGAAAGTTCAATCAAAAGGTAGTTTATTATCTAAAATATATTTTTTTAAAGAATGTAGTTGTAAAATAGCACAGTCCTATCGTTTATAAAATTAATCTTTTATAGTGTATTGGGAAATATACTTCCACTAGTGTGTAAGCCTTGAGCGCTTTAATTATCATATTTCCCGGATGCGCAGCATACTACTCATCTATTGTATGTTTCATATGTTTCGCGATATATATCCCAGTTAGCGTATTGCCTGTGATTCTTGAAAATCAACAAATGACTTAGTTTCGAATTAGTAGTATCAATATTTATGTAGATATAGTATTTAGTTATCCCTTATTTCTATCCTAAATATGCATCCATACTCCCCCTTTAATTTTTTTTTAATTAGGTATCTCGGGGTTGCTACAACCTCCAATTTTTTATTTGGAACGAAAGAGTAGGTTGATTATTTTATTTTATTTTATTTTATTTTAAAGATATTTGTATAATTGTAAATACAATTGTATATTTTTTGTGACTTCTTTCAAGAAATGTGTCGGGAAAAAATAAAATAACAAAATGTTTACTGAAACAACTTTATTTTATTTGATTGAGCAAGTGTTTAAAAATTGTCAGCAACAAGGTGGAGAAAAATTTGAACTTTCTTGTATAAAAGTAGTTTCAGTAAACATTATCTTATTTAAAAAATGTAACAAAATAATATGTAATTGTATTTTCAAATGAAAAAGCTTTAAAATAAAAAAAATAAATTAACATACTGTTCCATTAAAAAAAGTTAGAGTTGCTGTAACCCCCCAGATAATAAAAAAATAAAAAAAACTTCTTTGTAGTATACCTCAATGGAAATAAAAATGTTCCAAGAATTTTCAGACAAACCTTTATCTATTAAATTACAGAATTTGTTCTAGTTAAACTTTCCTCTGCATTTGTTTAAGATTATCAAAATATAAGTTATTTTCTAATCGATAACAAGCGACTGCACCTGCTACTTTCTCTTTCAAAACGACACTGATTTCCGCTATCTGTTGATTTAAATGCAATCTAAAACTAAATCCAATCAAAAGTTAACTAGCATTTATACATTAAATTTATCTATTTAATTGTAAACAGCTACCCAATTCCAATTGCTTTTCGAATCCCCTAAACAACGTTTATTGCTCCATAATTTTCTATCGATTCAAATTTAATAAGCTCAATATGCATTTATATTGCATATACAATTTGATTTCATAGACGTAGAATTGTCATCGAAGTTTGAATAATTACAAAAAGAAACAAGGATTCTTGCAATATTTCGTTTTAGTCACTTTATAGATTTTTAAAACTTGTATTTCTTCAGCTAATGTTACGCTTGTTAGCCAAATATAGCTGTATACTTATATGATATGTGCATTAAGTTTCATACTGTCCCTAATTTGTGGAAAAATCCAAAGGTTATTCTTATATTCAAAAAAGGTGACCAAATCGATAATATACTTTGGTAAGGTCTTCAAAATCTTGCACAAACAAGTCTACGATACACCCAAATGAACTAGCCAACCTTCTCCTGCAGAAGAATAAACAGACTGAATCCACTAGATCTCCATGAACTTATACCATAACCAAAGCAATATTGTTTATTATTATTTCTAATTAAATAGATTGCAATAATATAGGAAATTGAATAAAAATCTTGGATGTTATGTAATTATTTAGCCTTAGTACCAAATCCATTTAAAATAAACTAATCATTTTATTTAATATCAAAATTAAATTAGCAATTTGATACTGAAAATATATTTTAAAACAGAATCAAGTTAACAATTTTATTAAAACTAATTACTAATCCTATTATCCTTTCTTATAAATATAAAATATAAATGTTTATTTTACAAAGGCAAACAAAAAAATGTTACATTACGTACCAATTGCAAGATTTCCTTTCAAATCTTTGAAGAAACACAGAAATAACCACACCATATTTTTTAATTCACTTAGTTTCGTTTAACGTAGAACCCTTTTGTTATCCAATTTTCTTTCCAGATCCACAAATGGAGCTCATTTAAGTTAACGGAGCTTTAGAGAAAGCTGTAATTCCATTCAATTCCATTCAGTAATGAGTTTACAAAGTGATCAAGTTTTGAATTAGTAAAATGGCTACAAATTATTACTTAAATTAAAAAGCGTTATTTTTTCAAATAAAAAAATGTTGAAAAAATGTATATAGGTAAAGCAGAGCTTATAAATGTATTGACAGAACCAGATTTATTACATTTAAATATTATAACATTATGTATGCTCATTAATGCATTAATTTTACTTTCTAAATCTCTGGAACGTTTTTTTAAAAAAAAACACTTAGAGAGAGACTTTATTTTCTAAAGAAATGTCGGAAGAAACTTTATCTTTTAAATAAGAGATATAAAAAGATACTTTTATTTCCCAGGAAGAAACTTTATTATTTAAGGCAAAAAATGCATTATCGAAAATAAATATGTTTTTTTAAGTAACTCTGCCAACTATGCTTTCTTTTCTGTCATCTCCAGTCCATAATACTCTAGTTCTCGACCTAACTCGGTAATTTTTAGTATTTTTGACATTTTTTATCTCATTTCATTTACAGTTATCCACTTCTGACACCAATATAATGTTATTTCTTTATAAAAGTTTATTTATTTATGAATTTATGAATTTATACTTAAACACTACTTAATTTATTTATACCAAAACAACATGCTGATTTATATAGATATTTACTTAAAAAATAATTTATATTAACAGTATTAATCTACTCATAGCGATGTCTCAACTTATACAGACGTACTGTGACAAGAAATCAGCCTATTTGTATAAAAATGTGGTTAAACCGAATTTTCTCGTATTAAACAAAATTTTCTGCAACATTCAAGTCCCGGAACAGCCAAAATATATATCGCGGATCTCACCATTTTATAGAATACCAAGTTTTATAAAATCATTGTCTATTCGTTATTTTATTAATAATTATCAGCGATACTATAGTCGTCTCGTTATAGGATTTGTGAGGTTTACTCACTTCATTGAATATTCTTGTTACTCTTAAATTAAAGGCCGTAAAAGGCCCGACTAAGGCAAGAAAGGACTTTAGGGATTAGAGCATGTAAGGACACTCTATAGATTTGAGATCCACACATAAAAGTTCATATATTTAATGACCGGTCTACCATTCTTATTTTAAATAAGTAACAATTCTCTCAAAACTAATTGTTAGTTTATATTTTTTAATTTATATTATTTATATTATTTAATTTATTATGTAAACAAAATCCAAATAACGACAATATGAAAAATAATTATTTAACATATAAAAAAGAAACTGAAAAGAATATAAAAAGTACAAAAAAGGAATATTATAAAAAATTAGTAGAAAATGAACAAAAATCAAGTAAAAAACTTTGGAACACGTAAATGAAATATTAAGTATTAAAACAACAAAACAAATAAATAACATTAAAAACGAAAAAAATGAAATTGTTACAGATCCTAATGAAATTGCAAATATATTTAATAACTTCTTTGCCAATGTAGAACAAAACTTAGCAAAAAATATAAATAAAAATCCAAACTATAAAAGTAAAAAATCTACTAATAATAACTCAATTTTTCTTAACCCTACAAATATAACTGAGGTACAAACACCATACATGGTTTAAAAAATAATAAATCTCCTGGGGAGGATGGAATAAAAGCTGAAACGTTAAAGATTATTTCACATTCTATAAGCAAACCCTTGACAGACATCATTAATAAATCAGTTGAAACAGGCTACTTTCCCTCAATTCTAAAAAACTCAATAATAACCCCAATATTTAAAAGTGGAGATACCGAAAATGTCACGAATTATAGGCCTATCTCGTTATTGTCATCAGTTAGCAAAGTTTTTGAAAGAATTTTAAAAACTAGACTAAATGCCTTTTTATCTAAATATAATCTGCTGTCAACATCGCAGTATGGTTTAGAGATAATAAATCTACACAAGATGCAATACATTCTTTAACAAAAACCATCTATGAATCTTTAGACTCAAGCACTCCATCTATAGCAGTTTTTCTGGATTTAAAGAAAGCCTTTGACACAGTGGATCACTCCATACTTCTAGATACACTGGAAGATATGGGTGTACGAGGTACAGCGCATAAGTTGTTTAAAGTTATTTAACAAACAGAAAGCAAAATTTAAAAATATAATTATTGGAGAGGTAGAAATCACGTGTGGCGTACCTCAAGGGACGGTGCTGGGGCCGTTGTTATTTGTAAGTTATTTAAATAATTTATTCATACAGGATACTATCGGTAAATTATAAGCTTTGCGGATGACACTATAATATATTATACGAGTAACAACTGGTACAATCTAAAATTAAGCATTGAAAAGGATCTTAATAAACTCAAACACTGGTTTGATAGTAGATTACTTTCAATCAATTTTGAAAAAACTCTATACATACCCTTTTAGTAGCTATGACATATCTTTGCCGGAATACAGTCTTAAAATCCAACAAAACTTTTCAATAAAACCTGCGAAAAAGATCAAATACTTAGGGATATATATAGACAATCATCTCAGATGGGACTATCACATAGATTATTTAACAAAAAAACTACGTAGTATTTTATTTAAATTTAAACAAGTTGTAGGATTTTTGGAATATAAACATAGAAAAATTCTATATCATAGTTTGGTTGAATCACATCTTCATTATGGCATTATTGGTTGGGGAGGGGGTATCAAGAACTTACCTTCGTGCACTTGAAGTCTCTCAAAAACGGTTTCTTCGAATAATATTCAATAAAACAGCAAGACATTCAAGCAATCTTCTCTATAGTGAATCACAAATGTTAGATATTAGGCAATTATATAGTATCCAGCTAGGGTGTCAACAGTATAAAAACAAAAATGAACTTACCAGATTAAGCCATCAATATCAAACAAGAACAAAAACACTTACACTGTATACCAATAACTTCGAAATCTGTAGGACAAAGAAGCTATGTATATTTAGGTCCAAAACTGTTCAATTACTTACCACAGAGAATAACAGAGGAAACTTCTATAAGAGCTTTAAAAAGCAACTTACACTCTTCATAAAAGAAAGTGAAAGAACAAATATTCATAAAATAATAGAGAGTTGAACAAGAACAAAATAGAAAATAAAAAATAAAAATTTTTCTCTTAGTCTATTCTTTCAATGATTTTAATTAATATTTTATGTAGCCTAGTAAATAAAAAAAAAAAAAATATATATATATAAAAAAAAATTTAAAAAAAAAATGTATAACTTAAAATTATTATATATTTTATCAAGTTTTTATTTAATGCATTTCTAATATATGTATTTAAATATGTTCTTTTAATAATCATATTTTTTTTTTTTTTTACCACAAACAAGTATTTATAATACTTCAGTGGATATTTTTAGGTTTATTCATCCAATTGGATTGATTGTATGTATTTTTAATTATTGTATATATTTTTTATTATGAATAAACATTATTATTATTATTATTAATTATTAATATTAACAGCCGGTTGCAAGAACGATCGTTAAATATTTATAGACTCAACACTACTAATCCATTAAAAATGCATTCCAATCCTCTATTGCTATTGAACGTCGTAGATCTGACAACAGGGCTTGTTTGCCGCAATATGACCAAAGATATATATATATATATTGCTATACAGATTGCTCACACATATTTAAATAGGACTACGAAAAGACGGTTGCAATGCACGCTGTTATATCGCATTTCCAAGTGTTCACTGAAGAGAATCGTTTATGTGTTTTGACATCAACTTTTTGTTGCAACTATTGTTTTTTATATTTTTTATGTATTTTAAAAAATACTCGCATACTTGTTTTTACACCGACCCTGGGATAATTCTATTAGCTTAGTCTTAAATAGATGAGTAACTACGGGTGAGTTCTTGATATTTGACAGCTTTCATATTAAAATGTTTAAACCCACTTATTAGTTATGAGCTCATTCGTTTTTCCCCTCTATTTTTAGACCTTACCTGATGATGAGGATTTGATCCTCGAAACCGGTCGTAATAAAATACTCTTGTGAGATCCTAAGGACCACCCTTGTTTGATTTACCTTTTTGAACTTATAACTCACACATGGCTACCACCTTCTACTTTAAGAATCGTTTTAACCCAAATGTTTTTCAAAATCAGCATTTGAATATCTATAAATAAAAAAAATGATCTATTTTTCTTCAAGACAAGATATTATGTGTTTTAAAAACATTTTGTTTTGTTTTGTAAAGTTGATTTTCTATACAGTTAAATAATATTAAGATATCTATACAATTTTATAACAGGAAAACAATAAAAAAGCATGCAGAAAACACTTAATAAAGGTCAAATCACAAACTGAGCCTAGCATATTAGGTGAATATCTAATTACCTAAGCCAAAGAACATAAAAAACACTGATACATATAGTAATTATTTATAATTATACAAAACAAAGTTTTCTTGATTACTAAATAAAATTAAATTTATAAATTGCTGCCTCATAGGACCATAATTTTTGTCAAAATGGATATACTAATTTCATAGCATTCTTCACTATATTTAATCAACAATGTACACAATCTTATTTGCAAGGCACTTAAGCCTCATAAGGACCATTGTGTCTCTCTACTGGTAAAAATCTGCTGGTTGCCGCTGAGAGGTGTCTAGAAACAGCCGCATTCAAAATTTAAATTCCATGGTTTTTTTTTTAAATATTTATTTTAAGTTACATTTTTAAATATTTATGTTCATTACCTTTAAAGTAGTTATTTATCTTATTAACCCATAAACTAATATTAAAATTTTGTAATTTTAAGTTAGTGGATGGTAGAAAAAATTTAATGTATAACTCTAGTGGAACATCTGTATCGCATACTAAGTTACTGTTTATCAAATCTTTTCGCATTATTTCGTAGAACACATCAAAACTAATAAATAATATTGTTCATTTATTCAAATAAAATTAACAGTATCACAATCTCCTATTACCGTAAACATCGTCTCTAATACTTCTAAGGATTCGTTTAACTCCTTTGTGATAAGGAAACCCAGGAAAATGAAAGAAAATGAGAGAAAATGAGTGAAATTTTAACGGAAAATTGCAGTACGCTGTACTTACTTCACTCGTGTTATTACTCGGAAAAGGCTTGCCCCGGAGGATTGAAAATAACCTGATTGTTTTATAATGAAGGGTTTAATTTCGATCAAATTTTATGTTTACTAAGATTTATTTCCATAATTCATGTTTAGTTTTGCGTACAGGAAATACATAAATAGAAACAATCTTGGAAATAGCCCTAGTGCATTTCTTTTTAGAAATTCAGGTGGACAAAAATAACTCTAATAAAAATTAAAATTAACTTCAATAAACGGTATTTCATTGGGAAGGGCCATACTTTAACTGTAAATGGATACCACTGAAGGACTTCTAAATAACCTTTTTCTGACACCCGTATTATAATAATGCACTTATATGCCCATAATCCGTTTCATAATGATACCCATTATAATACAGATTTTTCATTACGATACAGATTTTTAATCAATAGAAACCTACAATTTTTCAATCAAGCATGCTGTTTGACGTTTTGTCCTAGGTTCCTATGTAATTATTTTAGTTGTCAAAACGTATTAAATTTTCGTAGGTAGCTAAACTTCGATAATTATATATTAAATGTCTGATATTAGCGATATAGAAGACTCCTCCACACATATCGGAGAAAGCAGAAATACAGTACAAAATATTTTACCGCAAAAATCTAGGGAAATACCAATACCTGAAGTAATACCATTAATTACAATTTTGTAGAATTTTTTATAGAAATACGAGTAATTACTGTTATTGTGTTCAATACCAATATAAATATAATATTTATAGGTCTTGATTATTTATCGGGTGTAGAAAAAATAGCGTATGCAACTCTCATGTAATGGTTATTAAAACACTCGCATAAACCATACGAAACTCGCCTTTGGCTCGTTTCGTATCCCGTTAATGCTCGTGTATTAATAACCATCATTACATGATCGTTGCATAATATACTATTATTTAATTGTCATATTTCTTTCTTGACGTATAAATTGGCTACCACCATGTACATTTTTGACATTTGGCTTACCATAACTACTAAGGTAACGAAAAAAAGGAATTCCAGGTCGATCCTTACAAAAAATATAAAAACAGTACAAAAACTAAATTCACTGATGTACTGTTCATGTAATATTCATGAATTGCTCTGTATGTATACATAATTTTATAAAAACTAAAATAGACATCGTATATTTTTAAAGTTTTTTCCATGTGCCTAATTAAAAATATAAATTATGGTGGAGGTATATATTTTTGTAAATTTTGGTGGAAAAACTCTGTATTTTGGTGGACAATTTTAAATCATCTCTAATATTGGCGGTTTTATTTTGGTGGAAGCATTTTATTTGATACCGGGGGAGATAGAGGATATCTAAGTTACATATTTGATAAGATAATTTAAAAAAATATGGTGTGTATGGAATCATGAACTCAAATCAACTCCTTGTAAAAGAATTGCACCTCATATTTTTTGTTAATATGCTACGGTTTTTCTACTTTATTTCAGCGATATTATCATATATCTTCTCTTATGCTTAGAGGGTCAAAATTGTAAAGAATTAGACTAAATTAACTTAGGAACTATTTCATTATATTAAACTTCTCCCTTTAATAAACAGTCTAGGCTAATTTTATTAACTAATGTTCGCCCAGTGTTCGAAACAGTAACATTTGTAGATTTATCAAAGTGTTCAAGATAACCATAAAACCCTTTTTTAAGACACTGATAAAACTTTTAAATCCGCGAGATAGCCTCAGGGCTGCTATTAATCTGCTTTAAGACTAAAAGGGATAATCCTATAACGGTTCTTAGGAGTATTTTTAAAACAATATCTTAAAACTAATTAGACCTAAGTCATCAAAGTCCGTAAGAGTATATTAAGAGTTTTAATAAATCTTTTTTAAGATTATGATAATAAGTGGGATAGGCATAGAAACTTTACAAAACTAATCAGTTTTAAGAGAATCTAATTTTAAACTGTTTTACTTTTATTATTTTTTATCATACTCTCTCATATATAGTGCATGTTTAATTTGTTTGGTTAAACCTGTTATTCCTCAATTTTCAAACACATTTTCTATAACATTAGTTATAACTCGACTTTGTTTAAGACGAATTTACTTATTGAGGTAATTATTACGTAAAATTGACTAGAAAAATATACCTCTAATGTAAATTTACAAACGGTTTTAATTTATATATAAATTTACGTAAATTAATTCCAAGAAATCTACCTTTTACACAAATCTGCTTAAAAGTAACTTTAACCATATCAGCAAGGGAAAAACTACTAAAAAAAATAACCAACAATTACTTCAAAGTTAAATTTCCTTTGTAGTAAAATTAGGTGCCATATTTAGGTAATATGTACCTGTTTGGCAACAAAAAAATCGTCTTTATAGTAGAATATCCAACCAGGTAGATTTGGTTAAAAATTCTACGTAATTTTATGCCTCCATAGTAACCTATTTGGCCGCTTTTATTTACTCTCCTTTAAAGTAATATTAGGTCGAGATCGTAGCAAAATTCTACCTGTTTATCTACCTAATTTCAACCAAATAGTCGAATACTCATTTAGTTGACCTATAAGTCATCTTGAAGAAATATTTATTAACTTTGTTGTAGCAATTACCTGAAAAATTTACTACAAAGTAAATTCGACTAAAAACCACCAATTTTAAAAAAGTCATACATGACCTATTTGTAAAATTTATATTATTTAGGTTATTTTAACAATTAGGTTGTTCAGTTACTGTCTCATTATTCTAAGAATTTCGGCCATTTAAAAAAACCATTACAGTCGTAATCTTTAATTTACATGTGGTGTAGATAGAGCTTTAAATGAATGTGAAAAATAATTAATAAAATGAGTTCGACAAATAATAAATCATATCGTTATACTTCCGATTTTTATCGTAAAGTGAAACGTCTACAATCTCAAGTGCAGAACAACGTGACCTATATATGTTATATTTACCTATAGGTAAATTTTTTATAAAACCTATAAGTTATTATTTCTTTAAATAGGTAAAGTTAACTATTATGTCGTGAAATTGAAGTTATTTCAACTTAGTAAAAAGGTATTTGTAAAATATGTAGATTTCCTTAGTCATAATAACTTTTAGGTCGAATTCGCACAATACGCCATATTTTCTTAACGTAATTGAAGTACGATTCCAAATTTTAAATTTTTAAAATGACCATAACTAAAACATACGAATGAAAATACCGTAAAACGAAACATTATTGATTTTCTAAAGTGATACACAACAAACGTAACATAGTTTTAGCTCATAATATTATTATTTGTTTACACGATCATATTTTTTTTCTTATATTTTTTTAATTAGAGAGTATTTTGGATGGGCATTGTTATTTTTCTAAGTAGGACTGTTAACATGCACGACAAAATTTTCTTCGCATTAATTTCAACAAGCGTGAACTGGTATATTCACCGCAATTACATTACATATTATTTTTGTCACCGACATTTATTTATTTTCAATCTTTCATGTAAATTAGGTATATGTTTTAGTTGTGTTGGTTACTTCTTACAATATTTCTACTTATAATATAGATAAAAATACCAAATAAGTATAAAATTTCTTTTCGTACACTTGGAGGCATACGTTATCTGCAAATATTTTGGTAGTTTCTACCTAAACTTAGTTAAATCAACGTCGAATTAACGTTATACTGACGTCAAATTTCCTAGAGAGGTATTACTAACCAAACGTACTGGGCTACTACAATGTGGATTTAGATGTAATTCTACCTATTTTGGTAAATAAAACAAAATTTCGACGTCGTCTTATTCTCCACTTATGTCGATTCCACGTCGAGCCAACGTAAATTTTACTTAATTATGGTTAAATCTAATTTTGCGACCAACTTTATTATATATAATTTAGGTAGTATCGACGTCAAATTACACCAAAATGTTAGCTGGGTTGTTAAAAGTGGGCAAGGTGAGTCGTAATAATTGATGGGTTTTATATGAAATATACGTAAAAAAAGGAATATTATACGGATTCTGTTTACCGAAAGTTATTTAATGGAAAATAACACTGTAAATATCGTATATATATGATTACAATTGTCTTCATATAAAATATCACATTTTGTATTTTTTTTATTTTGTTTTTAAATAGCTTAAGATATATACGCATTTTCACCTTGGAATAAATTACATCCACCAAAATTTAAAAAATATTTGCAAAAATGGTGCAAACATACTTGATCCACCAAAATACGTTATATGTTCACAAAAAATTTATAAAACATGTAACAAAAAAATATTCGTTTACCAAAATTTTAATTTAATATTTGGCTTAGTAAGGACAATAATTAAGTTAATTTAAGAAAAAAATCATATATGTACAAGACGCAAAGAAACAAAAAAAAACATTCAAAATAGATTAATAGATGAGCAACAAATTTACTTGCAAATAAGATGTTATTTTTCTGCGTATACATTTTTATGAATATATTACAAGAAACAAGGAAATTCATAACCATAGAGATGTGAACCTTAAAATAATGAATAAGTACGAAAAATACTCCATTTTCCCTATTTTTTGTCAGTAAAAATTCGCGATAACGATCTCATATATATGACAAGTCAGAATAATAATGTTGCGTGATTCATTACCCGAAAATTCTCATTTGTGCTTTTCACAGTTCCCTTAATTTTCCCGACTGTTAATCCGGAAAACAGCTAACGCACCAAATGTGGAAATATACGAACGTATACGAACTGAAAATGAAAACAGCGTCGGCTAGTTTAAGAGGTAAAAAGAAGCAAAATAACTCCTTATTTAAGATTTATCTATTATTAAATAAGAATAAATTTTTTTCTTAGATTAAGAAATATGTCTGTAATGTCTGTAAAGAGAATCGTAATACCTTTCAAATGATATGCCACTCAATCCCCCATACCATTAAAGATTCTTGAAGAGGTTGCTACCCCTTTTAGGGGGATGACCGTAAAACCATGAGTTAACGATCAAAAGTTGTTCCCCTCGATAACAAAGTCGACGTGTTTCACGGTTTGTCGCGAGAGTACTCAAACATATTTCAATCCAAATAAGTTTTTTCTTAGTGTTGAAGCGATTAATATAATAATGTATCATGGGGCATTTATAAGAATGCCGACATTTAAGCAGTTAAATATACTCTACGATTTATTATCACTTTAGTTAGTTCAAAGCTTTAAAAAATTAAAGAAAAGTGCTCCAAAATCTTCAATCCAAATCACTGTGAATCTAGAAATCAGATGACACTGTTTAAAAACTTTTATTTGTATTTGTTTTATCAGTGTAGATGCCATTTATTATTCATTGTGACATAATATAATAAATGACAATTATTAAAAAGAATGTCGCCAAGGCAAGATTTAAAATAGAAAGATTTATACAGTCCACTTACAATTATTATTTAACTATTTGAACCAACAGTTTACAGTTTAAACAAAAATTTGGTCCTTCGAGCCGGATTTGAAGAATTTCTATTTTTAATTTTCGACAACAAAATTAAGAAGTCCTGTAGACTAGCACAAGATATATGTACTATATATTGAGGCTATTGAGATGGGCGAATGGATGGTTGTTTTAAGGTAAATTTAAAATATGTTTTCAATTTAACCACAATTTAGTACATAAGTGCAGGATATTAAGGTATTTCTTTGCAGATTTGAAGATACCTTAGGCAATTTTTAAAGCTATTTAACAAAATAAACTTGTACTTGGCCATTTAACAATTTATTTGCTATTTAACAGTCTATTTCACTATTTATTTGATATTATCATCAGTCTATTTAACGATTAATTTGCTATTTTCAGTCTATTGAACGTGTATAAAAAGTATTAATGTTCTATTTAAATAATACTTTTTCTAGATTATACATGTTTTGTAAGAGTTGCTATTCTTTTTGCATATAAGGTATTTTTAATCAGTGAAAGATACCTTTCGAGTTTGTCAATTTTCAACTATTAACACTATTTATTTAAATTTTAAGATCTATTTCCCTTTATCATTTTTGAAGGCAATTTACTCCATTATTTATTTTTTCTCTATTGAACTATTCTACATGTGAGGTCAATTTATGCTTGCCATGTAAGTATTCTATTTAAACAACTGTGTATTATTAAATTCTATTGCTATTTTATTTTTTAACAAACCAAGTTTCGATTTGATTCATTGACTATAGACTATTGCTGTTGTTTTCATTAAAACTGACAAAGAGCTTAAAAAATTAGTACGAAATCGAGGTACTATTAAACAAAAATAATCAGTTTTGGAAAAGTTTATAAATAAAATTAAAACCTCGGTTCCTGAAAGAAATCACAGTTTAAATGATGTTGAACTACGATTTAAAAATAGTATTGTTTTGCTCAAAGAGTTTGACCATGTTCAGTCAATAATAGAGTCTTTGTGTAAAGAAGCAGATTTAGAAATCCACAGGATTTCCAAGAGAGGTACTATATTACTCAAGATTTTTTAACTCAATATATACACGGTCAACGTAAACCTAGTGTAGAGGAGAGTGGAGCTGATACAGATTTGAGGGAGACTCCTCTCAGCCAGGTCAATTATGCAGCACCTACTGTTAACTTGGGTTCTAATTTTGATTGTTTGAAAAAAAAATTTATTGCCAAAACTTTAGTTACCTACCTTTTCTGGAAATGGCTTAGATTCAATCTTAATTTTTCATCTATTTATTGATGGTAACAACAATTTAAACGATTTAGAAAAGTTTCAGTTTTTAAAAGCTTCCTTAGAATGTTATGAATCTAGATTTGTTGAAGATCTAAAAGGGGTTGATATGCCCTACGAACAAGCGTGGCACAATTTAAAAAACAATTTTTGCTAGATACCCATTTCCAATAAATATTAAACGTTTCACAATTAAATAAAGAAAGTTTTTACAATTTTAGGTTGATTTTAGATCAAATTACAAAACATTTAAATGCCATTGAAAGTTTAAAACTAAATCCGAAACTATTATATGATTCATTGGTTATCCACTTAATTTCAAATAAACTAGATAAAGTAAGCTTAAGAGAATGGAAGGAGGGTGAATATGACACTGATTTACCTTCTCTTAAAGAATTTTTATAATTTCTTAAAAATAAAGTCGACTTATTACAGTCTCTAGAACAGTCTTATTTCTCTAAGCCTGCATCATTAGGGAATAAAGAATTCAATAAAAATAAGTACTCTGATCATTCTTAGTTACATCTTTCTGTCGATAACACAAAATCTCATGTAGTTTGTTGTAATTTTTGTAAAAAAAATCATACAATTTTCAAGTGTCAAAATTTTTTAGCCTTGTCAATATCAGAAAAAATAAACAACTTTAAACGTCTTAATTTATGTTTAAATTGCTTACGGACCGGTCACAGCTAAGACAAGTGCTGTCTTTGGCCAAGTAAGATTTGCAAAAGAAGTAACAAGATTTTAAAACACAACCTTGATGGTGACGTTTCTGGTAGAAGCCGAGAGTCCCAAAGTATAAACATGTTAGTTAGACCTACGGTTACGCATCAATCTCAAATTCTTTTGTCTAAAATTATATGCAAGATTAAAAATTCTGATGACAATTATCATGATTGTAGAGCATTATTAGAATCTGGAGCACAATCTAATTTAATTACAGAAATGTTTTGTAAAAAGTTAAACCCTAATTGTACCCCATCCAATTTATAAATTATGGGGATAAACCAAAGAGTTTCTCAACTTAATAAAAGGTCGAGTTGTCAATGTTTTCAAACACATCCAATTATAATTGTACAATTTCTTGCTTTGTTTGTCCTGCTATTACTAGCAATATTTCTTCATTCCATATCAATGATGTTGAAATATAGAATATACCTAAATGTCTTTAATTAGCAGACCCAAATTTTTATATTTCTAGGGAGATAGACCTATTAATAGGTGCTAGTCTATTTTGGGACTTAATATTAGATGGCAAAGTACAATTATCTAATAATTTTCCCAGTCTACAAAATACTCTGCTTTTGCAACTTATCCAAAGTACATATAGAAGCAATTGGGAACTTGAAGAAATTAAAATTAACATTCCTTTAGCTAAAGACAATTTAGAGTGTGAAGAAGAATTTAAAAATAATACCTTCAGAAATGACTAAGGTTAATTTGTGGTAAAGTTTTCACTCAAGCACTCTCCTTCTATGTTAGGCAACTTTAAAGGAAATGCTATTAAACGTTTTTTATCTCTTGAAAATAAATTTAATGATAACAATTTTAAGAAACTATATTATGATTTTATTCACAAATATGAATCCCTAGGTCATATAACCAAACTTTCCAATGATGTTGAATGTTCAGAAAATACTTCTATTTCATATTTCTTGCCCCATCATGGTGTTTTGAGAGACAGTTTAACAACGAAATTAGGAACTGTTCTTAACGCTAGTTCTTCGGGATGGTCTCTTAATAAATTACAAAATGATATTACTGACATTTTGTTACGATTTAGATTTTGCAGGTATGCAGTGTCAGCTGATGTATCGAAAAACAGACATCATGTTTTACTTTTTCAAATAATAGCCTGCGGGAATCTAAATACAGAATTCCCCATCAAACGATTGAAAATGCGGAGACGCCGCTGGCGGGAAAAACGCGAATGAGACAGATATTCGTCGGAAAACAGCCGCCCACGAGACACATAAACGGTTCCAAGGATTTTCGGGGATGTCGTCATCGTTTGGAACATTTCCAACTAATGACGTCACGAGAGATAGAGAGAGATAGGGGAATGCCGATGCTTCGGGGTGGGATGGTGTGCGCGTTTCCTTGGGGAAAGATTTAAAGAAAAGAAAACTTGGAAAGTATTTTTTCTGCATTTGCATGATACAACAGTTTCTTATTTTCTTTTTATCATTTCTACGTTTCGTTGGGAACTGTATCCATAAAATTTATTTGTAGAGGACTATCACAAAAAAATACTTCGTGTTAAAAATATTACTTTAAATGCATAGGTTTTAGTTCGATTGGGTATGCCATATTTAGGCAACTAAAATTTCTAGAATATTATATTCTGTTACGTTAATATACTATGTTATTGTACAGGATGTAGCGAAATTCGATTGACAATGATCTGTAGCTGACACCACTCGTTAATTGATAAAATTATGAATCGTCACAACCTGATAAAATATAGTTTGTAGTTCATTCATTTAAAGAAGTAAAATGCACTAATCCTTTGCAATGTAATGTTTTAAAATATGTTCATCACTTCATTAGTTACTATTTATTTTAGACTTTATGTAAAATTGGATATTCTGTAAAATCAAAAATCAAAATTTGCGATCAATTTTTAATTTTAATTATTTGCTTACTCCTTTAAAAAAAACATTAATAATACCGCTTAAGAAATGTATTATTTGTTTTTAAAAATATTAATCAGTAAAATTACACTTAAAATTCCAATTTGAAAATCCTTGTTTTTGACAAAATATTATTTTGATACTTTCTATGTGAATCACCGTATTATAAATATATGTATTTCAATGATTTATAATTCTTGTAAAATATAATGAAAATGAAAATATAATGAAAATGAAAATATAATGAAAATGAAAATATAATGAAAATAGGTGTGAGCATAAAAATTTTACAACAAAAAAATAATACTTATCTTTTTCTCAGGGCGTGTAGGTTGCGATTTCAGAGATTGCTCACTCTTTTCAATAAAACAAAGAAATCAGATTCAATAAGATATAATCAATAAAAAGAGAAATAATGTAATTTATAATCAATTAGATGAGATGGAAATGAATGAAAAATGGCTTAAATTAAATGATAAATACAATGAAAATATTCAAAAAAACCTTTGAAACGCTAATAATACAATCCTAGTAATAGATGTTGCCTATTCAAATGTCCTCAGTAGAACAGTTATCGCGGTTGGTAACACCAATAAGTTACCAGATTCAGAAATTGTCTGTCATCAAATGAGGTTAGGAATTTTTATAAATAACAAAAAGAAATGTTCTTGATTAGGCAGGAAAAAGTTTGTACGTGTTTTAAATCACTTCAAATAAAATTGACTATGAAGCAAGTAAGTGGAAATGTATCAATAGTGTTTACAACTAATCTTACTTCATGAAAGAACACCTCACTGATAATCCTTTTTCAGGAATATGTCACTTCGCTTCGCTATTTCTTTCCCATCATCGATTGGCTTCGAGAGAAAACAGGGCTCTCCTGTTTATTCCTTTTCGGTAGTAATAAAATTTCGCCTTTCAGTCAGTTTTACAACCTCCAACTTTTTTAGGTTACCTTTCAAAAATTATTTCCTGACAGCGTCAGAAATAAAATCAAATGTTTGGTAGGCTCTTGCAATTAAAACAATTGCCGATCAGAGCTCATTCAACGATCCTACCCTTAGGACGGTCAAAATGATATTGATTTTGACTTTTATTGTCACTCCCAACCTCACTTTGGAATTCTGAATTTCACAAAAATGATAAATTTTGGATCAGGAACTGCCGAATCTGCTTAAAACTAATGTACAACCTATTCTATATAATTAAAATTACTCCAAATACTGTTCTTTTATGAAATTTAGCATAAATCAATGTTTTTTGAACTTAGGTTATCTGATGAGTATTTTACACATATTTCTCTCAGAATACCCTTTAGCAAGGACTTATTGTTATTAAAATGTTCACAAATTCCCCTTACGAATTAAGATTCACTTCCTATGTGCTAAAATAGACAATTTAATATAAAATTCTACTGCTAATTAATGGTACATTTTTAATGATATTAAATGTGACAAAATGGGCCCCAAAATATTCCAATATGTCTTATAATACTATAAGAGCATAATATCACTACTATTTTTATCTCCTGTCACCAGAAATTAGTTAGATTTTTATAATTTGAAAAATTTATTTGCATAGTTTCCAAATGTCAAATATTGTAAAAACATCATTCTTTTGATTTACTGTTAAAAATCTCCAACACTACTATGGTTGTCGTTTTATATATTATGCTGTGAGAAATATATTCAAACTAATAAATTGTCACAGTTTCAACTCATAAATTTCTCCCAGTGAGATAGTATGTCATGATTCCTTTGAATGAAGATGTTTTCCGTTTCAATTTTAATTCAAATTTTCTAAGTCCTTTAATTAATGTTTTGTTTAACTTTTTATGCTTTAAATGTTTTATAATGTTCAAAGTGATTTGTGTTTTTAAAATGATTCATTATATGTGAATTTTTTAAATCCCATATACAGGGTGCAATCATAAAATAATAACAGATTTTTTTTTATTAACTTCTTCCTTATTGTATTTTTATTTAATACCTTACAATGATTAATTCATTGTAGTATATAATTTACCATATATTGCCAGTTTGTCCTTGATAATCGTGGGTTTATAACTTCTTCCAGTTTCTTTCCGCGCGAAACATTATTTTTATTACAGGCATAAAGTAAAGATATTGGGTACTTACGGTGTAACGGTCGTATAACTAAAACTTTTTATTACTCACCTGAAACAAGAAGAAAAACTTATATTAGTGGAATGAAAAAAAAATTAAGGTTTCATTAAATATTTAAAAGCCCACCTTGATTTTGTTACTTTGGAATATTGAGGGAGTAAATTTTTACTTTCCTATCTGTATACAGATATAAGGAAAGTATAGGAATCATGATTTTTTTCGACCTCGAGTTTTCGACGGATTTTTACGTTTTGAGGTCCCCTGAATCCGTTTTGACTATTTTCGCGATGATGTCTGTGTGTGTGTGTGTGTGTGTGTGTCTGTGTGTCTGTGTGTGTGTGTGTGTGTGTGTGTGTGTGTGTGTGTGTGTGTGTGTGTGTGTGTGTGTGTGTCTGTATAACGCATAACTCATGAACCGATACACGGAAAAACACCAAATTTCAAACTTAAGCTTTGTTCCAACGTCTAATGAGCTGATTAGATTTTGGGCAGAGTCGGAACATCTGGGGGGGTACTTTATAGGTGGTCATTTTTATATTTTATGGAATATATCTGTTATTTACGTTTGGGGAAGAAAATTTTTCAAATGAAAGTTACTTCTTATTTTATTATCTATAATTTTTGTTATATACAAAATTTTCCTAAAATGGTCCGTATTCGCGAAATTTGACAAAATGTAAAAAAATATTTTTTTCTATAAAAATTGTTCAAACAAAAGTTGTTTGTAATATAATTCTCTATAATTCTTATCCTATAGATAATTTCTCTAAAATGGACCGTATTCGAGATATTTGAGAAAATGTGTAAATTTCGAAATTTGAAGAAAACTCAAAAATGGATAAAGAAAAAAACATTAAATTTTAAACTTAAGTTTTATTTCGGCCTGACGTGAAATGATTAGATTTTGGACAAAGTCGGAACATCTGGGGGGGTACTTTATGGGAGGCCGTTTTTATATTTTATGGAATATATCTGTTATTTATGTTTGAAGAAAAAAAATTGTTTAAATAAAAGTTACTTCTAATATTATTATCTATAATTTTTGCTTTATGTAAAAATTTCCTGAAATGGTCCGCATTCGAAAAATTTGACAAAATGTGCAAAATTCTGATTTTTATGAAAATTGTTGAAATAAAAGTTGTTTGCGATATCGATCTCTATAATATTTGTTTATACATGATTTTTTTAAAATGGACCGTAATGGAAAAATTGTAGGAAAAGTGCTAAATTTAAATTTTTCAGTATTTTCATTTTCAATGAATATCTATAGAAAAATGTTTCGCGGTAGATGTATGTGGACAATGTATATATTTAGTTTATCCTCTAAACATTTATAGAGATGCTGCAATAGATTGTACAAAATAACCGGAAAAATCCTGTAATACCTAGATAGGAAAGTCATGTGTTGGACACATCAGATTTTTAATTTTGTTGTAACAATAAAAAAATCATCAGTAGGCATAGGTAACTATTATTGTTCTTTCAACTTTGAAGGTTTCTTTCAGGCAAACAAAGTACTTTGTGAAAACATGGTTCATAAGTTTTGCGAAAAGGACCCCGCACAAAAAGATAGGAAATGCACTCTCGGTCAAATTGTCTGAATTTTTGATATGTTATACATTTTTTCATCCGGAACAAAAGTCTTAATGGGCACTAAGCTCCAAAGTCCATGGTTTGGCTCCTATGGAGCTCCGAAGCTCCGTGACTCCACCATAGTATAGAAACCTCTAAAACGCATGTCACCTTTTTGAAAATCATATTTTAATGTATGCCCTTAAATTTTTGAGGATGCTGAATTTGAATATGATGTCAAATCAATAATATTGACAGTTGACAGCTGTCAAATAGCTGTCAAATGCTTAAAAGAAAAACAAATCTTATATTAAAGAATGTTATAATATGTTTTTGAGGACGCTGAATTCAAATAAGATGTCAAATCGATAATATTGACAGTTGACAGCTGTCAAACAGCTGTCAAATGCTTTAAAGAAAAATAAATCTTATATTAAAGAATGTTATCATATGTTTTTGAGGACGCTGAATTCAAATAAGATGTAAAATCGATAATATTGACAGTTGACAGCTAAATATTTTGTTAGTCTGGATTTTATGAGTTTTTCAAAAATTTTGAGAAAACAAGAGATTAAAGATTTTTTGTAAAAAAACATTCCATAGGGAGCGTTTATTAATATTACAATCTAATCAAGAGTTGATCAATCAGTAATTTTGTTATAACCTAATATAACTAGAGTTGTAATTTTAAAAACTAAAGTCCTTCATAATCTTTGTCTATCGCAAGGATGGCAGTATCATCTCCAAATGTAGCTATTGTATATTGTTCTAGTTGGGGTATGTCACAAGTGTATAACGGATACAAAGTGGGTCCCAGAATGTTTCCCTGTGATACTCCTTCTTTAGTTTCTTTTAAATAAGAGAATGCTTCATTTTGTTCTACTCTAAAGAATCTATCTTAAAGGTATGAATTCAATAGCTCTGAGTATGGCTGTGGAAGTTTATGTTTTAAGCCATCATGCCATACTTTATCAAAAGCCTGTGTAATATCGGGCAAGATGGCTGAACAGACTTCTTAGTTTTCTATTGCATTTTCAATCAAATTTAAGATTCTGATCTATAGTTGAATGGTTTTCTCTAAAGCCAAACTGGTAGTCTGGAATTAGTTTCCTTTCTTCAATGTTAGGTTTGTCTTTTTATTAGTATTTTTCAAATAGTTCAAATATTATAGGCAATAGAGATATGGCTCACAGGACGAAACTTCGTTCGAAGATCTTCCTGGTTTGGGGATCATAATGACTTTAGCTAGTTTTCGCAACCTAGGAACATACTTTAGTTTAAAATAGAGAAATATGTCAATAATTTGTCATTTGTTTATTGTCACCTTATTTTGTAAATTGACCATTCTGAATTCTATTGGGCAGTATTCCTTTTGAAATATATCATTTAGAATATTTTCCAGAACGAGTGATATTTCGTCAGTGATTTATTTTAGAGTCTTGGCTCAAATCCCGTCTAAACCAAGTGCGTTCTTATTTTTAATATTTTTATAACGTCTTTAATTTCTTTTTCAGTTATGGGTTCTAAAAAAAGTAAATTTACTACCTGTACTTAAGTGGAGGTGATAAGTAATTTAATAGTTTTTCACAGAGGTTTACAAAATGATGAATTTAATCATCTGCAATTTTATTATCGTTTACCAGTAATTAATTTTTCCATATTTTCTTTTTAATTTTTACCATGAATTTTATTTATAATATACCAAAGCAATTTTAAATTATTTTTATTATTGTAGTAATTATTGTAGTAATTCCATTTTTGTTCAATTTTGTGTATAAATTCTATATTTTAGATATGTTGGTGTTTTAGTTATACGATCCAGCACTTTTTTATATTCACCGTGTAGCCTATTTCTTTCATTAATAAAGTTGACTATCCCTTGTATTATTTATTAATTTCCTTCGTATTCTATCGTTTTATTTGTATTATGCCGTAACGTATTTGTTAGGTTTCGTCGTTTGGCGATCCTCATAAAAGTGAACACTATCTGCTAACGAGAATTGTTTAAATAATAGTAACACAATTTTTTGTGTAATGATAATATGCTCATACTCATAAACAACTCATTAAAATTGATTAGGAATGTCTTAGTAAAAAAAATTAATATAATTTATTTTAATTTTAGTAATAAAAGAAAATTTATTATTTTGATAAATGTCTGAGTGGCTATTACCTAAAATGTTATTTCCTCTGATGATTCAATAAAACTTAGTCAATAAAATAAAAGTTATTACATTTATTATATCAGAAATTTTAGTGTTTAACTTTATTATTGAAAACACAAGATTATTGGATTTTATATCTTTCAGCTAATCCTATATTATTAGAAGGAATAACTGCTTTACAAGGTTTATTTATTTAAATTATTTTACCTCAATATATTGAGAATAAAACAAAATTTTATATCACATAAAATAATTCTCCTCATGGTTTTATTTTAGTTTTATTATTGTATAAGAATTAAACTTTACTATAAAATTCAAAATATTTATGATGATAAAAGGATTCTTATAAAATGAATACATCTTGATTTTAAAATTAATATATAATTAAAATTGCTTCTTGAAAGTTATTATTTTTAAAGTTTGATTAGGTCAGAAAATTCCTTGCATAACGTTTATAGGTATATCGCGTAGGAATGTTATACAACTTTTATTTATTTTATATTTCGTTAAAGATATAAAAGGAATATAAATGAACACCTATTCAAACAGTTCATTTCAATAGAGTTTAACGTCTAATTGCTTTCAGTCATTCATAGAGGCATAGGGCATAACATTTAAGTTATTTACAATTTTAAGATAGTATATCTTCTAAAATTCATATTTCTATGTTAAACCATTTGAAATATATGCTGATCGAAACACATTATTAGGAAATAAATAAATACTGGATGCTAAAAAATTATAAATATTAGTAACGCTTAAATATGTTACCGCATATGTTGACCCATATGATTTTATTAAACCCCTTACAATCACTGAATACTGAAGGCTCTTATGGAAAGGTTAAAATGTTATAAAATATTCATAAAGAACATTTTTCCGGTTCGTAAACCTTTTAAGTATATATCGATTGGAAAAAAATCTTAATAATGCTGTTTCGATATAGGATCCGCAACAATTTTACGATCTCACATAATTTTATGTTTTGAGTTTGTAAATATTTGCTGATTTGGAATAAATTATCCGGCGGAGTCGAATTGTCTCCCAAAATAAAAATATTACCTGACTCGCAAAAAGGTGACGGTCGAATTGTCTCCCAGATGATTTTAATACATAATTAGTATAAGTACTTATTATACCTTAAAATCTAAACGTTGTTGCCAAATCGATCTATCTTGATGAAATATGTGGAATCGTATTTCCTAATTTTGTTAAAATAAAACAGTAATTAGGAAATTATAATTATTTAATTATATAATATAAAACAAAATACACTTTTAACTGTACACACTAATATAAATTAAAGTCTGCATTTAAAATAAATATTTTTTACAAATTGAAAATTGATAATGCTGCCTTCTTGTATTTTTTTAAAATTATCGTTCATCTATCAATACTTTTAAATACTTTAAAGCTTAATATAGGTATCTATTTGAAAATCTAGAACTTTTATAAACTGGGTGCGTATTACAAAATGAAGCGTTATAATGTGAATGAAAATATGCGCATGCATTTTATTACCTGGCTTTTTACTTTAAATTAAAATAGGCATTTTTTATCTCAACTCAAAAAAAGTATAAAAAAGAAAAACACTAATTCCTAGCATATTACTGATTTCAAAGAAAATAAAGATTAGCATCCGAATATTTATTTTTCGGCAAATTTGATCAAATTCCGTAACTTTGTTATGTAGTTTATACAAAATAAAAAATTATTCTCTTACGATCAGATTTTATGTTAAGTAAAGAGTATGTGACTTGCTTTTTCATTTAGGAAAATCGAAAAAAAATGTTTAAAATAAATATAAATATATTTTTTTAATTTTCTTACGTCGTCCGAACATATAGTTGTTAGGGCTCGTAGAAAGGTATATTTCTTTTTCAAAAGAAAGGAAGGAAATTTTGTCTAATTTTGTCCAATTTTGTCTAATTTTTTCTAATTTTTTCTAATTTTTTCTAATTTTTTCTAATTTTTTCTAATTTTTTCTAATTTTTTCTAATTTTTTCTAATTTTTTCTAATTTTTGTATAATTTTTGTATAATTTTTGTATAATTTTTGTATAATTTTGTCTAATTTTTGTCTAATTTTGTCTAATTTTTGTCTAATTTTGTCTAATTTTGTCTAATTTTTGTCTAATTTTGTCTAATTTTTGTCTAATTTTTGTCTAATTTTGTCTAATTTTGTCTAATTTTGTCTAATTTTGTCTAATTTTGTCTAATTTTGTCTAATTTTGTCTAATTTTGTCTAATTTTGTTTAATTTTGTTTAATTTTGTCTATTTTTGTCTATTTTTGTCTAATTTTTGTCTAATTTTTGTATAATTTTTGTCTAATTTTATCTAAGTTTTGTCTAATTTTTTTCTAATTTTGTCTAGTTTTTTCTAATTTTTATCTAATTTTTTAATTTTTTTCTAATTTTTTAATTTTTTTCTAATTTTGACTTATTTTGTCTAATTTTGTCTAATTTTGTCTAATTTTGTCTAATTTTGTCTATTTTTGTCCATTTTTGTCTATTTTTGTCTATTTTTGTCTATTTTTGTCTATTTTTGTCTATTTTTGTCTATTTTTGTCTATTTTTGTCTATTTTTGTCTATTTTTGTCTATTTTTGTCTATTTTTGTCTATTTTTGTATATTTTTGTCTATTTTTGTCTAGTTTTGTCTAATTTTGTCTAATTTTGTCTAATTTTGTCTAATTTTGTCTAGTTTTGTCTAATTTTTTCTAATTTTGTCTAATTTTGTCTAATTTTGTCTAATTTTGTCTAATTTTTTTTAATTTTGTCTAATTTTTGTCTAATTTTGTCTAATTTTGTCTAATTTTGTCTAATTTTGTCTAATTTTGTCTAATTTTGTTTAATTTTGTTTAATTTTTTTTAATTTTTTCTAATTTTGTCTAATTTTGTCTAATTTTGTCTAATTTTGTCTAATTTTGTCTAATTTTGTCTAATTTTGTCTAATTTTGTCTAATTTTGTCTAATTTTGTCTAATTTTGTCTAATTTTGTCTAATTTTGTCTAATTTTGTCTAATTTTGTCTAATTTTGTCTAATTTTGTTTAATTTTGTTTAATTTTTTTTAATTTTTTCTAATTTTGTCTAATTTTGTCTAATTTTGTCTAATTTTGTCTAATTTTGTCTAATTTTGTCTAATTTTGTCTAATTTTGTCTAATTTTGTCTAATTTTGTCTAATTTTGTCTAATTTTGTCTAATTTTGTCTAATTTTGTCTAATTTTGTCTAATTTTGTCTAATTTTGTCTAATTTTGTCTAATTTTGTCTAATTTTGTCTAATTTTGTCTAATTTTGTCTAATTTTGTTTTATTTTGTCTAATTTTGTATTTTTTCTTATTTTTCATTAATTTTCTCCAATTTTCTCTAATTTTCTCTAATTTTCTCTAATTTTCTCTAATTTTCTCTAATTTTCTCTAATTTTCTCTAATTTTCTCTAATTTTCTCTAATTTTCTCTAATTTTCTCTAATTTTCTCTAATTTTCTCTAATTTTCTCTAATTTTCTCTAATTTTCTCTAATTTTCTCTAATTTTCTCTAATTTTCTCTAATTTTCTCTAATTTTCTCTAATTTTCTCTAATTTTCTCTAATTTTCTCTAATTTTCTCTAATTTTCTCTAATTTTCTCTAATTTTCTATAATTTTCTCTAATTTTCTCTAATTTTCTCTATTTTTCTCTATTTTTCTCTAATTTTTTCTAATTTTCTCTAATTTTCTCTAATTTTCTCTAATTTTCTCTAATTTTCTCTAATTTTCTCTAATTTTCTTTAATTTTCTTTAATTTTCTTTAATTTTCTCTAATTTTCTCTAATTTTCTATAATTTTCTCTAATTTTCTCTAATTTTCTCTAATTTTCTCTAATTTTCTCTAATTTTCTCTAATTTTCTCTAATTTTCTCTAATTTTTTCTATTTTTTTTTATTTTTTTCTAATTTTCTCTAATTTTCTCTAATTTTCTCTAATTTTCTTTAATTTTCTCTAATTTTCTCTAATTTTCTCTAATTTTCTCTAATTTTCTCTAATTTTCTCTAATTTTCTCTAATTTTCTCTAATTTTCTCTAATTTTCTCTAATTTTCTCTAATTTTCTCTAATTTTATCTAATTTTCTCTAATTTTCTCTAATTTTCTCTAATTTTCTCTAATTTTCTCTAATTTTCTCTAATTTTCTCTAATTTTCTCTAATTTTCTCTAATTTTCTCTAATTTTCTCTAATTTTCTCTAATTTTCTCTAATTTTCTCTAATTTTCTCTAATTTTCTCTAATTTTCTCTAATTTTCTCTAATTTTCTCTAATTTTCTCTAATTTTCTCTAATTTTCTCTAATTTTCTCTAATTTTCTCTAATTTTCTCTAATTTTCTCTAATTTTCTCTAATTTTCTCTAATTTTCTCTAATTTTCTCTAATTTTCTCTAATTTTCTCTAATTTTCTCTAATTATCTCTAATTTTCTCTAATGATATCTGCGGTTTTAGATTCATTTGAGAAAATGTAATTATTTTTTACGATATAATTAAATTTTTGTTTCTAGAAAGTTGTAATAGAATTATTAAAACTATGTAGATTTCATTCTATTGAATTTACATGTTACGGTATTCATTTTCAAACGGTATCAAATAAGTTTATTTTTAATTTCTTTTGAGAAATATTCAAATTTCCTGGACAAGGAAATAGTTTAATATTTTGGTTTCTTTTTGTAGTTTAATAAAAATATAATATTCTGCTAAGCATCCTCTAATTTTTCATAAAAACTTCTTCCTTAAGATGTTCATACTCTCGGAAATTAATAATCATAACTTTCAAGGTACAAAAGTTTCGTCAAGCAATTTATCTTTCGTTTTATTAACACGTCAGTATCAGTGGCGTAGTAAATATTATTCCAAAATGGATGAAAATAATCCATATTAAAAATTAGTATTTCTAAATTAAACATTTCAAAATGGACTAATAATCCTTCCAAGGGAGAAATTGTACAAAACTAAAATGAATACTCTAAATGGAGTGGAATTGGAATTAATAACGGTCACGTTTGTATAACAGGAAAATAGATTTTTCCTGGAAAAACCTCCGAGCGCCGATATATCACGTACTTCCGCTATTTTCTCTTAGTCAAAGAACGGAGTTTCAGACTATTCGCAGTTACTTTGTGGCTTAAATATATTTTTTATTCGCTTTAAAAGTGGTTGAACATGTTCATTCATTCTTTTCTTTTGATTTAAATAAAGTAATATGGAAGTTCTTCTATTCTTTCAATTTTGTAAATAGGTAGATTTGATTAACAATAAGGTAAATTAAATACGCTGCTTTCATGTGTCATCTGTACAGGAACCAGCACATTTTATATTGATTTTGGGTACTGTCAAAATTTGTTCAAATTTAGGGTATGTTATTTTTCAGGTCATTAAAAGCAACTTTCTTATGGACTACAAGTTTGCAACTTTGTAGCTGTTAAAAGGAGTCAAAAGTAAGTACAGAATTAATATTTTCATTATATCTCTACCACTCTAGAATAACGCATGTCTTTACTATAAAAATTATGATATGTGTCATAGCTATATTATATTTTATTTACCTTTACTTCCACTTTAGGAAATAAATCATATAGAGTGTTAAAAATATGTTACAGAAATGAGGTGCATTTTCATGTACTATCATAATTGAAACATGACTTCTGATCACTTATTAATTATATTAAATAATTGATGATTATAATAATAATTAATAATACAAATACAAAAATATAATAAATTCTTTACATAGATTTTTAAACTCTCAAATTATAAATCAATATAAAAAAAACAATTAATTTTATTGCATACATTACCTATTTATACACTAATAAGCTTTATCCAACATCAAAATCTGACTTATATTATAGCAGCATCTAAAACAGTCCTCAATGAAACACTTGAAGAGTAATGATATTTTGAAATTCAAAATTAGCCATATTTAAGACATATTCAAAACACTCCATATACAGTAAACTAGTTCTATCACCACTATTCGTTAGCTTAGTATCTTAGAAGTCTCTATATCAAACAATTTTGAAATTAATGTAAACCTACCTAAATACTAAATGTTTAAGTATCTTTAGTAAACCCTGTATGCACCTTCACTAACGAATCCACCTTATTTCAGTAACTGATATTATTACAATATGTTAACTTTTCAATATTGACACCAGGAGAATGGTATAGAAATACAATGGTATTGAACAAAGAGAAATAAAATAAAACATCGCCGAATGCGGGACGTAATATCCCATCCTTGTGAAAGGGCGTAATTAAACTAATTACTCTCTTTATGCATCTTACTTTCATATAAAATTACTCTCATTTTAATTTTTTTGACGCTTCGGTTATTGTACTGTATATTTGTAAAACGCATGGCATGAGTTGCATGGAGAAAACAAAAATAACCCAACTTGGGGTTCATAAGAAAGTTTTCTTCAATAACGTAAACGCCTTTTCCAATAATTTGTTTTTTGCGCTAGGCGTCTTTGTATTATTGCTGAAAGTATTTTGTAAGCTATAATTCTGACATATTTGTTGGTCACCTTTTTTATGGAATACCACCTCTCCTATTTCCCACTCTCTTGGCATTTTTTCCTTTTTTTCATATTCATAGATAATAGTCTCTCTTTTAATTGGTTGCCTACATAGTTTGATGTTAATTGCATCTTTTCCTGGTGATATTCCATTTGCATTTTTTTCAATGACCTCTTCTCTTGTTGGATCTCAGCTTCTTCCATCTTCAGATCAATTAATAGATCTTCCAGTATTTTTTTTTTATTTTTTTATTCCCCTAGTTTTGCCTTTTTAGATTTCGTTCTGTTAATTTTTTTGTAAAAGTCTTTTGTATTTTTTTTTTACTTCCTTCATTTTAATTATTTTTATTTTATTGTCTATCCACTCTCTTTTACTTTTTCGAATAAGTTTTTTGGTTTTTTTCTTCAGTTCTTTATCGGTCATTTTATCTTATATTTTATTTGTTCTCAGCCATTTGATTCTTGCTTGTACCTTTTTTGTTGTTGCTTCACTAGATTTTTCACAAAAATAGTAAATACGTGCTTTATTAATTTATTTAATGTAATTTCTGTAAAAATAAAAAACCTAAAACGATATAAACGTAAAAACAATGAAAATATCTTTCAACTGATGTACCACATGATCCTACTGTATAATTAAAACAGATAGTAACGCCCTCTTCCTTACGTCTCAAGTAAAGTCCATTTAGAGGTTAAGAGGGGGCACAAATTACGTCCTCACTGTATATAAAAAAAATATTTTCGGTGAATCACAGGTTCTCCTATACCAGTGGTCGCCAACCTCTCAATGTATTGAGCTACTTTGTTAATTTTGGAATAAACAGTGAGCTACCCACACGGAAGCCACGTAACGCAACGTAAATGAAATAATCCACAGTTAATTTATCATTATATGTATTTATTTTACTATTTAACTGGTAATACATAATACATAGGTACTAATAATAAACTAATACCAAAATAACTAATATTACTAGTACGTACTTGTTCATAGCTACATTCCTACTTACCAAACGAAGGTGTTTGAAAAATAAACACAAACTTTTATCCAGCCACAACGGCATGTCATGTAAGATTTAAAAATAGTTAATAATAACAACAAAAAAATAACGCACTATCATGAACATAAACATTGAAAAATAGAAAAGCCCGTTTAATGAAAAGGCTGACACTCAGATTCATCGATAATTTTTTTAATGTTTGCAGTATAATTTGATACAGCCATTCGAATACAATTATCCAAATGTTCATCTGTAAGTCGATTGCGATATTTGTTCTTAATAAACTTCATATTCGAAAAAGAAGATTCACACAAATAGGTTGAACTGAATAATGCTTTCACTTTCAAGGCAACACGGCATAGAACTGAATATTTGTATTTACTTACAATAGGCCAGATACATTTGGTACTTGAGACTAACGATTTTAAGGCTAAATCATTTTGAAACTCAATTACTTCCATTTCTGTTGCAGCGATGTCTTCGCCAAAGTTCTGCATAACACAAGTTGCAAACTGTTGGATATCAATTTCCATAAAGGGTGAAACAACAAACTGCGCTACTAAAGCCATTTCGTTGAAATCCTTAAAACGATTTTTGAAGTTATTCTTCAGGGTAGAAACTATTTCTACATGACATTTGCTGTCATAGGGTTCTAATGGATTTTGAGATATTTTTTCTGAAAGAATAGAAAAATGCTTGGCATCGCTGTTAATTAGGTTTTGTTCCCAAAACTCTAGTCTCTTTGTCTCTCCCCTGAAGCTGCAAATTAAGTTTGTTTAATTTCTCTGTAATGTCCACGAGAAAACCAAAATCTCTAAGCCAGATTGAATTTTCTAGTTTCGGAGTCGGTTCATCGCGTTGTTTGAAAAATTGAACTATACCAGATAGGACATCATTAAAACGTTCGTCCTCTACTTAACCATCGGACTTCAGAGTGAAGGAGTAGGTCCCCGTATTGACAGTCAACTTCATCAGCCAAGGTTTTGAATAATCTTTGTAACGCTTGAACTCTAATCTTGTTCACAATTTTTACCACCAGTTTCATAACGTTGTTTAGTTTCAGGAAATTTCCACATAATGCTTGCTGAAGGATAATACAGTGGTAACAGACAGAGAAATTGCGGAAAAGTGTCATCTTCACGACATAACGCCACCAGACCCTTATCACAACCCAACATAGTTGGAGCGCCATCTGTTGTCAAGCCTACCATTTTCGATATTGGAATTTTTTCGGAAGAAATAATATTTTTTATATGAGAAAACAACTCCTGTCCAGTAGTGTGTACTTTCATTGGAATAAACTCCAAAAGATCTTCTTTAATCGTAAAATCACTAAAAACCATCCTGACGAACACGGCCATCTGGGCAGTGTCAACGACATCTGTTGATTCATCCAGTTGAAGTGAAAAATAAACACAGTTATCTAAGTCAGTTCTTAACTGTAAAAAAATATCATTGCTCATTACTTCTACACGTCTCATCACTGTATTAGCAGAAAGTTGCATAGATTTTATAGCTGAAACTATCTCGTCTTTATTTCTAAAGTTGGCAAATAACGAATCAGTAGCTTCTAAAAACGCCTGTTTTATCATTTCCCCGTCTTCATAAGTTTTTTTTTTGTGCAATTATCTGGGACACACGGTACAATGCTTCAGTTGCAGCCTTATTTTTGTCGACTGTTCTTAAAAATATTGATTGTTGTCCAATTAACTGCTTTTTTAACTGTTTCAGTTTCTCCTTTCTGGCAGCAGAATGTAGTGGGAATGATTTTTTAAAATTAGAATGTACAGTTTTATGATATCTCTCAATATTTCCTTTTTTAGCAACGGAGACCGACGTATTACATAACAAACACACATTTTTATCTTTAACTTCTGTAAAAAAGTATTGTTCTTCCCATTCCGAATGAAAGTGGTATGTCTTTACCTTCTTAAAACTGCTTGCCATAATATTATTTTTTGTTGTTCTCTACTAACCCAACCGCTGGACGTTGGTTACGCGTTCAGTTTTAAACTAAGCGCAATGTCGCCGCGCCGTGCGTATTTATCCCGTTCAAAGCAATCCTGATCGTTCTCGAACACTAACGCGCTGGTCCGGCTGGTCGGTTCTAGCCGATTCTAGCTTGATGGCGTCAGCGGCAGATCGCTCACCGCAAGGTTGCCGCTGTTTATGTTTAATATTATGACAATTAGATTTTTTTGTGGAATTTTCGGAAGCTTCTCTGATTTTTGCAGTTTGTATTTTTTAAATTAAAATCGTTGTGAGAGCTACCAGAATTGCCTACGCGAGCTACCGGTAGCTCGCGATCGACAGGTTGGCGACCACTGTCCTAGACGATAATACATAAATATATTAAATCGTGACAATCAACTAATCATTTTACGAGGTGAAGTTTTAACTATACGTAGAATTGTGGCAGATTAAGTAATAAAAAATATATATGTATATACCCTTATTCACGGCTAAAAATAACCGTTTATTTCCATAGAAAATAAAAGGAATTTTAAGACATTCTCAATATACCTAATATATGTGTAGCGTGTGCAATAATGAATTCATGGGCAATGGACTCGTTTCCGGGAATTAGTCGGCGTTCTCGAATGGGTATAAAGGCCGCCGTTATCGGTATAAGGACGCGAGTTGAAGCCGGTTAAAAGGCAAAATATTTTGGATGGTTTTCGAATAAAGAGATATATAAAAAAATATGAGAAATGCAATAAATAATTAGCTATAACAACTCATCGAGATTTTAATTCCTATTTAGGTAAAAGCATTAAACATAGTTCTTCTTTATTTAACGGTTCAAAAAGGCATTTATAACCAAATTGATATTAAATAGTTATTTTTGTATCTAGTGTGCGAAATGCTACTTTGGTGATCGAGAACTGATTTTTTTTAACGGGGGCGCAGCCGAGTTAAAAAAAATAGTCGAGATCACCAAAGTATTTCGCGCATGAGATGCAAACAAAATTTTTTCTACAAACGTCAAAAATATTATTCTAAAATAAGTAACATGCTTAGCTTAATATGAAAAATAGTATTGAAGTGGCTTAAACCAAAGTATATTAACCGTTGAGTAGCGACATAAAGCGTCGGTGCTTTGATCTTGGGTGGTGCAAATTTTCTTTATCTCTCTTTTGACGTTATTGACGGAACGACACGGTAAAATACTGCTACTACTGGCTTACTTCTGATAATCCATGAAATTGCTCCGCCTGCATATGAAACAACAACTCCAGAAGTAGATCGTCCAGTGCTAGTACATCCTGCAAAATCTGAGTTTAAAATTCATTTATTAAAATTTGTTTAGTAGACTATTCCGAATTCGAGAGTCCCTGCAATGTACCTAAAATCTCTTTTGACCCTTAAAACTTCTTCACTTGTAGGTTTTTCAAAAGATCTTGATAAAAATCCTATATGTCTGGTCTTGTACGCTCAAGAATATTTCTTACATAAGCCTTTTGATTAATTTTGATGCTTCCTTTTCTCTTTTCAATCTCTATTCCTAGAAAATAGTCTGCAGATTTTGTTGTAATTTTGAATTCTGTTCTCAATTCTTCCAAAAAATTGTCGAATTCTTGAATATCACTTAATATCACTAGGCTTTTTGTTAAGTATTTTTCACTCTTCTATACAAGCAGGGATCAGCTTCACTTACTCTGAAACCTAAGTTTTGTAAGAAGCTACCAAAGCATCTTGAGGCTTGCTTTAACCCATATAAATTTCTCTTTAGTTTATAAACTTTGCTTGTATCATTTGTGAAACCTTCTTGCTTCTTCATGTAGATTACTTCATCTAGTTCTCCATATAAAAATGCAGTTGATACATCAAATTGAATAAGATTTATATTTTTGCTGGCTGCAATGCTTATAATAGATCTTATAGTGCTTAATTTAGCAACATATTTGATTAAAGTCAATACCTGTTATTTATTCGTAGCCTTTAATGACTAATCTGGCCTTGTATTTTTCACTACTACCATTAGGGTTCATTTTAAAACCCACTTACATGGCTCTTTCGAGTAGATAAGTCAACTCCCATGTTTGGTTTTGATTCAATGAAGTCAAGTCGCTCTGCATAGCTTCTTACCACTTGTTGCTTTGTTGACTGCTTATTGCTTCTTTGTATATTTCTGAAGTTCTGACAATGTTGAATAAATCTTCTGCTATCATTAAGTAATCTTCATATCTCACTGGTTTTTTTTATTTTTGATCAATCTCTGGGGGTATAATTGTCTTGATTGCATTCTAGTTCTTCTTCGTATTCACTACCTCCAGTTTCAATTTCTAAATCTCTTTCTTTAGAATTCTCGTCCCTGTCCTCTTCTTCTACTTCACTATCTTTGTCATCACTTTCTTCGTCTGTTGACGTAAGTTTATTGGGCTCTGTACAATCTCCTACCTACTCTTGAAATTGTATATTTCTAGACAGAATTACTTTGTGACTTTCCTTCACCCAAATTCTGTACCTTTTATCTCCGTCGTAACCTACGAGATACCCCTTTATAACTTTCATATCCATTTTTTTTCTTCTTTGGTTTAGGACGTGTACATAACAGGTAGAGCCTATTATTCGTAAATGCTTTATTCTTGGCTTCTTACCTAACCAAAGTTCAAATGGCGATTTGTCCTGTACTGATGACTTAGCAGTTCTATTAAGGATGTATATAGTTGAGCTAACTAATTCGGCCCAAATGGCTTCGGGAAATACTATGTCTAAATTTGAATACTTGAATGTTCTACTCATTTCTATAACAGTGCAGTTTTCTCGTTCACTAAGTCCATTCTGCTCAGGGGTGTATGGAGCTGTTAATTTTTGAACAATTCCATGTGCAGAAAGAATTTCTTTAAAATCTTTATTGTTAAACTCTCCTCCGTTATCAGTTAATATTTCTTGTAATGAGTGACCATATGTTTCTGCATGTTTGACTAGATTCTCCAAGAAATACTTCATTTCTGATTTTTCCATTATGATGTAACCAAAGCGAAATTTTGTGAAGCTGTCTTTAAATAAAACTAAATATCTCTTTTTCTGAAAAGACTCTTCAAATGGTCCAGAAACATCTGCGGTTATTAACTGACCTGGTTTAGTGGCTTTAGTTCTAGTACCAAATGGAAGACGATGCAGTTTTTCATATATATCACAAAGTTTATTGTTTAGCTTAACATTGAACCCCATCACATTTCTTATATGACGTTTATCTTAATGCCCCCACCTTTCATGAAAAAATTGCAATAGTGAACTATCTGAGACTATTGCATTTACTTCTGATAAAATTGACTTTAAATCTGCTTTGTAGAGTGCACCATTTATATCTCTATATCCACATAATACATCTCTATTGTCAACCATATTGTCAACTGTTAAGGTACACTTTGTTGCTGCAGACTTAAACTCACTATTTTTGTTCTTATCTTCGGCTAAATAAAATGGATAATAGATTTTTGGTTATTAGGAACGTACTATACATCTTTTATCAAAATTTCTTCATTCTTATTGTTCACTTTTGCTCAAATTCATATAGTACCTTTTCCTTCTGCATTTAAGCATTTTTTTCCAGCTGTTCTCATTACACTGGGTGAGTCAAATTGTTCGCAAGTACTAAAATAATCATAACAATTTGTTACATGTCTAGTTGCACCGTTATCTATCCACCAATTTTCAGAGTCTTTCTTAGTTACATTGAGCTCATTGTACATGGACATTAAAACTACCAAACTAGTTGCAGCTGAGCTATATTGAAAATTGCTTGTAACTTTGTTGTTTTTGGCAGGTTTTCAATCAGCTATCCATTTCTTGCAATTCTTTACCTAGTGACCTTTTTCTTTAGAATAGTTACAGTTATCATACTTCTTAGAATTCTGCTTTTTAATCTTCTTAGTTTGATCTTCTTTCTCTGATTTGGCTACCAATGCTTCTTACTCAGATTTTGTAACCTTCATGAAATTTCTTTCATGCATACAAAGCTGCATTGTTAATTCTTCAAAGGTTTTATTAGTATCTTTAAACAATTTCTTTACTTTTAACAATATCACCTACGAACAACCGGATGGCCTTGCTATGGGATGTGGCCTATCTCCTTTAATCGCTGATATCTTTATGAATCATTTAGAAACTAGTTACATTATTCCACAACATAAAAATATTTTAATCTACCACAGATACGTCGATGACATTTTTTGCTTAATAAATGGTAACGCCAACACGGCTTCTAATATTCTAAACTCAATTAATACTATTCATCCTAATATAAAATTCACTCTGGAAGCCGAAAAAGAATGTTGTTTGAACTTTTTGGACCTTTCTGTCTATAGACAGGGTAACAAATTCGAATTTAGCATATATAGAAAACCCACCCAAACAGACCACGTGATACACTATTCTTCAAATCACCCCCACCAACATAAAATGTCTGCTTTCTATTGCTATATTCATAGACTTCTTTCAATTCCTCTAAATAAAATTAATTATCTTCAAGAATTAAATATACTTAAACAAATTGCATTTAACAACGGGTATGACCCGGACATAATTCAATCTCTAATCACCAAAATTAAGTTCAAGAAAATTCAAAAATTAGCCTACCCCAATTTAAGTCACATTAATAATTTTTACATATCAATCCCCTTCTGGGAAAATAACTTAGCTAAGAGCATTTCAAAATTTTTTTGCTAACAACGTAGATAACATCAAAGTATCTTTTAAATCAATTAATAAACTAGACTCCCATCTAGTCAACACAAAAGACAAAACGAATTTGTTAGATAAGAGTGGAGTATACAGGTTGCAATGCAGCGATTGCGATGCCAGTTATATCGGCAGAACTTGTAGATCTCTGGGAGTCCGGATAGGCGAGCACATCAAGAAGCCGGACACATCTGCATTCGGACATCACTTAAGGTTCAATCAACATAATTTCAGCCCAACAAAAAACTTCAAATTATTAGTTAACTTAAACACAAAAAATTTCAATTTATTAGATTTTCATGAAGATGTTGAAATTACTCTCGAAAGAGACAACAATATACTCTGTCTCAACACTCAAGTGAACCTTAACAGAAATTTCATACCACTCCATAGACAACTCAATTAACCCTCTATGATGATGTAGGTCCGAGTCACCCAACACAAGCCTTCGAGAGCCATCCCCTCCTAAACTCGATTTCACCCATCAGAGCCTACCTTTGGGACCATGGTACTCCTTTGTTTAAAACTTTTTTGTTCTCTATTTTGTCTCTTTTAACCATGAGTACGCTTGTTGAGTGATTTAGTAATTTTTAGGACTAAACATCAGATTCACCTTTAGGGACCGCGGGTTCAGTTGTGCCATCTTGGGTTCTCTGAAAGAATGTTCTGCAGAGCCCGGGCTGATACATCTGAATCACGCGAGTGACATTTTTGTTTTGTCTTGACATCAAAATAATAATATCTTTTATATTAAACATTTATTTAAATTTAACTAACAATAAATTAAATCTTTAAATTCAATAACAAATTTTGATCTCCGTTAACCTCCAATCACTCGAATCACACTCGGAGAAACATGTTCCACACTGAGGTGAACGCACCTCCTTCTGTTGACATTTGACAAGTCAAAGTCTTCAAGTGTCGCTTGTCACCACTGTCATGTGGAAACGGTTAAACAACTTGAACCAAAATGAAGAGATAAATTTAAATTTGAAAATATTAATATTAATAAAATTATGATTTAGCAAGTTGTAAATATCCCGAAATATATAATTTTGGGAGTGAGGATGACCAGGAACTTGTTGGATACGTTGTGGACAGTAGGTAGACTTTTTCATAATTATAATGTATATAAAACATATAAAAAAAAACCTTCAGTTTTTTTACTTTGGCCTTCTGTGTTTTACTTTCTTCATATCAAATATTGCATTCTAGATTCAAATTTCAATATATCTTCCACAGTCACCCTCTAATTGTAAATTTCTTTAAATTTTAACTAATTTGTTAACCTTTTTTCAATTTTGTGAATAGTGAGGGTGGCATGATTCCTTAATTCCACACAAGCTAACTTGCTTCTGGAGATCAGATTTGATTTGTAAGGGCTTATCCCACACTCACTATTCCCAATACCAGTTTTCTGTCACTTTGTTTGTTTCTTGTAATTTTTAATTTGTTCAAACAATTGTATATATACTATTTTAACTTTTGACTTAAAAGTCTAATTCAGATTTTATAATATATATTTTTTTTAAAATCTTTTTAAACTGTAAGTTTACATCCACAATTTTTGTAGATGGAGCACTGATGATGGCAAATAAGCCGAAAGCGCTTTGCATTGATTAATAAAAAAGTTTTGCACGAAATACAAGTTTTTCCTTTTTGAATCTAAACTACGTGCACACAGCTGTCAACCTTTTTTGGTTTTTTTAATTTTAAACAATGTTTTTAGCTTTAAGACCATTGTTTAACTCATTTCACAGACTTCTTAATTTTGCAATTTTAGTTGTAGGCGCTTACAAATTATGTAAAAATTATTATATTTAAAAAAATGTATTTAAGTTGAATTAATTTTAAGTCATTGTCTTACCTTACAGATAAATATTAATTTATTCCACATTTTCTCAATATAAAGCAAAAAACAGAGATCAGAAAAACTTTTATAATTTGTTTTATAATGTTTCTATTTTTAAAGTAATGTGATCGTAGAAAAAATATTGTGTTTAATTCGAGTGCGGATAATATATATTGGTATATAAAGTGAAAACTTTTGTAATGATAGCCAATATCAAAATAATCCAACTTTCGTAAATGGTTTTAGAGTACACATACCTATATTTATTACACCGTTAACGCAGCCATATCTGGTTACATAGCGTAGCGCATAGCCACTCCATAAAACAAACATTTTTCTTCGTGGAAAAATAACATGCAACAATATCTCCATACAAATTGTATCAGACACGTTGCGTTTATGAGATTTTATATTTACACATGTATATGACAAAGAAGGTCCCCAGGGCTATATGGTCTCAAGAAATAAAGTTGAGTTTTTGAAATATGTATATAGATACCTCTATGTCAGAGAGTTTTATAAGTCTACGTCAACTTTAGTACGACTCTTTCCAGCCAAGACGTGAAGTAGTAAAACGTTCAGACTATTTTTTGTGGAACATTAATAATATAGCTCAGGCATAACGCAATAATTCATATAAAAATGATGTCTAGTATGTCTCCTAACGTGCATCAATATATTACAAAAATTAATGTTATTGCCAAATGTTTCCTTTTATTTTTCTGTTAATCTCACTTCTATGGGTATTGTAGAAAAAGTAAAATTGAAAAATAATTAGGTGCCTGTTCTTTATTTTAACAATTCTGAATAATGCATGAAGTTGTTTGGAAACTAAATAAAACAATCAGCCTAAATTTTATTATCATTATTTTTTTCTTAAATTTTTAAACTTGATATGAATTTTTGCACTTTCCTCTATTTGCATTGATTAAAATTAAAGTGACACCCAGTTTTGATGGTCTATGGAAAATGTTTCTTTATCATTTACAAAATTGGCCTTAAATTTTTTTTGTATACAATCAAGAAAGTTACTCCTCATTAAAGAAAATAATCTTTTTATTTGGAAGACGTGCATACACTATTAAAATAATACTTGTTGGAGTTAAAATACTGTATATATCTGCGTTTATCGTATATAATTGGGAAGATTTATCGCTAGATGAAGAACTGGAAAAGTTTAGAGTGGAAATCCAGCAAGATGCTTGGAGGAATACACCAAAAGTAAGAAAATTTACTGGAAAAAAACTACTCGAAATTGAGAGAAATAGCAGCAGAAAATGCAAACCTAGGAAAAAATGGCAAATGACAAGATCACGAGAAGATAAAAGTAGTTATCGCAACAAGTCCTTCTAGCACGTGTTACGATCAACATTTTTTCTACAGGCGCATTTATTTCTAAAATAGAGAATTAACCTGTATAATGACATTAGGTACAACATACAGTTTAAGTGTACATATATTAAACCGATGTTATGTGCTGAATTGGTGTAGTGGTTAGGGTTTCGGGCTCATAACGCAAAGATCTTAGGTTCAAACCCTGGCCTCGGCGGTAAGTATACCTTGCTATTTTTTTCATTAATATTTCTCTGCGTGCGAGAAGATAAACTTCTCGCACGCTTGTAGAAAAATATATTAAATAGAGCTATCAAATGAATGAGAAGAAAAAACCTAAATCACAAAGAAAAATCCTTTAACAGATACGTAGTAGATAAAAAATGGACAGAGACCATAAACATATAAACATCTACAAAAGACGTTCCAATAAGATGAAAATCAAGATACTTCTAACGCGATGATGCATAATATATTAAACAACTTGAAATTGGGCTTGTTACTCCAAATGAAGTTGTAAAAGAAATTCAGACAAACATCAACCCACAGAAAGCTCCAGGATATAAGCTTATTACTGCTAAAACATAAAAAATAACATACCTCATAAATACAGCATTTCGCCTTAAATATATGCCAGATGCGTGGAAAATGCCTGAAAATATCCTAATTCTACAACAAGGAAAACCTCCGAATGAAGTGTCAGCTTATTAACCCATATTGTTGTTACCAATAATATCTAAGTTATTTGAAATGCTACTACTAAAACGAGTACAATCGTTGTTACCAATAATATCTAAGTTATTTAAAATGCTACTACTAAAACTAGTACAATCAATGATTAAAAATAAAAATCTGATCCCTTCGCATCAATTTGGTTTTAGAAACAACTTCTCGACAATAGATCAGGTACACAGGATAGCCGATGTCATAGAAGAAGCATACGAAGAAAAATGTGTATGCTCAGCTATATTCCTTAACGTAGCTCAAGCATTTGACAAGGTTTAGCATGATTCCTAGACAATACGTCGACATTTTTCTATCATATATAACGGAAAGAGTATTTGGAGTGAAACAAGAGGAGGTATACTCCTAAATGAAAAAAATTAAAGCAGGTGTCCCACAAGGCAGTGGACTAGGACTGGTTCTTTATTTATTATACACCAGCGATATCCCTCAACGAAAATGTATTGAAATAGCAACATTTGCAGATGACTCTGTATTATTGACAGTTAGCCGGACTAATACAAAGACTTCAGAAAAAATCTAGGAAACCTGTAACAGAATCAATCGATGGACAAAAAGGAGTAAAATAAAAATAAATCTAACTAAATCAGTTCTTGTTGATTTCACTCTTTGACAAGTGGAACAAAAACAAATAATAATAAAAAAGCATCATGATTTGGCCAAATACCTAGGGATGAACCTAGATGTACGAATTAAATGGAAAAAGCCAATAATAAACCATATATTTAAAAAACGTATTAGCTCCTAGAAAGAAAATTTAACTTGTCAGTATACAACAAATTAATTTATAAACAAATCCTAAAACCGTATGGATTTACGGTGTACAGCTATGACAGCTATGGGAATGTGCTAACAAGAGTAATATCAACATGATACAAGCTTTCCAAAATAAAATCCCAAGATGTTTTTTGGTTCCTTTAAAAAAAGTACCTTCATAGAGACCTGAAAATGTCAACAGTCGAAGAAGTTAAACAAATATTTGTCAGAAGATGTTTCGCAGCAAACGTCTTCATTTCTTCTTGCACACGTCCTAAACCAAAGAAGAAAAAAAATGGATATGAAAGTTATAGAGGGGTATCTCGTAGGTTACGACGGAGATAAAAGGTACAGAATTTGGGTGAAGGAAAGTCACAAAGTAATTCTGTCTAGAAATATACAATTTCAAGAGAAGGTAGGAGATTGTACAGAGCCCATTAAACTTACGTCAAGAGATTATCAGCCTAAAAGCAACAGCGAAGAAAGTGATGGCAAAGATAGTGAAGTAGAAGAAGAGGACAGGGACGAGAATTCTGAAGAAAGAGATTTAGAAATTGAAACTGGAGATAGTGAATACGAAGAAGAACTAGAATGCAATCAAGACAATTATACCCCCAGAGATTGATCAAAAATAAAAAAAAAACCAGTGAGATATGAAGATTACTTAATGATAGCAGAAGATTTAGTCAACATTGTCAGAACTTCAGAAATATACAAAGAAGCAATGGGTAGTCAACAAAGCAACAAGTGGTAATGTAACAACCAGTTTGCCTAAAGACCAACGCTCGTCACCAAATGTAACAACCAGTTTGCCTAAAGACCATTTGTAACTACTGATAGGTCTTTAGCTACTGTTACTATACTATTAAGGGATAAAGGCAGCGCTTGTCACCAGCCCTAGGGTCCTGGAGTCCTGAAGGAACATCCATTCGCCAGTGGCAAAATAAAATAATAAAAGAAAATAATAAAAATACAAAAAAAAAATCCCTTAATAGCATATGTCGAGCGGTTTTGGCAACTGACTTAAGACTCTCAAGTCCTTAAAGGTAGGAACGCCGAGGCTTAACATGCTCGGAATATTTCTTACTGGTTTTTTTTGGAAAGAGGTGAGAATAAAATAGGTTAATAAACAATAACACGTATATTTAAATATAAGTAAAAAATGAATAACAAATTTCAATAAATCAAAACAATCTCTATTTTTGAAATAAGACATAGCAAAAATTACTACCCACAATTGTAAATCTTTATTATGATAAACCATGCTAATATAATATAATCTATGATGAAACTTTGATATAATGAAACCTTTTACATCACAAAAAACATTTTAATATAAAAAACTCTTTATATGATAAAAACCCTTAAAACTGATAAACATTTAATAAGTAATCTTGGGACGAAAATGAAAGAATTGGCATTTGAAGAAAGACTAATGAACTGTTTTAAAATACACAACCCAAACAGAGATTTAACCATGTTAAAATAAAATACCTTTGAAACTAAAACACTACACACACACTTTACTATATATAATAAATACTAATAATTAATAAGTTACATTTTTGGGCATAGGTTTGGCCCAACGGCCGCCCCTCGAGTATTTTTGTGTCAACGTTTGACTCTCTATTTATATCAATCTTAACGTGATTATTTTAAAAAGAAACTCGACTTATTTATTTTTAATGATTATTCGCACGATTTGTCCTTTAATTTTCTAGTACAATGAACTATTTCTAATTGTTTGGTTTTAATAAATATGTTGTGTTAATTTAATAGATATTAAAAATATTAGATATTTTTGGGATTTTTGTTAAATTCTTTATATTTTAAAAATAATAATGCCAATTATTACAGTAAGAAGCTATGCAGAGCGAATTGACTTTCATTGAATCAAAACCAAACATGGGAGTTGACTCGAAAGAGCCATGTAAGTGGGTTTTCAAAGTCAAAATGAACCCTAATGGTAGAAGTGAAAAATACAAGGCCAGATTAGTCATTAATGGCTACGAATAAATAACAGGTATTGACTTTAATCAAATATGTTGCTAAATTAAGCACTATAAGATTTATTATAAGCATTACAGCCAGCAAAAATATAAATCTTATTCAATTTGATGTATCAACTGCATTTTTATATGGAGAACTAGATGAAGTAAGCTACATGAAGAAGCAAGAAGGTTTCACAAATGATACAAGCAAAGTTTATAAACTAAAGAGAAATTTATATGGGTTAAAGCAAGCCTCAAGATGCTTTGGTAGCTTCTTACAAAACTTAGGTTTCAGAGTAAGTGAAGCTGATCCATGCTTGTATAGAAGAGTGAAAAATAACAAAAAGCCTAGTGATATCAAGTGATATTCAAGAATTCGACAATTTTTTGGAAGAATTAAGAACAGAATTCAAAATTACAACAAAATCTGCAGACTATTTTCTAGGAATAGATATTGAAAAGAGAAAAGAAAGCATCAAAATTAATCAAAAGACTTATGCAAGAAATATTCTTGAGCGTACAAGACCAGACATATAGGATTTTTATCAAGATCTTTAGAAAAACCTACAAGTGAAGATGTTTTAAGGGTCAAAAGAGTTTTAAGGTACATTGCAGGGACTTTCGATTTAGGAATAGTCTACTAAACAAATTTTAATAAATGAATTTTAAACTGTTACAGTGACTCAGATTTTGCAGGATGTACTAGCACTGGACGATCTACTTCTGGAGTTGTTGTTTCATATGCAGGCGGAGCAATATCATTGATTATCAGAAGTAAAGCCAGTAGTAGCAACTTCAACTACAGAAGCAGAAATTATCGCGGTAACTGAAGCAAAAAAGGAAGTCATCTGGTTGAGAAATCTATTTTTGACCTTTGCAAATTAAGTCTGCAAGTTGATAATTCAGCAGCTGTAAAATTGGCACAGAATCCTGAATTCCACAACATAATAAAACACATAACTCTCAAGCACTTTTTTGTCAGAGAAAAAGTCATGGAAGGAAAATTCGGAATTCAGCAAATAGCCACGCAGGACCAAGTCTCGGATATTATGACGAAACCCTTACAGAAACTCCGATTAGAGGAAATAATAAAACTAATGGGACTACAATGAATATTTTTATATAACTTTATTTAACAAGGGAAAGTATTGAAGTGAACTTACAAAGGTATTAAATAAAGTTACTTCAATATCTTAAGTATATAGTTTTAGTGAGTAGTTTTTGTTTATGATGTTAACAATTGTATTGAGTTTAGTCAGAATCGATATACATCAGTTATTTCATTATATATTTTATTCAATACATATCTAAAAAACGACTGTAGCTTCCTCATTAGAAGTAATTTCAACAATAAAACGTTATTTACTATCATAAACATATTCTATATAGCCCTTTTCTTAAATATTATGTTTATCGATTATTATTTTTAATATTTTAATTTACATTCACATACTGTACCATTTAAAAGCACTTGACTTTTGACTTGTCATTTGACATTTTCCTATCTTTACAAATAGTCCTTTCTTTATGAAAATCACATGGTATTTTAATGCAATATTTCGATATCATTGTGTTTATAAATAAAACCTCGAGTTCTTTGCCATACCGCAATTACTTGAAATAATATTCTTGAAACACGACAGTTGAGGAGGTATGCATTTTTCATTGGGTAAAATCAATGGTATTGCGTCAAGCTGTACAAACTGATCAATAGAGAAGGCGATTGTCCTTATGACATTAGAACGGAAAGTAAACATTTGGGAACTAAGTTAAACAATGGATCACAGTACTCACAATAACTATACAGTGTTCTTCATAAATTAAGTGAGTTATTTTTAATAATATAGACATACAAATTTTTCAAGTAAATTTTTTTTATTAACTCAAAAATTGAGGTATATTAATTATTTTAAAAATTTTAAATAATGGTTCAAATGGAAATTATTTATTTAAAATACTTCTCGACAATGAGGTTTAAGTGTTTTTAGTCATTTCTACTAGATCCATTTATCAATAGGAACTTTAGTCCATCAACTAAATAATTCTAGTTTGGTTGTTCAGTGTGTTTTGAAGAGTTAATTTAACGATTTATCTATTTTGCAGTGATTTTAAAGGTTTATTATTCTAATTTTTCACAAGACCACCTTTCGAACTAACTACTCGCTTAATTGCATACCACAGCGGACAGGCGTTATATTAATGAGTAAGAGATTTGGCGAGGGGCGTGTCATCTTTTCCAAAGAAATGCAAAGCCGACCCGAGTCCATGGATGTCAAAGATCCCTACCTCTGGGGTATTAAGCATATTATATCAAAGCAGTTTTATTAATTTTTCAATGATTGGGTTTAAAATAAAAATGTTCTCGGTAATACTGTTTCAGCTTTAAACATCTACCTATGATCATTAAGAAAAAGGCGTGGAAGATAATTAAAGATCAAACGAACTTACCTAAAGTAAATTTTGATTACAATTAGATAAAACGTTAGGTAATGGCATTTTTATTTAAATAAAATACAAATTTCACTGCAATATACTAACTTGTCTTTTATTGTGCATTATCCTTTGATCCGAAGTAAAAAAAAAAGATTTTTTTTGGAAACAATGACACATTTATCATTTAATTATTCTTACTTTCCTGATTTTCAAGGAGAAAGATTTTAAAAAAATTACTAAAAACATAAATAAATAGTATTTCAAAAACAATAACTTGACATATAAATAATGTGATGTGATGTAATTAACTTTATTTTGGCATAGTTGGCACTTCTTGGGGTTAAGCATAGGTAGCTTGAAGTTTTTTAAAAACATCTTCCAAGTTCTTTAGATGTTCATCAAATGTTTTCCCTAAGACTATAATGTCATCTAAATATACCAGGCACGTTTTCCATGATAACCCTCTCAATACATTCTCCATAAGTCTTTCAAATGTCGCGGGGGCATTACATAGTCCAAATGGCATGACATTGAATTGTCACAATCCAGATCCGGTGGTAAAAGCTGTGTTTTTCCACCTGCCAGTATCCAGACTTTAAGTCTACGGTAGAGAATAGTTTACTTCCGGCCAATGTGTCCAAGGTATCGTCGATACGAGGCAGAGGGTAACTGTATTTCTTGGTAACATTGTTCAACTGACGGTAATCCACACAGAACCTCGTAGTTCCATCCTTTTTTTTTGGACCAGGACTATCGGAGAGACCCATGGGCTGGTAGAAGGTTCTATCACCCTGTCTTCCTTCATTTCCTGAACAATCCTTTCAGCTTCCTCTCTCTTGGTAACCTTCGAGCTGATTGACGAATCGGCCTGGTATCGCTAGTGTCAATTTTGTGTTTTACAAAAGAAGTTCTTCCTGTTTTTCCTCCAACTGCAATCATTTGCTCGAATTTGTCGTTGGAATTATCAGAAGTTGTTGTCTGACGAATTATGGAAGTTACTGGTACACAAGTTCCGATTCTGGTCTCTTCCTTGATGGTAATCGGGTGATCATTAACCTTTATGAGACGGACTGGAATTTCTTTAGCACTCGTGACCAACCCCTTTCCGATTAGAATGCCTTGTCCAACCTCTTCATCGTGGTTCCAAGGTTCCATCATGACAGGTTTTCCTTCTTCCATAGTTTCTTGAAGCCGTGCTACTATAACGGTTTCACTTCTGCCAGGTACCACTGTATCCTCCTGTACAGCAACTAGCACGATACTGTCCCCATATGGATGTAGGAATACCTCTTCGACACCAACTTTGATCACTCTGTTTTTAAAGTCCAACTGGAAACCATGTAAGTTCATTACATCCATTCCAAGAATCTTCTTCAATATCAGCGACAATAACAGTATGAGTGAACTTTTCTGTACCAATTCCCAATTGAACCTGGATTTCCCCATGGATGTTGGCGCTTTCACCTGTGGCAGTCCGTAGTCGCAATCTTGTTGGTAGAAGTCTCTTACAGTTCTTTATGGTTGTTGGTCGTATAATGGTCCTAGTTGCTCCAGTATCCACCAACAGTGTATACTTTTTACCATTTACTTCGCCGTCTACGTATACACTATCATCGCGACATTTCAAAGAGGCTATCAGTATGAGAGGATCTTTGGAATGGTTTCGGGTCTAAGCTGCCCCCTTTAGGCCGACACGCTCTAGTTTTCCTGTGGCCTGTTGTCTTGAGTTGTTGGGACCCTAGGGCGTTTGCACGAACTGCGTACATGTCCCAGTTCACCGCAATTCCAGCATCTGATGGTCTTCGTCTTTATCTTTCTGTCAGTAAGGCTCTTCATCATGTTTACCAGTTGATCGAGTTTACCTTCCTCTTCTTCTTCTTCTCTTACAGTCCGTACTTTACTGTATCCACCAGAAGCCTGCGTATCTGCCTCATATTCTAAAGCAGTGGACAAGACATCGACCAATGTTTTGTGGCGAGCTAAGCGGAGTGTTTTCTACATATCATGGTCAGGGAGTCATTAACAAATTTTTGGACTGCCAAACATTCCATCATGTTTTCCGGAGCTGGTGGATAGGCAAATCGCACCAACCTGGCAATATCTACTTCATATTCCTGAAGAGTCTCGTCTCGTTTCTGTTTACAATTCTTCAACTGTGACTGGTATAAATGCTCCAAGTGTTCGTGGCCATATCTCATATTTAGTCTCTTTTTGAGTTGTTCAAAATCATCTGTCTCTTCCACGGGTATAGTCTTAAGAACATCCAAAGCGTCTCCTCGAAGGGCAATTGTCAAATTTATTGCCTTCTCTCGTTCAGACCACTCGTATGCTCTGGCAGCTGTTTCGAACTGCTTAAGGTAGTTCGTCCAAGACATCTTCCCGTCAAAAGTTGGGACTTTAACACGAGGAGAGTTTACAGCTCTTTCCAATTTCAACTTCGACTCTACCTCATGGCACTTAATTTCAACGTCCTTGGCCGGGTCTGAATTTTCCAGTTCTTCTATCTTCTTTTCCATCTCTTTTATTTTCTCTTCAACGGAAGACATTATTTTCTCCTTAACAGAAGTCATCTTATTTTCCGCATCAGCAGAAATTTCATTTTTCAGAGAAGACATTTTGTTTTCCAAGTCGGAAGAAATTTCATTTTTTAAAGAAGAGATATCAGAAGAAACTTTAGTTTCTAAAGAAGAGATTTCGTTTTTCACGGAAGTCATATCAGAAGACACCTTTTCTTCTAAAGAAGAAATATCAGACGAAACATTATTTTCTAAAGACGAAATGTCATTTTTAATAGAGGAAATATTAGAAGAAATATCGGTTTTCATAGAAGACATATCAGAAGAAATATCAGTTTTTAAAGAACACATATCGTTTTTCATATCGGAAATTGAAGAAATTATAATAGAAGACGCATCATCCGAAAATAGAAACGTTTCCGGATCCAAACCTTCATTTTCTAGTGCTTTTTTAAGTCGTTGTGCCAGCTCTAATTTCTTCCCTGCCGTCTCCAGTTCACGTTCTTCTAATTCTCGACGTAGCTCAGGCACTTTTAAGTCACACAGTTTTTTTAGCCATTATTGTCGACTTTTTATTTACACTATTCCACTTCTCGACACCAATGTGATGTTTGTTTATTTTAAAACAACAGTTTATTTATTAATAATTTACTTAAACACTTATTTATTTATAACACTACTATTCTAATTTATATATATTTCGAATGTCTCTAAATTGTTCGCTATTTATCTTCACTGTCCATATAATAACTAACTACCTGTGTTCCTCCACCAGTATTTATATACAAAGTTTAAATTATGGGCGGGGGCTCCAGAAGGTTCTCGCCAAAAATTATAAACACTATCAAGTTATATTTAGAATGGACTAAAAATAGTATCCCGTCGACTCAGGAATGTTCACATAGGTTTGGTCTTAAGGGGTTTAATTATGTATAATAATCAGACAAGTTGAGCCTCAAAGGCCAAATAAGACAGAGAGGGACTTGGATGATTAGAGCATGACTGAATAATGAAATGGCTCACATAACAATATTAATAGTAATCAAATTTATTATGAATTTGTATCCAATTTCGAGTTAAAAATAGTTTTTAAAACTTTAAATACGCTTTCCCAACAGTTAACACATTTGCATTTACGTCGATATTTCTTCAGAGGTGCCAGTCATATTAAAAATAAATACTAACTTCCCATTTTTACTTTAGATTATATAACTTCCTTTATAACCCCTTTGAAATTTGTGTGTAAATGTAAATACATATATTCAATTAACGCCATTTTTTGGTACACTTAGATGTACATAGCGTAAACTCAAGCTATCGCATCACACAACAAGATGCCTACATATTCCATGAGTATTGTATTAGGCCATTACCATATGTTCTTATAATAAGTGGCATTGACAAATATTAACATATTTCGAAAATAATTATTGCAAACGTTATTTACAAAAAAAAAAATCTAAAAATATATACATATTTTTTGTACTTAACTGGCAAATTTGAAATCAGCGCTGAAGTTTCTCTTTAAACTCAAAAAGTTTTATACAAACAAACATGTCAAAACAACTTAATGTATTATTGACCTTCTTTACACAAGTATTCTGGAGTTTTCATTTTGCTGTAAAGTTTTATTCATCGTCTGAAGTAGAGCGACGATATCTGTCGTTTAAAGCTTTAATAACTGATAAAATTATATGAATATATTTTGATAAACAGATAATATTCATATAATTATAATAATTTATTTGTATCAATTAATACAATTGACTTAAACTTAACATTTTAATTTATTCATACATATAAAAATTGACACAACTAGAGAAATTAATCCCGCAAAACCAAAGCTGCGTCTGTGGTTTGGGTTTACTTGTTTTATTTTATTTTTATAGATTAACTGCATCTTTCTAACATAAATATATACTACCAGAGTGTTCATGTTTTCACGAATCAAAAATTTTATACATATCGATTGCAAAAAGAATTCGGACATAGGACCCGTGATTCGAATCAAATCTCGTGATTCGGATTCATGATTCGAATTAATTTTTTGAGAATTCGACCCAGCTCTGCTGGGTAATATAGCAAATTACTGCCACTGCATAATATTCCTTTCATTTTTCGTTTACTATTATCAACAATCGCTTTTCTAAATGTTTCGTACTTTATTTTCAGCTTTTAGTTCTTTTCAAAATGTTATTATTCCTCGTTAGTGGAAAAATATTATATTACGTACCTAGAGTTGCAAAGTGCATTAATGTGCAAGTGGAAAATATACACGTGTACGTAGTATATTTAAAAACAAATGAAGCAGATTGAAAATGTGAAACACAATAAAAATACAAGGCAAAAATCGAATATCTTTCTCGAAAACAACCATTCATTATTAATTTTAATCACATGTAAATTCCATTTCACTAATTTGCGGAATACACACCCGGGAGGATTATATTAAATATTTATAGCTCAAAATACTGAATAAACATTCCAAATACACACACAGTGCGAGGATGGAAAAGCGGATTTTTTTTAATCAAAAAAATGAAGAGTGCTTGTTAGTGTGGAACTAAAAACTGCAAAGCATTAATTTTTTACCGAAAATATTTGGGTACTAATTGCTATTTAATAGCGTTTCGTTATCGATAGTCAGAAGGCAAGCAATATTATTATCTTGTGCAACAAGTATAGAAATTAACCAATTCCACACGATGTAAGTGAAATCGCACGAGTTTGTATTGGACGTGTGACACGGGAACTTTATACAGGGTATTAGTATATTCGATCGAAAACTCTATACTTCAGAGAGTTCTCGTTAACTGATGAAGTTTGGTAAAGGAACATGAATACTTAAATTCAAAATTTGTCATAAATTAAAATCACCTTTAAATATTTTTTCAAATTTGGTAACCAATATACTTTTTAAGAAATTAATATTTTGTCATGAACTAACTTTTAAAAAATTTAAGCAGTTGCGAGCTATGAAGGTTAGTAACGTTTTCCTCCTATTTTTTCTCCACTGGAACAAATATTTTTTTATTTAATTTTTCTAAATTATTTATTAGTTTTAGTAAAAAAACTAAAAAACTTTTATAGAGCTAAAATGAACGGTGTTGCAGAAATTTGCTTCTAAACAAAAGTTTGCATATACTTAGATATTATTTTGTAATGAATCAATATTTCTATGCTCATGCTGTTTTGGCACATTGCTAAGATGGTTGCTGGTTTCGAAACAAAAACCCTGTTCGTAATTTTTTGTATTCCAACTTGCCTTCGCCTCACGAAATTAATTGGCTAACCCTTGCTGCCTTCAAGTGGAAGATTAGCAGTTCCTCTTTCTCTGTATCAGCATGGACGGATGAACCTCAACTTTCTTTGTAAAAAACTAACCAGCTAGCTTCACATTTTGCACAGGGTCAGTTGCCGAATTTCGGTTTGGATTTTGAATTATTTAAGCTGCAAGCTATGGTGGAGACTTGGGAGTGGTCAGTTGCTGTCCCTTATTAATTTAGTTTAGTTTTTTGATGTTTTTTTGACGTTCTAATGTTTTTTTGACGAGTAAGTGTACAAAGTTCTTTATTCTATGTTTAAGTAATGATATAGTTTATTGTACTGTAATAGCTTTGTTTTTCTCTTATAGAGTCTTTGATAACGGCTTAAGAGGCTGAAAGCGCTCAGACGAATTATTATTTTATGGAGTTTTATTAAATAAAACCTAGTGTGTACATGCCACTCAACCTCTTCAATAACTTTAAAAATTAATAGGTATATGACTAAAAATTCAGTTCAACCTAGTTTAACCTAAAACTAAATAGTTTAACTTACATTTTATATAAAAAGAATAAAACATTGTAGGTACTGTATAATAAATTAATTATAATGACGAAAGATTATCCATATTCTCAAATGTGGTCGAGTTATTCAAACGAATATAACACAAAATCTGTACCACATAAACAACTTTATTCAATTTTTTGATTAAGCGACTAGTTTCGGCCAACTGGCCATCTTCAGGCCTACAATATAAGAACTTATGTCTAAGGAGAAAAACATACAGATCAACAATACTTACATTCATATATAAAATTATCTTCTACACCAGATTATTGACATTGGACAGAATGAGTTACATGATTAATTAAAAGTATAGATGAAGATTATGTGGTAAACATAAGTAAAATAAATGTTATTAAAGGTTTAAATATTGAAAATTAGGAATTATAATTAACAAGTAATCACCGGTAAGGTGATCAGAAATGACGGGAGTGTGCGACATCCCTGTTAAAAAATTGAGAGGTGATCCAAAGTTATAGGAGTATGTGACATCCCTGTTGAAAGATAAAAGATTAACATGGTCAATTCTCAAATAATTATTTTTAAACCAGATAAAGGTTAAAAGTTGAGTAAATTTAGTAATAATTAAGAGCAAAATTTGAAAATCTCAAAATTATGTCTTGCAAGAATAGACAAGATGGCGGAAACCGGAAATGAAAAAGTAAAATTAAGTAATGTCATATGTCAATGTCAACAATGGCGCTAACAATTTAAATTAAGGTGAACAATAAGTTTATTAAAAAACACAGAAATTTGTTTAAAAGGTAGCAATTAAATTGAAATAAAATAGAAATGATATGGATTAATAATAAGTAAGATATGCCAGAATATTAGAATAGAGATATCAGAGATGGACTAATTAATGGGTAAGTAAACAGCTTGTGCTGTAAAACTGATGAAACGAGGCCAATTAAATATTAGGTTAATGAAAAGAAGAAAAAAGAAGAAAAAGTGACAGTAGAAGTATGAATAGACAAGATGAGAAAAGTAAATAAATGAAATACAATTATGAGAATGTAAATATGACTATTAAAATTGCATAGGTCAAATATGTTTAGTAATTGTGAGGATTAAGAAAGATATAGTTTTCTTTTGTTTGTATATGTTCGTTAAGGCAGTTGTAATCTTTATTATTGAGTGCTTTGTGGATTTCAGATAGCTCCAATAAGTTCATTCTAGTACCTTTTGTGCAGGGATGAATAAGGGAAACACTAGAAATAGAAAAATCATGGTTGGTTGAAAGTATATGGTTAGCAAAACTAGATTGAGTATTACAGATGTCCGTGCCTTTATACTTATTGATATGATGACAATGTTCGCGGAACCGTGTATCTAGTCTGCGGCCACTCTGACCTAAATAGATGGAATTGCAGGACAAGCAATTGATTTGGTAGATACCTGATTTATGAAGTGGAGGAACTAAATCTTTTGTATTAATAAACATATTACCAATGCTACTATTAGTTTTAAAGGCTACTCTAATGTTATGTTTTTTGAAAACGGTTGAAAACATATAGGAAATAGGACCAAAGAAATGTAGTGAGCCTATAAATGAAACAGGTTCCGTTTGTATTGTACTTATGTTGAAGCTAAGTTTGAATTTTGTGTATAGTTTGAAATAAATTTTATTTATGGCTTCGAGTGGATATTTATTATTAATTGCAAGTTGTTTTATGATATTAATTTCTTTAGAAAAAGCATGATCAGAAAGAGGTAAGGAAAAAGCTCTATAAAGGAGACTGTTGAATGAGGCGTTTTTGTGCGAAGTGGGGTGATTGGAATTAAAATTAATCAGACAATCTGTGGTAGTAGGTTTTCTATATACTTCAAATTCTAGTTTAGGAACATTGGGATTTCTGATGATAAGGAGATCTAAAAAGGGGATTCTATTATTAGATTCAAATTCAATTGTGAATTTAATCCTAGGGTGTAATGAATTGAGAAAGTTTAAGAGGTCTAAAGCTTCATTATGGGTGCCTTTAAATAGAACAATACAATCGTCCACATATCTATAGTAAAAGATGAATTTATTCGTTTAAATTAATTATAATTTAAATAAAAATAATTTCAATGATCGGTCGACAAGTTTTCGTCATATCAGTGTTTGCTGAGTAACACCCTAAATTCAAACCTTGAATTTTTCTCTACTCTACTTTTTGTTATTATTGGTATTTTCTAAAAATTTCACAAAAATCGGACTAAAAATAAAGACTCAGAAGGTGTTCAGTTCGCTATTCATTACAGCATAGCTACCTGATCGCGAAACTTCACCTGTTGCCATCATTCAGTTTCATTACACACACAATAATTATTTAAATTTCGGCAGCTTCATTCGTAAAGATCCAACACCAAATTTAAATTTATCTCCTCATTGTTAAACTCATTCTTTCGTATTACCGATTTTATCACTCATCCTGCCTGTGGCTACCCGAACAATGAATAATTGAAAAACCTCAGGGAACGTATTTGTCCTAAATGGATTATCCTTTATCCTGTACTGTTTCCCTGTTGAATATTTTTTTAATAAAATATTAGATTAGGAGACGTTGTAAAGGTACAATTTATTGGAGTATTTTTGAATAAAATACATACCTTTCGGACGAGCACTTACTGCCTTGCAAAGTTAAGGGGTAAGGGGGATGTTGACCCATTCCGAAAACCCATAAAAATGGAAATAAACGAATTCGGCTACTATTTATTTATTTATTGCATTTGATATAAATTTTCATAAATTATTGTTAAATTATTTTAGAGCAACGTTAAAAAAATTTATCTAAGTTTTAAAATTATTAATTTTTATTGACTCCAAAATATGTATTTAGTATAATTTATTAAAAATCTTTTTGACACACCCTGTATAATACATTACACAACTACTAGAACCTGATAAGTTTGTGCAATAGGAAAATTAATCAGTACCATATTCGAAGAAAATTTGTTTCTAGATCCATTTAAAAAATCTTTTCTGTACATTGACATACACTGATAATTAAAATATATTGATTTTCAATATACGAAAAAAAATCCGTAATTATTCAAAAATCTGTAATTATTCAAAATAACTCTAGTAAACTATTAACAATTAAACGTTTCTACGTCCTTTCAAAAAAAAGTTATTATTATTATAAGTTTATTTTCAATAAAACTTTTAAAACATCCTCCCCCATACGCAATTTCTAAATTGACATTATGATATCTCCGCCCCTGGTTTGATTAACGTTAATCACTAACAATGTTTACTCTTAAACCTAAATAAATAATAACGATAATGATATTTACCTATTATCCCTTTATTTATATTTTTTTTATGATACACCGTACGTAGACATGACATTTTTTCATTATCGTAGATAACATTGAAAAGTTAATACATTAGATAATTTAATTAATACATTATTAGTTTAACTGAGTTACAATAAAAAATCCATTAAAAATAATGAATGAAGAGTTATAACTATTTTTTTGTAATAATTTTACAACATAGGTATTCATAAAATGATTTCAAAATTGGTGAAGAGGCATAACTTTGGACAATAAATATTATTTTATCTACTAGTTGACATTTTGTTACAGCAGGCGCCAAATATAGAATTTATGATGATGAAATTGGTATTTTTTTTTTATAAATAGCATCATATAAACATAATTTTTATTTAAAATTTTTACACCTGTTTAAAATTAATAATTTCAACTGTTTTCAAAGGAAATTTATAATCTATATTTCGAAATCCTAATTACAACCCACTCGGATTCCAATTTTGGAGATATATGAAGTCCTTAATTTTTGCCAATAAAATTCCTTTACGAAATGAACTTCCGGAAATAAATACAAGATACGGCAAATATTTTTTTAATGTCAGGAAGACTATAATAAGAACAAATTGGAAAAGCGAAAAGGTAGGAGGATGATGCGGTTAATATCGTTTTTTAATGTCAGAAAGTCTGTAATCAAAACAAATTGGAGAAGACGTAAGAGTAGGAGGATGCCGCGTACATCATTTACTTTGAGTTTGTTATTTCCATTATTGGAAGTTTAAGTTTGTCTACTGTTTCTTAATAAGATTCAGATTTAGATACACATGAAGTGTTTAATTGCATTTTTTTTTCAGCTTCCTAGTTCATTTATACTTGTTGGTGATTTCAATGCTCATAATTCTTTGTGGGGTTCAAAACAAACTTCTGGCAGAAGAAAAGTATTAGAAAATGTATTAAATTGCTCTAACGCTTATTTATTGAATAGTAGCTCTAGTACATATTTTAATATTTCCTCTAGTACCTTTTTCTCTATTAACTTAAGTTTTTGTGATCCTAAAGCAGCTCCTACATTTTCTTGGCACGTAGTAGATAGTCTCTATGATAGCAACCACTTTTCAATAAAAATCTCCAATAATATACATAAGCCTACTGAAAGTATTACAAAATGGAGACTCACTCATGCCGACTGGGTAATGTTGAATGCACATATTAAATCTCAGTTTAAAAATTTGCAATTTGTGGATGATAAAAATGAATCTTTAGAACTTCTTAATTATTGTATTTTTTCTGCTGCTAACATATACATCGGCAAATCTATCATATCAACTTACAAAAAACAAGTTCCCTGGTGGAATAATAACTGTCAGATAGCAGTCCTGGAGTGTAAAACATCCTTAAATAGATATCGTAGAATTAAAAGCATAGAAGATATTGTACTCTTTAAGAAAATGAGAGCTAACGCTAAAGTTGTTCTCAAACAAAGTAAAAAGGACTCTAGGAAAAACTATGTTTCCTCTTTAACTGCAGAAACTCCTTCAAAGCAAGTCTGGAATAAAATTGGGCAAATGAAAGGAAACAACACTTTTTACAGAATTTCAACTTTATCCCATGAAAATTATTTATTTCACGACAACCAAGATATTGTCAATATTCTCCTGATAAAAACCCTGAGAACCCTTTTGTTCTCTCACAACCTGGAGATGCAGACTATTATATTGACTTATCTTTTTCTCTAGTAGAACTCGAAATGGCTCTCGATTCATGTAAAAATTCAGCAGCATGACCTGATAAGATACCTTCTATATTAATTAAGAAGTTGTCCACAATTTGTCGGATTAAATTATTGGAATTTTATAATAAAATTTGTATTAGTCAAAAGTTTCCTAAGCTATGGAGCCAATCTATTATACTTCCAATCAAAAAGAACAACTTATCTCCAATTTGCCCAAAATTATATAGGCCTATCTCTCTTACATGCACGATGTGTAAACTTATGGAGAAGATATTTAATAAAAGACTTGCTTGAGTATTTAGAAAAAAATTATATTTTTCCAAAAAATCGAACAGGTTTTAATAGTCATCGTTCTACCTTGGACAACTTGGTTTTTCTACAAACATAAATGGCCAATAATAAACAGGAAGTGGTTGCTGGCATATTTGACATCGAAGGGGTCTATGATTCCGTTCAGCATTCTATCATTATTCAAGAGCTTAGAAATTACTACCTTAGAGGTAACAATTTCTATTTTATTTAAAAAATTTTAAGTAAGAGGTCCTTTAGAGTAATAGCTAATGGCAAAACGTCCTTAAGTCATCCTCAAAATAGTGGTGTTCCACTAGGATCTGTATTAAGCCCAATTTTATTTATTTTAGCAGTTAGCGATATTAATTTAAGTGTCGATACTCCGGTAAAAGCTATTATGTATGCTGATGATCTCGTCATATTCTGTCATGGAAAAAACATTGTTACAACTTGCAGGTTATTGCAAACTGCAGTGGATCGTCTGAGCGTCTGGGCTTCAAATATTGGTCTTTCTGTCTCAGCTAATAAATCTAAAGTCATCAAATTTAGTAAACGATGAAAAGGTCAAAATATAAATATATATAATAAGGGCCTTCCTATGACTATAGTGAACAATTGCAAAATTTTAGAAATCATTTTTGGCAATAAATTGTCCTGGCAGTTACATATCGAAGAAATCAAGAGCGATTGCCTGAAGATAATTAATTTATTAAAAGTATTAGCTCACCATCGTTGGGATGCCGATGTAAGTGTTATTATTAGGACCTATAGAACTCCTATAAGATCAAAATTAGACTATGGTAGTTTTATTTACATGTCTGCCTCCAATTACAACTTAAGATCCTTAAATACAGTTTAAAACACTGCCTTAAGACTGTGCCTCAGAGCTTTCAGAACAAGTCCCGTAGAAAGCTTGTACTGTGAAGCCAACGATATCCCTCTTTGGCTTAGATTACAGTACCTTCTTCTTTCCTATGCTACTGGTATCTCTGTGAACCCTTTAAACCTTGTTTTCATACTGATGTTTTCAAACAATAACACATTCGCCAGTATTACTTCTCCTAGGGTTGTTGTCTCAATTTCTCAGGCTCTAAAATCCTTACTTGGTGATATTGATCTCACTAGAACGATGCCTTTTCCAATTTCTAAAAGTCCTCCTTGGCTAAAAAAGTTACCTAAATTTAATACCTTGCTTAGCCAAGTCAATAAAAGTAACACACCAAAAGAATTCTTCAGGCAATCATTTACGGAAATAATTTATAACAGCAAATTTAAAAGAATTATATTTACAGATGCTTTAAAGATCAATCCGGTATAGGCTGTTCTGTCACCTCAAATGATGGATTCCAAAAATCCTTCTTGCTACCTTCTTCATGCAGTATTCATACTGGAAAACTGTATGGGATACTTCAGGCTTTTAAATCGTTAACTCTAGCGAATAACTACGTCGTTATATATACAGACTCCTTCTCTCTCTCTCTTCAATCAACTCTATTAAAAATATTTATGCTCAACATCCCTTGGTCCAAGAAATTCTCGATTGTTACAAATTTCTTGCTTTAGTAGCAACTTCCGTTTCCCTTATTTGGGTTCCCTCTCATGTCGGGATTGCAGGCAATGAGGAAGCTGATCGTGTAGCGAAAGGAGCTATTCAGATGAATCTACCATCAAAAAATATCCAATTAGTTAATTAACTAAAAACTGCATTCCGCCAAAAGGTCCATAATCAGTGGGAAAGTCATTGGCACAATATTACTAATTTTCAGCTTCGAGTAATTCAGCCAACTCTGCACTATTTCGAAATGCCCTCTCTGTCAAAGAAAGAAAGTACCATCATTAGAAGACTGAGAATTGGACATACGAAATTGACTCATAAACATTTACTGTCTGCCCAAGCCCAACCTATTTGTTTGTACTGTAACAGGACTTTAACGGTCAATCATTTATTAGACGAAGATTGCATTTACTTTAAAACTCAACGGGCCAAGAACGGTTTGCACTTTCTTTCTAGACCAAAATAATTAAGAAAATTCAAGTTTAGGCATCATCAAGCTCTAAATGAATTGTATTGAAGTCATTAAATGCTTGCGTTTTTTTTTAATATCCCCATAGCAAATCTAACATATTAATAATGTAATTTGTAAATAAAAAAGTGTTGTTTTACGTAACACCTGAATCTTTAACTCCATTTACCTTTTCTAAAATCGCTTCATCCATATGATATTCCAAATTTGTAAATTCTTATGGACGTTGAAACACAGCATTTTTTTGTATTACAAAAAACAACTTACTCCATTCAACTACATTATTAATATCTTTTTGCACAGTCTCTTACTGTATAGTTGCTCTTGATTTTTTTAGATCATCTGCAAAAAGTAGAAATTCTGAATATTTTAACCGAAGGCAGGTTATTTATGAATAACAGCAATAAAAAGAGACACAGAATTAGATCCCTGAGATACCGCAGAGTTATAATCAAATTTTCCGGAGATATTTACGTTGTATTTAACAATAAAATATCAGTTTTTTAGATAATTTTTAATGAGTTCCGGAAAATTTGGTGTTAAACCGAATTACTCAAAAGAATGGCATCAAAGAATTTGCACAAGTCTGACTGTGCCTAGTTATGATTTGTTTTTGAAAAGTATAAAAAGTATTATTACTGTAAATAAATAGATTATAGTGATGACAGACTTTTGGGCTAAGAACCCATGTTGCTGAGGGGCTATCTGCTTGTTCGTGACTTAATATAACTTGGTAAAGATAATTTGCACCAATACGTTTAATGGGGCGCACGTTATTGAAATACCTCTATAATTTTCCACTACTATTTTACTCTCTGATTTGAAGATTGGTATGGTTATGGATGTTTTCTAACATTCTTGATAAACGTTGGATCTATTTATTAAATTGAAAATGTGCATTAATACATACAGTAAAATGCCATCAATACTTGCAGCTTTTGTAGGTTTGAGTTTTTTAACGGTTTCGATATAATTATTTTGACCAAAGCAATTTATTTGGAATATATTGTTATTCAGAGATGAATTACTATTCCTAAAATCTGGATTGTACACTGCTTTTTCTGGACAATAGCTTAGATGATAAATTTTTTAAAAATTGTCTCCAAATATTTTTAAATATTAACTGTCACTGCACCAGAAGATGGAATGTTTTTTCGAAACATATGTAACGCTATCTAAATAAAAATATAATAGATCATACCAAAGAAGTTTTGTTTGTTTGTCAAAAATTCTAAAAAGCTCAGAAAATTATTCTCTTTCTATGAAATGAAAGTTTGCACAACTCCCACCACCGGAGCGACACTGTCCATTACAACGATTTACGTTGATCTATTCCGAGTACACTGATCCTAAAATTCTTTCCAATTTATCACCAATTAAATCAATCCAATTTTAAGATTCTACAAACTTCAAGCCGAACATTAGCAAAATTTATGTGTTTCCCAAAAAATGCTTCATATCTTTCGACCGCCCACAACTTCGACATCTAATTATAGATATAACCCTCTTATTCTAAGAAAAACACCCTCCAGACATTTCTGAAAAATGCCCGTGTAAATCTTAATCCCCGTTTTCTAAAGTTGGGAAAAGACATCAGCTTCTCACTGCAGTGGCATAGATAATAATTTTTAGAAGGTTTTAGTCATTGTGTCTAATAGTTTTTTTATGCATTATGCTTTTCAGTTTTTATTTAAATTGGACTGGACATAGAAATTTAATATATTTCACTTTGTATATCTAAAGAAATATCTAATTTGTTTACAAATGTATCGATACAAGAAGAATTAGATTTCATCAAACCAAATTTGTCAAATTTTAAGTTACCCAATGCATAACTAATTGAATTTATAAACGTACTTACAATTAAGTCTTGAACAATTTTTTTCTCTTTAAAGAACGAAATCTTTACACAAAAAACAGGTTTAGCAATAGATTCTCTTCTATCTTCTATATTAGCTGATATTTTTATGCATTATTTCTAAAAAATAACATTTTAAATAAGAATGAATTTATTACAGCTGTTAAATTTTATTATGTAATATAGCAATCTATGCCCACCTTCTCTGAGCTCTGAGGAAGATAAAGGCCGAAACACCAAACAATAACAATGCTTTGGAGAAGTACTCGAACACTATCAAAAGCACAATAAACATTGCCTATAAGAAATCCTGTCCCCTGAGGCTGGTCCAACACGATCAGACGACTACTGCATGGTGGTGTCACGAGTTGGATCACCTCAGGAAGATTGCTAGGAAATCCTTTAATAAGGCAAGAACAAAACTCAAAGAGGACCGGGATACTTATAAATCTCACCTCAGAGAATACGTGGCCGACTGGGTAGAGAAAGAATACAATCCATCTGTCTATGATTGGCAAACTGCCAAACACATTGTAGACGATGAAAAAATTAGATGGGCAATATCCAGCTTCTCTCCATTTAAATTGCCAGGACCTGACGGTATCTATCCAGCCCTACTTTAGTGAGGTCTAGAAGAACTCACAGCGCACCTGGTGGGTATATTCAGATCCTCTTTGGCTCTGAGGTATATCCCCAAAAAATGGAGAGAGGTGAAAAAGGTGTTTATACCCAAACCTGGAAGGATGGATTACACTGTCCCAAAAACATACCGACCAATTAGTCTTACATCGTTTTCCATGAAGACAATGGAAAGGCTATGCGAAAGGTACATTAGGGATGCGGTGATTACAACAACACCACTACACCCAAACCAACATGCATACACCCCAGGCAGATCTACTGATTCAGCCCTTCATCTAGTTGCTGGCCAGATAGAAAGATCCCTGGACAATAAAGGGAGTCCGCCTTGGGTGTTTTCATAGACATAGAAGGTGCTATTGATAAAACCACCTCCCCAAATATAATACACTCACTAACCAATATGAATTTTCCACAAATTGTTAGTGGGTGGATACATATAACATGCTCTCAAAGCGAGCAGTAAACATACGTGTAGAAGATGTGAATACAAGAGGCTTGGTTGCGAGAGGATGTACACAGGGAGGGGTGCTATCACCTCTACTGTGGAATATGGTCCTTGACACCCTCATCAGCCGTCTCAATAATGACAGTCACTACACAATAGCATATGCAGATGACCTGGTTATTCTGTAAACAGGGAATTTTGAGAATATGCTCTGCAAAAGAATGCAAGTAGCTCTAAAAATTATCGAACAGTGGTGCAAGGATCATTCACTGTCTATCAATCCTAAAAAGACTGAAATGGTCCTTTTCACAAGGAAAAGGTTGAAAATGAAATTAAAACCTTCAGAACTCCTGAACACAAAAATAACTTTGCAACAGAGGTGAAGTACCTAGGTCTCACCTTTGACAGCAAGTTAACATGGAACTCGCATTTAGAAAACAGAATAAAAAGAGAATACATTGCTAATGAACAATGCCGCCCAACCGTGAGGTGCACCTGGGGTTTCTCCCCCAGAGTCGTCGCATGAACTTACACGGCTATCATAATATTACGATTGATAAACCCTTTTTTACAACCTGCTGGATAGGGTCTATAATGTGGTAAAGGTATTGGGTTGCCTTTTGGTTCCGGCTAGCTCAAATGAACCACTAACAACTAAAATCTGTCGGAGAGTAGGGATGGGTTGAATTGAATTCTTGTAGTTGAGAGCAAATATATCTTTTAATAAACAAACTATATAAATTCTAGTGTTGTACGTCCGAGTGGTACCCCTTGGCGTTTACAAGTAAGTTTACACATATATTTTTTTTATTGTATTTTCTAAGCAACAGTAGTTATTTATCATTCTTTAGTATATTTAAAACTGGTAACTAATTCTATATATATATATATATATATATATATATATATATATATATATATATATATTTCAGCAGATTATATACAACCCTACAGGAGGGTACCCCAAAACCATATAGAGGCTTGAAATTATAGTTATATAAGGATGGTAATTTTGTTGGAGACAGTGGATTTCAACCTTTTCTCTCTGTGTGTGAGCCCTAGGAATGTATGTAGCAGCTATGTAGGGATATACATCTACCGCAGCTCTACCTATGTTCTTCAGATGCCCCAGTACTGTGAGTGGTAAGCAAGAAAGAAGGCGAAAGAAAGCAAGAAGCAAGGTGAGAAAATAATTATATATATCTACCATGCAGGATGAAGATGTGTACATAAATATGTATACTAGTAACCAAAAGAAGGCCTACAATAAGGAAATGAAAGATATAAAGCAAATGGTATTCGGAGATGATTCTACTTACCCAAAGTTCTCGTGTGGCCTTAAGGAGGTTTTAGTCCTAGATCTGAATCCCAAAATAGGTAATCTAACCTGTGTTAATAATGATCAGGATCTAATAAGTTTCTCTTTGTATTTTAGCTTATGAAAATTCGTTGTTCTTCAGAACCATGTGCTCCAAAAGAAAGCTAAGATAAAAGAGGTTCAGTTCAAAGTCCAAACTGGTAAGGTCAGAAAGCCCTCCACAGAGTCACATAACACTTTGTTTTAATTCAAAGAATGGTGGATAAGTTGGCAATAATTGGCAAAAAGAAGAAAAGAAGAGAAGGCACTTCATAAAATTAGAAATATGTCAATATGTCAATCAGTCAAATATCAATTTATAATCAAAGATAAACAAACTATTTATAGGTTATCAAAATAAATTATCAAAACAAAATGAACCTAGTGTTTTATAATTGTTTTGGAACCAGGTAAAAGTTTTTAAACATAAAAATAATAAATAGGATCAACATAGTCTTATTTAGCTAAATAAACCTTTAGTCTTGATTTTTAAAAGGTAAACAAACGATCATATTGTGTTTCGAGTTAATTGTTTTCTGAATTAAATCATAAACGTGAACTTTAAAACATTATAATTATTGAGTTCTCTTTAATATGAACTAATTTAATTATTATTTCATATAAAATACTTTACCAAATTTAAAACCGTAACAATAAGACCTATGCTAACATACGATGCAGTTGTCTGGGTACCGAAAACCCAAAAATTAACAGCTATCCGTAAACTAGAACAAATTCAAAGAACAGCATGTCTCAACATAACAGGAGTCATTAGAACAACACCGACTAAAGCCATGTAAAGCCTTGGTTTCTTTGAACACTTCGTCGCGGTGAGCGGACAGTCCGTCAACCGTCGCGTTTTGACGATTTTATCCAACCAGAGTATTTAAATGGGAATGGTTTTCTTGAATCCGCTTAGCTGAACAGGACGGCGTCATGCCGCTGATTTGTCGCGAAGAGTCGATTGATATCTGTTGAGTTTGATATCAGCGGGATCGTCGGCGTGTGCGGAGACTATATTGTTATTAATTTTAAAACAATGAGTGACAAATTCACACAAAGATGACATCATGACTTTATTTTTAGGTTTCTTGGAAATTATATCCTTTATAAAACTCAATACGAATTCAAAAAGATCTGTAGCAAGTCTAAAATACTCCCTAAATTTGGTTTCATTTCTAAAAAGCCTCCGCTGCACAGTGATATTAAAGGCACCTTCTGTATCGCGACACAAAAACAACTCATCTACTGGCTTATTGGAAACTGACGGTTGCAATTGCCAGTTCCTCTTATTCTTCCTCTTCCAAAAATAATAACAACAACGCAAACAATTTATTTGCATCCATTTTAGTACCTTTCGTTTACATTCATAATACATAAACAGCACGTACAGACAGAGAAAGTATCATTTTCTATATTTTTTAACAAACCACCTCGGGCGAAAATTGCTGTCCTCAGCGGTCGACGGACTGTCCGCTCACCGCGACGGAGTGTTCAAAGAAACCAAGGCTTTAGTCATTCTTAGTCTCACTACCCTTGATATTTACATCAAGGAGGTTGCTCTAACGACAATGACACGCCTCCGCAAGGTCGTAAAAAAAAACCTGATGTAGCATCTGGTGAGGCGAGACGTCACTTTTGGCAGGAGGTCCTGGATACGCTCCAGCTGCTTCAAGCGAACATGGACTCTATCTCACCAAAATATATTTTTTATAAGCCATATAAAGTTATAATAGAACAAATAGAAATACCAGAAGTGGCAGGTACGATTCATATCTACACCGACAGTTCTAAAACAAAACAAGGTTCAGGATATGGAATATACTCCAGATTCTTAAACCTTAACATAAAATGGGCTGTGAGCAATAGTGCCTGTGTAGGTCAAGCAGAGCTAACGGGGATTCTCATAGCAGTAAAAGAAATAACCAGAAACAATATCACTGGAAGGAACATGCTCACCTATACAGATAGCAGACAAGCACTACTCACCCTGAACAGACCACGAATTTATTCAGGGTTAGTACTAGAATGTCACGAAGCTTTGGCCGAAGTATCCATTAACAACGTGGTCACCTTAAGATGGATTAAAGGTCACGCCACATCGAAAGGTAACCGTCTTGCTGATTCACTAGCCAAGAAAGCAGCCAACCAAGTACTTTTTGGACCTGGCCCTTCTATTATCTTGACAAAATCTGTAGTGACAGACCTAATCAAAGAACATTCCCTTGTGAAATTCAAGGAAAGATGGGATGAAACAAGAAACTGCAGAGTTACCAGGGAGCTATTTAGTTATCCTGACAACACTGCAGCAAACAAATAGTTGACTATGACTAGACAGAATCTGCGCCTAGTCACATGCATTCTGACTGGTCATTGCTAAGTACGAAAGCATCTCCATATCATGGGGCTGTCAGAATTCGCACTCTGCAGAGGGTGCGAACAAGAAGATGAGACCATCGAGAATATCCTTTACGATTGCTCGACGCATTCATTTATTAGAATATTTGCGAGTATCGGCTAACACCGTCCGATATAAGAGAAGCACCTCTTGGCGACGTTGTCAACTACATTAAATCTGTAGGCTGGCTCACGAGCTAAGAGGTGCCTATCTTCTCAAGAGGATGCACAATGGGCCTAATAAGGCGTAAGTGCCGTGTGGTAACCCACCCTCCACACATTACAAATACATACAGGTGTCGCTATAGATATTTTATCTAATCATCCAGTCTCACATAAGTTAGCTGCATTCAATTGTTACTTAGAATGTTTATTAGAAATCTTATTGTGGTTAGACAATTTTAATAAACTTAACACAATTAAATAGTGGCATTATTAATATAAAGATAGAACGATGTTTGATTTTTATAGCCACCCTCGATTAAAAACAAAAACAACGCCATATAGCTAGTTATTATTACTTATTTTTGTACAATCAAAATATTTCCTTTTGTGGAAAAAATAAGCGAAATCGATCCATATACAAAAAGAAACTCAAGGCAGCTTTCAACAATTTCAAATATACTGCTACTAATAGAAACCCATGAATAATAAAGTACATATGAAGTGGTGTTATTGTCAAATAATATACATTGATTATTGACATTTTTATTTTTAGAAATTTCCCATACCTATTTTGATAATTTTAACATATAATATGTATATATTAAATTGACTTTATTATTACCATAGATATTGTATACATATATTAATAAATAATTTGTCTTCGTTTAATAAAGTAGATATTTGTTGTTTTAGCAGACTATATTTTTACTACAACCCAATAAATCTACTTTTTCCTTTGTTTTTAATTTTATATTGAAGGGGAAAGTATTGTACACGGGAAATTTTAAATTTTTTAGGAATGTAAAAATATAATTCCTAATTTCCTCTAATTAAGTGAAAAATATACCAAATAAAAATTGAAACAGCATCGATCACGGATCAAACCATTAACAAATAGAAATATATTACGAGGGGATAATGCAATATAATACGAAACTATCGTTAGCACTATCGATAATATAAACTATCGAATACTATCGATAACATTTTTAACTATCAAAAAGAATCGATACTGACGTGTGACTAAGGGTGTAATTTATAATCAAGTCTCGAGGCCCTCCTTCTGTAAGGGATCCTCGAATCGTCCTCAAATATTCTGTTTTATAAACCTTTTTTTCAGGGAGGGATACTTGAGCAAGAATAACCTATGACAACATCGCCTTTTATTTCTTTTGAGATAAAAAGCACAGAAAAGTGAGGTTGTGTTTGTGAATTGCGTAATAAATTTATTATTTTGTTGATATGTCGTATTTTGGGCAGAAGCTGAAACTCATTTAAACATTTGGAATGACAGAAAAAGAAAATTGGGAACCTTACTTGAGCGAAGAGAAGAAACTTTTCCTAGAACACTTAAGGACTTAAGGTACCATTGAAAACGCGAGATACCGTGACAGGAGAGAGAGGCAAGCGACCAAAATGTGTCTCTTACGTTTTCTAGATAAATTAAATAATTACATAAAAATGTCCATTTGCATTATAAGATTCAGCAACAACTAAGTAATTGGTGATACAGGGCAACCTCTATTATTTACAGTTTGTAATTCCTCTTTAAAAAGAGGGAAAATAATATTTTGAACTGTGTCTCCTAAAAATTTATAGTGAGACTTAAATTATATTTCAAATGGATCGTCCTATCTATCTATCTAAATTAGGGCGTGGTTCAAAGCCCACTTGTACTGAAGCTATAGGCTAATTGTACTCCTCACAGTTTCTATCCCATCAGACTGATTTTCTTGATGAATTCAAGAATATGTCTGATGGGCGCTTTCGCGTTTTCTTCAGGTTTCCGTAATTGTATCCCGAAGTACCATTCCCGTTCCGCCCTAGTTTCTTATTTAACTTTTAGGGATCCTGCTATGATGAACCATTTCATTCTCTAAGTCTACATAATCTATAAACTGTTCAAAATCTTCTGTTTTGTAATAAAATTCGAACAAATGACAGCACAAACCAATCTTAAACTACTGGTCTAAGATCCGAAGTAAGGTCGACCTTCACCCATCTGTTTATTGGATGAAAGTTTCTTTTTACTAAATAAAATATGCCTCGTATTTGCTCATCTAGATATTAAAAAAGATTGTGCCTAATACGGTCTCATGAAATTGGCGTCAGTTCCCCTCTTTTGATTTCCAAAGTACAAAATATAAAAATGTGACGCCACTGGTATAGCTGGAAAAACAATAGCGGTGGTTCGAAAATAGTTAATACCTTGTTTTTGACACAAGCAAAGATAACATCGATCCTCCTAATGGCCACTGAATTTTATTGAACTTATTTGGAAACGGGAAATGTTCTTGCAGAAAAGTTAAGATTCGCTTAACCTGTTGGGTATGTTATAGACAGTTTTTTTTCGAAAAATAATTTAACATGCAATTTTATTTTATTTTTAATTTAAACTAGTTTTGGAATTAAGGCCATCATCAGGCATTTATTAAATAAATAGCTAAATAGTCACAAAGAACGATGTTTTGATATTTAAATTCATTTTTGTCGTTCCTGTCAATTGTCATCTATAAATAGACAATTTTTGTAAGTGTTTTTTATTATTTTTTGATAAAAAAAAGTATTATAATATTGTTTTGTTTTTAGTTTAAAATTTTAATGTATGCATAAATTCAGTTTTTGTATTTTCATAATATATTTATTACAAAATGTGTCAGAAATGTTCACCGATACAAATTTATTACCTATATCACATGAATTTAACAGTACTTAAACGTAGATGCTTAGTATTTTAAACTTATGAATAATTCAACACTCATTTTGTTTAAGTAAATTATTTTTGTTGTTTCCTTTTCTTTGTATAATGATGAAAATTTGAAACAACACTGGAACATTTAAAAACATATCTCCTACAGAGGACGTATCGCTTGGCTTGAATCGTCAATGTGCATAACCTACATTGTCAATGCGTCAAACTGTCAAAAATATAAATCAGACAGACTACTGTAAATAGGTTAGAGGTGGATTACGGGGACCAACCCTCGTATATCTACCTTTTAATTGTATCAAAAATAATTCACTTAATTAAAGCATCGCTATTCACAGCATTACTCCAGCTTTGTGAGCCAGACAGCATTCACAACGTCTTTAATTTACTTTAAACCAATTAGAATAGTTTGTCAGCACATCCCAACTTCCGCTTAGAACTCTCTAACTTCATTCGGAACAAATTAATTCGCGAAACCTCCAATGCATTAGAACTTTCAACTTTCAATACTATTACGATAACTGCCGACAAATTTCAGACCTAACGGATATTGAAAATGGCGTAGGAGGCATGACTATTGTTGCGAGGTATTTTGAAATAATGTGTCTAAACATTTGCGAAATCATTTAATTGAAATCACATAACATTAGTGAAAGTGTAAGGTAATAATTATAATTAGTGATAAAATGTTTCACATAAGTCATCTTGGTACATCGATTTAAAACTGATAATTTTGCAGAAAAAATGAGATGAACTTTATTTAATGAAAACTCGCATTTGACTACAACTAACTGAACCATTTCTAATTAGGCATGATTCATTTATGATCTCGATGAACATCAAAATTGAGTGACTATTAAAAGTTGGAAGCGCTCGTCGTTATCCGCTATGTCTAATGGTATGCGATGAGAAGAAATGATAATGACAAAAGCAGTTAAAAAACTATAAGATAGCAGTAAAGGAGAAACAACTAAATGGTTGTTAAGGCTAGTAAACCAGACAGAGGTTTTAGACTCATTATCAGACTAATATACTCGACTTTAAAAAAATGCAATAGCTTACGTACAGTGGTTATATTGACATGAATATTTTTAAGAAGGTGGATAGTTTTAAAAAAGGGTGCTGTCTCGCTACTAGAATGCTGATATTTATAGACCATTTAGACGAGACAAAGTGAAGACAATTCAGTGAACATGCAATATTGTCGTTTTACACGTAGATGAGTCAAGTGTATAACTGTATGTAAATTGGATATCCGAAAAGTTTTGAGAGCAAATGCATAATGAGACCTCGATAGTATAAAGGAAGAAGTAATTGCTAAAATAATATGGTAAACTAGACCAGGAGATCTACTATAGTGGGTCTTATCTTAAAAGAATTAGAAACAGAAGATCCCAAAAAAATGACACCACAGCTGTTATAAAAACTTCATGGCTTAGTTGGTCCTTTTCACTTCACTGTATTTATCAAATAATTCATCTCATGGAATCAATTTAAAAATGATTCTAATCAAAGCAACAGATCGCAATGATTTTTTAACTTGTACTTCCACTAAATAGGTAGATTCACGATGAATGACATGATAAATGTGTTTCAACTTCTTTTAAAATATGGCATCAGTGTACGCTAATATATTATAAGAAAAATATTTTTTCTATACATATAAATGAGGTAGGATAAATGTTTTACTATAAGGAGTATTGCCCCATATAAACTGTATCTACTATTAAAACAAATTATAAATAAAGTGTTACATACCTTTCTGCCTTAACATGCTTAACTTTGGCACTTATAAACTGAGTATTGTTAAAAAAATGCAATAATCATATCTTGGTTTCACAATGGGTAGAACACTTGAATTAGTTAACAAAGTCATAATAATAATAAAATTAAACCAATTAGCAAAGACAAAAGAAATAAATCCAGAATCAAGAAAAAAAAGTAAACAAAACAACAACGAATGTTTGTCGGTTTGTTCGTTGGCTTGTTTTGTATAACTAACAAAACTTCAACACAAGCTGATTGGTCTATTCCCGATGACGTACACATTTTAAATTATAAATGGGTTTACTTTAAAAACTTTTTTAACAAACTGATTATTTAGAATCAGGGGGGATATTACGCATGGTGTCATGGCGGCCCTGACGTCATGCGTAGAGTTAGTAGAGTTGACCTGGCGATCGTCGTAAGAGGCAAGTTCGCAGGTACAATATCGGAGCGCACACAAACCGCTCTAAACATTGTCGACGAGTGGTGCAGAGAGGAGGAACTAACAGTAAACCCTCACAAAACCACAATAGTCAACTTTACAAAACGAAAAGTACCAACAGGACTAAAGTCACCAGTACTGAAAAGAGTGAAGATTCCATTCGCTCAAGAGGCCAAATACTTGGGAGTCATCTTTGACCACAGGTTAACATGGAATCAACACTTGCAAAAAGTCACCTAAAAGAGCACAACGTCCTTCAACTTATGTCGAAGGCTGTGTGGAAAAATTGGGGATTACAACCAAAAATGTCCCTGTGGTTATATACCAGAGTCATAAGGCCGATGATAACCTACGGGTCGGTGGTTTGGTGGCCAAAGACTCGGCAAGCTGGAGCCATTCGACAGCTCAATGGTATTCAAAGGCAAGCATGCCTGAGTACCACGGGAGCTATGAGAACGACTCCAACAGCAGCTATAGAAGTCATGCTAAACCTAACACCACTACATATATTCATTCAAGGCGAAGACAGGTCTGTCACATACAGACTGCACAAAGGTTCATCGCCCATAAGCAGTTTGCATGGACGCGACTACAGCGAGCTATATAAAGAGTTGGAGAACGACCAAATAATGGGAATGCCTTCAGACGAAATGCTTCCAAAGTATAGCTTTCAAAAGCAATATAAAGTAAGTATACCAGACAGGGAAGCGTGAACGGGAGGACCTCCTATTCATGCAGATCTCACCTGGTATACAGACGGCTCCAAAACCCATGAAGGTTCAGGAGTAGGTATATATAGTACCAAGCCAAAGACAGGAATCTCACTGAGCTTAGGTAAATATGCGACAGTATTCCAGGCAGAAATAGCAGCAATACATCACTGCGCAAAAGAAGTATTAAGACAGAAGGTAAATGGAAAAGCCATTGTCATATACTCAGACAGTTAAGCGACGTTAAAAGCAATCAGTTCCATGCAGGTACACTCAAAGCTTGTGTGGGACTGTTTGGAAGCCCTAACAGAGCTGGGTAGTCAAAACAGACTAACCTTAGCCTGGGTACCAGGCCACAGAGGACACAAAGGCAATGAAGAGGCTGATTTACTAGCCCGAGAAGAAGCTTCAAATGCTCTTATTGGCCCAGAACCCTTCTGTGGTGTAACAAAAACAACTATTAGAACATGCACAAAGCAGTGGATGTTTAAAAAAACTCAGGAGTGGTGGGAAAACTCACCAGGACAGAGACAGGCCAAAAAGTTCTTAAAGGGACCATCGTCTAAACTCACCGAGCATCTACTAAGCCTTAATAGGAAAAATACTAGAATACTAGTAGGTCTATTAACAGGGCATTGTAGGCTTAACAAACATATGTTTAATATCGGTCTGATAGAAGAGGCCTTGTGCCGATTCTGTCAAGAAGAAGAGGAAACGGCAGAACACGTATTGTGCTTCTGCGAAGGTCTAGTAAGACTGAGATTCCTTACACTTGGAGAAGAAAAACCAAGGGCAACTAGCTATACCGGAGAACGACTTCTCAGTCTATGGAGTCTACTACAAAAGACCGCATTAGACAGGGTACTCTAAACAATGATTAAAGGATATCCACCAGGGGCTGGTAACTCAAATTGAAAAACATGAGGCTGGTAAGTTAGTACCACTCCAATTAACGGGATGGCGCTCGTATCGAACTGTCATGTCAGTTGTCAGCTCGTCAAAACTTCAAACTCCGATAATATAAAATGGCTGTTGTATTTGAAGGTGTATTGAATTTGGATTCATCTAGAATCTAGATTTATTTTTCAACACCTTCCAATTTTAAGCATGTTTTCAAAAGATGGGAAGATGGATTTCAGCAACAAACAATAAAGCACTCCCAGATATTGATAGTAATGCAATTTATACCACATTAAATATGCAGTCGTCCCCCAAATTGTAATAAGTGTCTTAAGAAAAATGCACCATCACTGTACCAACGGTAAGTAATATTTACAAACTTGTATTTGATTCAGTGTTAAAATAATTGGTTTGTTATTTAAATTTCTCTTTGTTTTCAGTTTTTAAATGATCATTTTTGTTAAGAAAATGTTGGCCCTCCAAAATACCCTGCCGATCGATGAAATATTTGAGCCTCAGCCATCAATATCAAAAATTGATTCAATGCCATTGACATCAAACAAGAAAACACCCTAAAATCTTCAAGGTTCCAAACGTGTGTAAGTTTAATTTATGCTCAAAAGTTTATTTATCACAGTGCCCACATGGTGAATAAAAATTTGATAACTACAAGTGCTGTATAAATGAATCAAGAAAACAATTATCGGATGAAGAAATGCTCCTCAACCTAACTAGTCAACTCAATAACCGTATGGCAAATTTTATCCACACTCAAATTTGCTTCGATAGTAAAAAAGGATGATGGATGCTTCAACCTCAATTTTTTCAAACTTATTTGCCACTCCAAGTCGCAAAACTTTTATAAAGGTCTTGAGCACTTATATATGCTGATTTTGTTGCAGAAAACATTTTTGATGGGTTTGTTTTATAAATATTTAATCATTTAAATGGTGTAAATGCATTTGTTTTAAGTATTTCCATGTTTAAATAGACAAATTATATGATGCGGCTATAATTTACTGTAATAAAAAACAAAATAATAAATTGCATTTTATTTCAAGTTTGAAATTAATGCAAAAATATAATGAAGTAAAATCAAATAAAGATATAAATTGGCAAAATATTTGACTGGTTTCAAATCACAAAACAGTCAATATGGTTGTTTTATGATTTGAAACTAGTCAAATATTTTTCCAATTTTTTTGCTTTATTTGATTTTCTTTATTACATTTTTGCGCTACTACAAAGTTAAATTTCAAAAAGCCCGCTCGTGGCGGCCTTATTGAATTTTAGTACCACTCCAATTTGATAGATGGCAGCACATCGACTCAGAATTTTACCATTGAGTTTCCCATCTATTCAAGTAATCTATGATATCCACAATAGATCTGAAAAGGTCGAGGTGGGGGAGGCCACATGGCCCATAGTCCTAATTAAATCTAATCTAATCTAGTAGAGTTGTCGCGAAGTAAATACCATATGACAGACGAACGTTGCTGTAGTTTGTAAGTCGTTTATAGTGATTTATACACATTTTAGGTGGATATTTGTATTATGCTATAAACTTTGTTCTTTGTAAGTGATATTAGTGAAAAACATTAACAAAATGAGGTAGACAATTTACGTATTTAACCGTAACAATCAAAGCAAAGTATTTAAAGAGGACGTTGTTTTTTGCTTTCCTCGACAGTCAGAAGTGACCCAAGGGGGACTCCCGTGGGGGTGTCAGGAGATCACGTCCCTCCTGTATTAAAATTGTTATGTTCCATGAGCATTTTTTGTAAAGGAATTGTTAAAGGCAATTCTGATTGTAGAATTAAAAACCTGTTAGTGACTATGGCCAGGAAAAATACAGTGACATTTGAAGAACACAGGGGAGAAAGCAGGAAGGTCACTTTTTTATGTTTTCAAGAAAATTGAATGTTAAAGTTTGAAACCGTATTCTTATTATAATAATGATATAATTGTTTAACTATTATTTGTTAAGTAGTTTTGTTACCAAATGGTTATATTTGGTAACATTTTGAAAAAAAATTTATAAAAACACAGGGTGCGAAAAGTAATGTATTTCCAAAACCGCTACAAACATATCATGTTACCCCAAATCGTATAATTTAGGGTTTTCTTCGTTTTTTCTTATCTTTGGCCAGAGCAATATAGTTACACCCACCGTACAGTTGGAATCACATTAAAACAATAATAAAACACAGACAACAAATTTCTTGTTGCATTAAATAAACTGGACATTTCCCCTTTCTTCATTTTTCCCTTGGACATTCTTCTTTTCTTCCATGTATGCGCTATCTTTAAACTCAATTTTAACTAGTATAACTCTATTTTTGCCCGATTGCTGAATTCTGTAGGTGTGTAGCTACACTTTGTCGAATCTAACTCGTTTTGTCTAAAAATTGACATTCCCCAAGTAAATGAGTCACCAGTCGCGAATCCTAATCAGTTAAATATTTCTGGCGTCCCCAGATGCGCAGTTTTTACCCAGGGTCCCCAGTTGAGAAGTTCCGAGCTGTAAACATGCCTTTCTCATTATCCTGATTATAGAAACTATTCCTTAAAAGTGGAATGTTTGAGAATAAAAATCTGCATTCGAATATGTATAACAAAAATAAATTAATAATAAGAAAAGGGAAACTGTTACTTATAATAACTATTTCTTTTATGTATGTATTTGCATTTATTTTCCTTCATAGCTCTTTCCCATAATATTATCCTTAGATATTTCATCTAATTTATAAAATACTACTCTTTATTATTAATAAAATTTCTGTAAATAACATATATTTTTCTCACACTTCGTTAATATTTTTAAAATCGCACCTATACAAACTCTACGCGTGACGTCATGAGCGTGGCCGTCCTATTTTTAACACAATGGATATCCTACCTTTTATTTTTTATACCATGATTTAGAATAACTTGTATAGTGACTAAATATAATTTATAAAACAGCATATCTCACATGTGAACATGGCCCATTGCCAATAGTGATACAACTAATAAAATTGTCTGACTTAATCCTCGAGTACACTGACGACTTATTGTGTTTGATTCATAATAATTCATAGTACCCACTCTGCACCTTAGTCGCTTGTACAATTTTGTCAAGTCCTTGATTTATGGATCAACCTATTGTTGTCCAAAAATTGCCTTTGTTTTGCGATTGAATTCCTCGCAGTTGCACAGTATATGTTAGGCTGTTTCTGGTTCCTTGTCACAAATTTGACACAACAGGTCTCCATTATACACACCTGTCTTGTTTAGTTTTCCCTTTACTGGTGCATGCCCAGTAATAAATCCTATTATTGTTTTTAACTGGTTCTAATTCATGGAGATTTGTTCTTCTTTTCTTTTTAAACATGATTTTCCTGTAAAGGTTTTTCCATGGGCTTCTTTTGGAACATTCTCCAATAGTTAGTGTTTTTTTTTTCTAATCCAGTTATGTATGAAACCTCGAACTGTACTTTTTGATACTCCAAGGTTTATTGGTTCTGATATTTCTTCTGACTCTATTTACTCTATTTCCACAGTCTGATTTTATTTGTATCAGCTTATTTTCGATAGTTCTCCAATTGTTTGTTCTTGTACATTGCAAGATTGCATAAACCTCAGCCTGAAATACTGAATCGTGTCTTCACGCCAGGATTGCTGTTAGGGTTTCTGCAGTACCTTTTGCAGTCTTTGACCAGTCTGTGTACCAACTATGTTCCTTACATTGGGCATTGCATAGTGCAGCAATTATTTATCTTGCGCTGAATAGCAATTGCTGCAATTTTAGTTACAGTAAATAATATTACGATCTGTAATAGATACTTTCTTCTAGTATGTGCATTTTTAAAAAGTAGATATTAAATAAATATCCAGAGTTCCCCGTCAAAAGAGCTCACTTAACAAAACCATTATTCTACAAAATCCGTTTTATACCACAAATAGTTGGCAGTCATTTGGAAGTGCATACAAGTTCAGAAATTGTGGAATTGAATAGGTAATACAATTTCCGAACGTCAATTTGTACGCTACGACGTTTTTGTTCCAGATTTATTGACATTTCAGTGAATCCATGGATAAATAACTAATTAGAGAAGTAAGTGTAAACAGAAAATGAACGGAGGTCATCCAGGTGAAATTGACAATTAGTATACGAAGTAAATAAGCATTTAATTAACTTGTTGATTCTAAGTTCACTCGCGTGTACGATGTAGTAGTCAATGGGGTTGTGTGCATTGAAGTGCAGTTATTTAAAATTCGATTATTATTTTTCTCGTTTCTATTTTTGTACGATTATTAATTACCTATACAAATATTTTTACAATTTTTATTTTTATCGCAAATTAAATGTGCAGCGAATTATTATGATTTAATTTAATAAATTTTAATTTAATACAAGTAACAATGAGACCAGGTCAAGTTGATATGTAATATTTATGAAACAATTTGATCTAATTTAGAACAAAGCTATTAGACATCATTTTGAATCGCCTCTTATAGGACACTTTATTATTTCTTGTCGGAAAAACGTACATAATTGAGTGATTTTTCTGTGTATATTACTTATGTTTTAAAGAAACATATTACTGCTACTAGATTTCTCTAATCAGAAAATCGCCTATGGAGAAATTTCCATATCCTTTTACTACATAATAATGAGAGTAAATAGCGTACCCTTATTTTAACTATAGTATTAGATTTCGTTTATTATTGGTTTCAAATTTGATCCAAATCGCTTTATAAATGAAAATGATATTAACGTCGCTTTAATATTATTGTATTATCACCCGGTATACACAATAAATGCCCATCCCATACAATTTTGAACATTTAAAAAGTGATTCAGATTATGTATCCATATAATAAATGCATCCCTTAAAAGATATTTTACCTTAAATAGGTTTTAAGTTATAAAGCGTTCTGTTTTTTAGCCCTAACGAAATTTTAACATATTGATGTAATATTCTTAGCAAAAAACAACCTCGAGGCTGTTCTGATGCGGGCAAAATTATAGCAAGTTCTGCAGTGTCTTGTAAAAGGGGCCTCCGAGACGAATTTTTATGTTCAAACATAATTTACAAAATGAATAATGGGCTGGAAATAATGCGTTTTTTCGGCTCGACGTTTTTTCTTTCTACGCAATTTTTAGGTTATTTAGGCACGCTTGGCATAAAAAGAAAATATATTCATTAAGGGCAATAAAGTAATAGTGGTTAATCTTGTGAAAATTTGAAGTGCCGCTATTTAATAGTTGACTAATGAGTAATTATTATTCACTACTTGCATTAGTCACTCATCTGATTGCAAAAAGTACCACGTACTGGTTACTGTTACATTTTGAAAGAATTTGTTCAGGTTTTGAAGGGATTATTAAGACTTCATCGACTGCGATTTGTTCGAATACTGATTCTTCTAAATTAACATTTAAAATATGACAATTTGTCAAAGTTTTTCCTTCAAGAAGTTGGAGTGTACAATTATCTCTAGGGATAAAATTCTGTTGACAATAATAGATTCCTTCAAGGGATGGACATTCTTCTCGTTCAAACTGTGTATCTTGATGTTTTCGTGCCAAATGGGGAAATAAAGGTGTATATATTTTTTGGTTTTGGATAATTGGAAATAAATGATAAAATTCAAAAAGGTATTACTTTCAAAAATAGGAAAATGTATTGCAAAAATTAACTTAGATTCTGAAATTGATACTTGCGTTCCTAAGAACTGATAATATTAAAAAATATAAAGCACAAATAAACAAGAAACAAAAACCACGAAGCAGGTTAAGCCTGCTTGTGAGTGGTCATCATAAATAAATATGGTAAAATAAGTTGTATAAAAATATTCTTAAGACAAAAAAATTATTTAGACATAATATATTTTTTTTACATTTTTATTGTTCAATAATATGAATTTTTTCCATATCAACTTTAAATTTTTCTTGTTTTTTGCCTAAGATTGTGATTGATTCATTATAATGATCAACAAACCTCTTGTACAACGAAATTTGAAGATTTGTTTCACTGATAATATTTTTTGATTTACTTGCAATGTTTTGATAGCATCATAATATATTTCTTCATCAGCAGAATCAAGATTTCCAAATAGTCATTTGTTAATTTTTCCAATTCCATTTATTAGAGCTCTTTTATGTCTTACATGAGGAATTAAATTATTAATCTTTTTCTAAACAGTTATTATTAAATATTCTGTTCTTGTTAACATATTTTGTGATAAAATATGATAAGATATAGGATTAGTTGCATTAACATGAACTATGCTATGTTTTATCAATTCAAAGTGATTAACTAAATTATTAACTTGTTTAACTACTTCTTCTAAATCTAAATAATGTAAAAATGTATGTTTGCTATATATAAGTTTTGCGTTTCCTAACTAAATAGGAAGCAGAACATTTTCAATTGGAGTGATCTATATATCGGAAGATGTACTATGTATTTAATATACATAAATGATTTATAGAACAAGTTCTTGGGACAGCGTCGTTATCAAAATGGATTTCATTTTCTTTGGTATCCTGTAACAATTTTTCTAAATTATTTTTTGGTTTTCTAACAATACTTTTATGATAAGTACCCTTGTCCGTTTTTATTAAAATACCTCTATCTTCAATGACATTTGCCTTTTTAAATTTTGGTAATTTTTTATAAGGATTCGGTTTAATACCTTCATATGTCTTAAAAATTCAACTTCTTTTCTAAGAAATTCGCATTTATCTAACTAAATTTTAAGTTTAGCATCGCGTACTTTTTGAAAACTAGTTTTAAATTTTGAATATGCTCATCTAAGTCTGCAGAAAATAATAATATCGTCCATATAAACCATATAGATTTTATTTTGAACTTCTTTTAGAACTTCATCCATTTTTGAGGCCGAAAGGCATTCCAAGATATTCGTAATGTCCACCATCTACGGTGAAAGCTGTTTTTTCAATTGAGCATTCGCTCATTTGGATTTGATAGAAATAAATAAATCTAACGTAATAAAATAAAGTGAGCGACCTAATTTATTTATTATGTCTGTTATATTGGGTATAGGATATCTATCAATAACAGTTTTCTCATTTATTTTGCGATAGTCTACTACTAATCTATATTTCTGAATATTACTAGCGTCTTCTATCTTTTGAATTATCCAAATAGGTGAGCTCCAAGAGCTACTTGAGGCTCCAATTATTCCTTTGTCTAACATTTCTTGAATTTGTCTACGTACTTTTTTAAATAGGGGTATTTATAGGATTTTGTATACTCGTATACTGGTATTTCATCAGTAGTTCTGATCACGTGTTTTACTTTTGATGTAAACCCTAATTCGTCTGCGGGTTTTAAGAAAATAGCCGAAAATTCTTTACATAATTTGGTGATTTGTTGTTTTTCTTCTTCGTTTATGATGAGTTCCGAGAAAATTGGCAATGTCTTTATCTTTATTTTTTTTTGTACATTATTATTAAAATTTTCAAATTTGGTTAGCATTAATAACTTTTATAGGGTTTCTTAAAATTACTTTAATTGGTTTATTAGTACTATTTTGAACTTATTTAAAAGCAAAGCTTGCTTTGCCTGAAATCAATATTTGAGGAATAAATAAATCGGTTATATTTTATTCAATTACTAATATTTACTGGCAATTTTTTTATTTCTTTTTTCTTTGAATCTAAAGAAATTACTTCATCAACTCGTTTATAATTTTTAACAGGCATTTCAATGTTATGACCTACTAACTTTGTTGTGTCAGGTCTATATTCAAGTTTAAGTTAATCATATCTTTTAAACCTAATACGCCATCAAAAAATGTGGTAAAATCATAGAGAATAGAGTCTATGTATTCATTATCAGAATTAAACTCTGCAAACGCTAGCATTAAAGCTTGGTAATCAATCTATTGACTTCCGATGCTTGTGGATAAGATAAGTTATGAACGTTAAATTATTTGCGGAAAATATTTTGTTATCATTGAAGGTTTTATTATTGACCTACAGCTTCCTGTGTCAATTAGAAGTTTTAGATTGGGTTCACATATTTCTATATATAGTCTAAGATCCGAAGTAAGGTCGACCTTCACCCATCTGTTTAATGGATGAAAGTTTCTTTTTATTACATAAAATAAATTTATAAATATACCGAAAGTACGGTTCAGAGTATTTTTTTTCTTAAAGTAAAAAAAAACGACACCCTGTAAAGTATTTCCCAGATGCTTCAACTATGCCCAAACTTTAATCAGCTCACCGCAGGATGGATTAAAGCTTAAATTTAAAATTTGGTGTTTTTCTCTTGGTCCGTTTTTGAGTTGTCTTCAAAATTCGAAATTTGCACTTTTCCTCAAATATCTCGAATTAGGTCCATTTTAGGAAAATCATGTATAGAAACAAAATAATAGATAATGATATCATAAACAACTTTTATCATGATTTTTATACTTTTCCTATCTGTACACAGAAAGGAAAGAAAAAAATGGGCGTGACCGTATTTTCTTAGGCAACGCATTTGCAGTATATTTAAAAACATATTTTATTTAATAAAAAATAAGTTTTTTCCATTAAAAAGATGGGTGAAGGTCGACTCTACTTACGGATCCTGGACTAATAGGGCAATGCATTGTTTGAAATATTACGCAATTCCACTATCTTTTTGTTTTCAATAAGGCCGGTATCTGAAAATTTTGTTCAGTCAAATTTTTTAATTGATTCATTTTCAAATTTAATTTGATTAGGATTTTCAAAATTACCATGATTATATTTCTAATTATTGTTATTTAAATTAGTATCATAGCAAAAATTAGAATGTAATTCTTCAAAAGTAAAATTTGGTCATGAATTATAATTTTGGAAATTTCTGTTATCATAAAATTGTTTCTTTGATTGGAAAGAAGGGTTTTTTGATGTCGTTGACATCGGTTCAGGTTTAGACAATTGGTTTTCTTGAATTTGATTTGGCTTGAAAACATTTTTTGATCTTAATGGTCCAAAAACTTGTTGATTAGTAAAATATTTTTTATTTAATTGTGTCATAGGTTGTACATTTATAGGTTGACAAGGAAAATTATCAAAATTAGCTTTGTATTGATTATTTACTGGATTTTGATTAAAATTTCTTTGATAATAATTTTTATTTCTATAATGGGAATTTTCAAAATTATTTCTGGGATAATTATTTAAAAAGTAATTTGGTTTTTGATTATTTTGATAAAAATTTGGTTTGTAAAAATCATAATTTGGATTCATATTATTAGCATTTCGATTCATATAGAAATTATTATTATTTCTTTGAAAATTTTGAAAATGTCCAATGTTTTGTTTATTATAAAAAATTTAAATTATGTTTTGACATGTTTCTTTCATATGAATTATTATTATACAAGGTTTCAAAATTTTCAAATTCGGAAACATAAGCAACAGCTTCTTTTAGCGACTCTGGCTTTTTCAGATGCATATTGTTTTTCAGTGTTTCTGTACATCCTGCAACAAATGTATTTAGAGCCGTTTTAGCATAATGGTTACTTTGAATTTGTAGTATTTTTTAAACCTATCCAAGTATTAATTTCAATGTTGTTTCTTACCATTATCTCAGCTTTTCCTACTATTTTTTCTTGGATATATTCTATTATATGTGCATCCAATTCTGGGTTATTATATGTTCTACAAGTATCAATTAAACTTTCGCATCTATTTATAAATGTATTTAGTGAATTACTATCAGCATCAAAAGTTTCTATATTATCTATTTTGGACTTAAAAAGGTCCCAATTCACTTGTCTACGTTTATTCGATTAAACTTTTTCACGACTCGCGTGTATCCTACTGACTGCGCCAGTTATAAATTCCAAAACGGAACTCTTATTTTTTAAATTTTTATTAAGTAAAAATACACCTAAATGGATATTCAAGACAACTCTGGACTAAAGCCTACACTAAAGCTACCTCAAATAACAACAATAATAAGGTTTTACTCCTATTTATAAAGTAAAAATGATTATTAAGCAAATATAATCTAATTATATCATAAAAAAGTCTATTATGTTCACAATTTATAACTACGTCATGTTTTTGCTTGGTATTTGTAATTAATTGTGTCCTAGTAGTGGGAACTGTTATGTAACTTGTCAAATTTAAAGTAAAAATGCTTCTAGACATCCATAACAAAAATCTACTTGAAAACATTTTCTGTTATTCGGTTTTGCTACTTTCGGTGTGGGATTTCGATCACGTGACCAGTAATTTACAGTTTGCAACGAAATTTAGTATATAGGTTAACCTAAAATGATATTGTAAGTATTTTTTGTATGAACTAAAATTTTTTCAATTTTGAATCAAAAAGATTTCACAATAATACTAATCGCCTAGTCTCACTATCTTCATAGGCTTTCTTCAAATTATCTCACGCTGCTTTGGCGCTTTTTGTGTAAGCCAATTAATCGGGCATTAAACACATTTTTGCATGAGCTTAAATCTTAAAATCGGTATTCTTAACTTTACCTTCTCCCTCATTCTGAATGCAATGCCACAAATCTTCGTCTATAAGATACATCTCCATAGCAAATTTCCAATTTGAATACTTTGATGAACGTCAGAGATTTTCTATGGCTAGTTATATTTGACTGTGTAATTATAGCCTAAAATCAAAAACTTTTACAAGTTTCTGCACTATTTAAAATATAGGATTATTCATTAACTTAAAAAAATGCCAAGATGCCTGAGCCCTTAACCTCTTTAATTGAGAGAGGCAGACAGTTAAACGTTTTAATTAAAACTCTTACATTAATCAATAATATATCAACTACATTATATATAACATTATATTTCCAATAGATATATTTTCTCACTTTTGACCTTTTAAATTTATTTATTTTTTTTAGTTTTTTAGTTTGAACTATTGTTTTCGAATTTTTTTAATTAAAATTGTTGTTATTCGAACTTAATTCACCAACCAGAAATTAAACATTATTACTAGCTATAGTCTGAATAAAAAATAGCACAGTAAAAGTGGACATATAACGTCCTATTCCAAATAAGTTCTGCAAATTAAATAACTGCACTCCCTTCTTTTCTAGACTATACCAGTGAATACTGATTAATCTTGGTTGTATATAAAAAACTAGGAAATAATGAATGTATTATTTAACAATAATGGTAGGAAAATTGCTTTATTGTTCGCGAAAATACTTCGATACCCTATATTTCTTAGAGCCTTCAGGTTCTTGGCAAACAGAGAGGTTGGGCCATCTGCGAAGAGCATTCTTGACCAGTTTATTCTTGACCAGTTTATTCTTAACCCAATTTATCTCGCCCAAACATTGCTCATGACCGACCAGACCAATTTAATGGAAACTCGAGAAATTTATAAAGATTTTTCCTAAGGCAACAACATGAGCGTATCAAAATGTATTTTGGTGTATTAAAATGGCAAGTTTTATTATGAGTTTGTTGCAGTCGATTTTTGATGTTTGTAATAATTAATAATTGAAATTCGTGACTTCTGGCAAGGATCGCGCCCTTTTCTTATGCAAAATGTCTTTCCGCAGACATATTGTAGAAGTTGGCATCTTGAGCAAATATGTTCATGGGCCCACTTAAATCCTATGGTTAATTCTTTAAGGTACAGGGTGTTAAAGTTTAAAACTTTATAACTTAATAAAAACCGAATGAATTTATAATTTTGGTTGCTTGTACTATTGATATATTCTAATATAATTAAAACTTACAATATATATAGGTTGTTCAAAATATTTACATATACAGGACAGTGCGCAATTATGTAATACAAAGTTTTAAAAAATTTCAGAAATTGTAATTTGAAATAAAAGCTGAGCCAGAAATGTAATATTATAATAAGAATGTGATTGTTGCATTAAAAAATCGCATACAAATTAGGTATACATGATAATTTCAAATATTACTGCGGATAGACATATTCCTTAAAAAAAATTGATGGATTAATTTTAGATAGTTACAATATATGTATTGCTAGGTGATTCAGTTCTTTAATTGACAAATTACATAGTAATATTTATACTACTATACATTTTACTATATTTTTTTTAATAAGCTTTAATAAATTAATAATCTGTTGTAATTGTAATATTAATTAATTGTTTTGGTTTTTTAAAAATATTTTACTATACTTTAAAATTTGGGTGAGTTTAAACAACTAGCAGTTAACAACGGTTTTGGACCTGCGATAGTAGATAATATGATCAACAGAGTTCTCCTTAAAAACAGAAGGAACTTAGCATTTCCCGTCACACAAACAAGTGACACCTCAATTTACAGATCTTTACCTTATTTCGGGATCGTTTCCTCTGATATTGCAAAAATTTTACAAAATAATGTTCAAAATATTAAAATTTCCTTTAAAACTCACAACACTATTAAAACTCTATTATCAAAAACCAAAGACAAGATTGACAAGTTGTCGAGAAGTGGCATTTACAAATTACATTGCAATAGCTGCGAAGCTACTTATATAGGTAGAACCATCAGGCCTCTAGAGACACGCATCAAGGAACACTTATCGAGACCTGAAAAATCTAATTTTGGAAATCACATTAAATTTAATAATCATAGCTTCTCTCCTACACCAAACAGCAAAATTTTACATAGTGTTCCTAAATTGTAATTATAATTCATTATTTAAAGCCCTCTGGGAATCCCACCATTTCAATTAAAATATTAAATCCATTAATAATCATAAACCCCTAACTTATTAACATCTTTAAATTGTAATTAATTCACTTTTCAGTTATTTATAAATTTCATAATTTTTAAATTTACTAGGTAACTAATCAGGAGGACCCTCTATTGGTTTTGGAGTCTGACCCTAACCTGGACTACACTTATTCCTATTCACCGTGGTTACTCGGTTATAGAATAGGTAACCCAGCACACAGCTGTGTCGTAAAAGGCGGAAAACGTGTCTTTGTACTATCTTTGTTACTGCCTAGTATGGATCTAGGTAGTAATTTGTCTTTCCTATACCCCTTTCACTTTTCGGCAAAATTCTCTCTATTCTTATCTTTTTTCTAATTTACCCTTCACTCTTCGACTAATAGCTATGTATGGATCATGGTCTAGTCACGTCTATCACCTTCAAGTTCTCTGGCCTAGTATGGATCTAGAGTCATTGCCCTTCCTCTACTCTAAAAATTCGAAGCTACAATAGTTCCCCCAAACCATTATATTAAGTCTCTCTGGACCGCTGGCTGTGTGGATCATGTCCTGCAGAAACTTATTATACCCTTTCCAACTTTTCAACCATTGTATCATTTTTGAATAAGTATAGATCACATGGATCGGTTAACTCCAGAACCAATGTCGAACACTCCCTCCTTACGCCTATATCATGTGTCAGTCTGTTTATGTGTCATTTGTCCACCGTCTAATAGGTACGATGTACCGTTAAAATTTAAATATTTTTAACTGATAATGTATTTGTAAAATACGAAATATAAGGGTGTGTTCTGCTAATTTTCAACACCCCTTTTTCAAAAATGTATTCAATGTTTTAACCCATGTATTTTTATTCAATTTTAACTCTGGATAGATATCTATTGACGTAAGATAATTCTTTCACCCTTACTTCTCGTATTAAATTTTAAACTTTGTAGGACGGCCTGAAGATGACAATGTTTTGTCGAAAGCGCTAGCTAAATTGTATATTATATATTATATATATTATATATATATATATATATATATATATATATATATATATATATATATATATATATATACACTTGAGTACTCAATTCCTCAATTCAACCCAATCATTTAACCACTGAGTGTGTACTTCTTTCCCAGTTTAAACATTATTAGTGAGTATACTTCACAATGAGTTGAGCAAGGTATAATAGGAACTTGCACATACCAGATAGAGGTCGCTGTCGCTCGTAACGTATACATATATTTGATGTAACTAGTTATGCGAGCAGAAGTCGCTGACAGCTGTATATCTCTGTTATGTGCATGTTTCTATTAAACTGTGTTTAACTTAATGTTGAAAATGTAATACCTATATATGAAAAGAAAAATAAATCGAACGATGCTTAAGGAATGGATAATATAAGTACCCTCTTGTAAAGAGTGCCACTGTCGTAAGAGAAAAACGACCTATCGATTTTTGGTTAAGTACAATTGTGCCGGACATTTTACTATACTAAATTACACAACAGGCCGAGAGTTATGGCCGCTAGCGAGTGCGCTAAATTTGTTTGTTTACTACATTTTATAATAGCAACGAGCGGTTATTCTTTGTAAAAACGCCGCTCTTTGAGGTTATCCTTAATTGTTATTGCTCTGGAAGCATCGAGAGCATTACAAGCGACTTGGTGTATGAATCATCCCGGAGAATGTTTAGAAATGCGCTCAGAAAAAGGAAGTGCTTAACAACTTCGTGTGGTAGGAATGAAGAAGTCTGTCGAAAAATATGCGTTTTCGGTTGCATTAAATTTAATGCGTATGTGCTCAAACAAGAACTAAATAATGATGTTATAAAGATTAAGAACACAAATACTTGAGTAACAATAATTTTGATGTGCATGTAGCTGTGAGCAATAGATTATGTAAGGTTCTTGGGTTCTCTTAACTTAAGTTGGTGTACTATTTAAGAATTAAAGATTTCTTATACCTAAATGTAATTGAAATGTTTTTCGATTTTTCGATATTTCGATTTTTCGACTTTTCGATTTTTCAATTTTTCAATTTTTCAATTTTTCAATTTTTCAATTTTTCGATTTCTCGATTTTTCGATTTTTCGATTTTTCGATTTTTAGATTTTTCGATTTTTCGATTTTTCGAGTTTTCGATTTTTCGATTTTTCGATTTTTCGATTTTTCGATTTTTCGATTTTTCGATTTTTCGATTTTTCGATTTTTCGATTTTTCGATTTTTCGATTTTTCGATTTTTCGATTTTTCGATTTTTCGATTTTTCGATTTTTCGATTTTTCGATTTTTCGATTTTTCGATTTTTCGATTTTTCGATTTTTCGATTTTTCGATTTTTCGATTTTTCGATTTTTCGATTTTTCGATTTTTCGATTTTTCGATTTTTCGATTTTTCGAGTTTTCGATTTTTCGATTTTTCGATTTTTCGATTTTTCGATTTTTCGATTTTTCGATTTTTCGATTTTTCGATTTTTCGATTTTTCGATTTTTCGATTTTTCGATTTTTCGATTTTTCGATTTTTCGATTTTTCGATTTTTCGATTTTTCGATTTTTCGATTTTTCGATTTTTCGATTTTTCGATTTTTCGATATTTCGATTTTTCGACTTTTCGATTTTTCAATTTTTCAATTTTTCAATTTTTCAATTTTTCAATTTTTCGATTTCTCGATTTTTCGATTTTTCGATTTTTCGATTTTTAGATTTTTCGATTTTTCGATTTTTCGATTTTTCGATTTTTCGAGTTTTCGATTTTTCGATTTTTCGATTTTTCGATTTTTCGATTTTTCGATTTTTCGATTTTTCGATTTTTCGATTTTTCGATTTTTCGATTTTTCGATTTTTCGATTTTTCGATTTTTCGATTTTTCGATTTTTCGATTTTTCGATTTTTCGATTTTTCGATTTTTCGATTTTTCGATTTTTCGATTTTTCGATTTTTCGATTTTTCGATTTTTCGATTTTTCGATTTTTCGATTTTTCGATTTTTCGATTTTTCGATTTTTCGATTTTTCGATTTTTCGATTTTTCGATTTTTCGATTTTTCGAGTTTTCGATTTTTCGATTTTTAGATTTTTCGATTTTTCGATTTTTCGATTTTTCGATTTTTCGATTTTTCGATTTTTCGATTTTTCGATTTTTCGATTTTTCGATTTTTCGATTTTTCGATTTTACGATTTTTCGATTTTTCGATTTTTCGATTTTTCGATTTTTCGATTTTTCGATTTTTCGATTTTTCGATTTTTCGATTTTTCGATTTTTCGATTTTTCGATTTTTCGATTTTTCGATTTTTCGGTTTTTCGATTTTTCGATTTTTCGATTTTTCTATTTTTCGATTTTTCGATTTTCAATATTGCTGATTTAAATCCTTTAGGATTTTCATGGCGATTCCGGATCACGGATCCTTTTTTTCTTAAGTATTCGAATACCGCTCTCGGATACTTAAAAGGATTCGAATCCTATGTGATTCTAATCCTCCCCAGCTCTGTGCGATACAACGAGCCAATTTACTGGAATGGTAAAAAAGATCCATTCCAAAAATCTATTTAATATTATTAACAAAATTATAATAAAATTATATTTATTGTTGTTCTTTCTCTTAAAGTATTAAGAGCTATCTAGGCTACTCCCAACCAGTGTCGGATTGGGTCGTTAGCCGTCGGTCTACCGGTCATAAGACCGGTCATTCAAGGTGAGTTTTAACCACAAAGCACATAGAGGTTCCACGTGAATGACCAAGGTCAAAACCGACAACTGACATTTATTATGCTATTTGCTCCAAACTCTAGATGGGGCTACTGGTGAAATTATGATTTCTTACTCCATTTTTAAGCTTTATGGGAGAAAAACAACCAAAAACTCCAAAGATGTGACGTGTATTTATTTATGTTTTTGGTTAGTCGCATTTTTCCGTCTGATTTTAGTGATTTTTTGTTGGCTTTAGTTTCTGTTTATAGTTTCGTCTTAGTTATTTGCAAAATTGTGATGTTTTGCTTTTCTATTTCCTACTCTGTTTTGCAATAATTTTGGTGCTACGTTAAAAATTTCGAGAAAAACTTCATTGATTTACCATGCATCATAAAAAACGGGTAATCAATTTATCACTGGACTAGATTCCGAAATCATTTTTCACATAAGAAGAGTATACCATTTGTATTTGGAAGGAAAATATTTATCAGTGAATGAATAGTTAAAAGGATTCACCTTCCTGGCTCACGAGCTAGGATGTGCCTATCATCTTAGGAGATGCACAATGGGCCTAATGAGATACAAGTGCCGAGGGAGTAACCCACCCTCCACACGTTACAGAGAGAGGATTCACCTTTTAACCCAATACCTATATTACATTTATCCTTCAGGTAAAAAGACATTTATAAAATATAACTTTAGTGTTAATAAAATGTTATATCCTAGTTTCTACTTCACATTTCAATATATTGATATTGTAAAGATTTGAGATTGTATACCTATTTACTCCAAGTAAGTATTCGTTAAATATGTATTATTATTTGTATTTATTTTGTTCTAATAATATTTATTTAAGTTATTAATAAACATATTTTAAGAATGTTCTATTTATTATTTATTGATATATATCTTATATTTTATTTAATAATAATATACAGAACCAACTCTCCAAATTAGACCCATTATAACAAATTAATTCCTTAAATTTGGCATATCGACCTAAATTATTTTATAAAATAAAAGTTTCGAACTTACTAGTTCCATACTTTATTTTATAAATTAATTTATGTGGAAATCATTTAAAATTTAGAACTATTACCTACTACTAAAAATTATAATTTGAATTTACCGCCATCTGTCAATTGTTATTTTAGTTCCTGCTCCAAACTCAAGGTGGCGCTAATTTGGTTTAAAAGTCTACCATTGGCGTGGGGTCTCTAGAAGATACGTGCTTTGTGGTTTTAACCCTTTATCTACTGCCACAAAATGCGAATATCACCAAATAGAGCTGCCTTGTTTCATTTTATGTTCAGTTAACCATATTGAAAGTGGCCTAAGTCCATTTATATATGAAGGTAATTTCAATTAATTAGTATTTTACAAGTTAACCTCAGTTTTTGGATAATTGCATTATTTGAATAATCAGTACGTTTTATATAAGGCAATTAGGCAAAATTTTTACAAAATATCTCAATTTAAGTACAGACGGAGTTAGGCCACTTTAAAAATAAACGGCTCATATGTTATTTTGTAATATACTAATTATTTTTATTACACTTCATTCAGTTGAGTTAAAATAAACAGCAGTAAAGGGTGGTTTTGTCACCGGTTACAATGCTATTAATAGCCGAAGAAGTCCCATTATTTAAGCATTTTTTACACCAAGTTAATCGCTGTTCATCTGTCACTTGGTGCGAGTCCCACAGTGAACAAAGTTTCCAAACTTTTAAATGGTTATGAATGCCTAAAGTAATCCGTATAATTTTATGCTGTCACTTCCAATAAAATTAGTTTATAAGCCAGGTTTTCATTTGACTTCATTGTAAAATAATATACAAGGCATATTATTTTTCATATAGTTTTAATTTAATAGTTATATTGTACCTATTTAAAAAATGGCCATCCTGTATAGTATTTACGTTTTAAATTTGGTCCGTTGCTACCATTAATTACTGTTCAAACTGTAATTTTAATCGCTAAATCCACATCCACGGACTCTTCCAATGTCTGACCATAGGCAATGCCAGTGGCTTTGAATTAATAGTAGGTACGCACAAAGGGAATAAATATCATGTCATTAACTTGTATACCTACCTATACATTAATTTGACGACAGTCAATGCATGACCGATTTAGATTTTCAATTGACGCTAATTATTTGGGATTAACTATATATTTTGTTTTTATCAAATTATGTTTGTATATTATTTCAGTGGCGTAGCAGCTTGTCTGTAAGAGAAACCAATTTATGGAAATATAAAATTAATAATTATTTACGTACCAAGTCAGAAAAGTGATTCTTTATTGAACTAGTGTGAAACGAGTTCGATAAAGACACTTTGCTGACGTGATCCATACAAACTTTTATCGATAACCGTAAATAATTATGATTATTAAAAAAAAATAGATATTATACCATCACATTTTAGTATAACAACGTAAACAAATAACAGCGAATATAAACAAATCAGTTAACTACTATTTCTGTCAAACGAACATGGGTATGTTGATAAATATTGGCGGCAAATAGAATATTTAATTTTTACAGTGAGATAAACTGTTCGTTAACTTCCTCAAATCGCTATGGTAATGTATGGCTTTATTGACGGTAGGTGGTTTATTTAAACGGAAAACCTATAAGCAAATATTTTCTAATAAAATTTAACCATAAATTATCCATTCATAATTCAAATAAATTGAAACCTGTACTACGTTACTTACTCATGTCACTTTCATTCATAAGAAATATACAATACAAAATATAAAATATTAAAAAAGATGGAAATAGAATAAATTTGAGAAGTGATAAGTATTAAGTACTTGTTTCA